>CAOLHI010002185.1:0-374741 GCA_948474755.1 Ctenosaura bakeri
AGTTTTGAACAAACACTCCAGATTTGCCAAATGTGAACCTCTTAGCCCTTGTGCATGAAGTATCTTTTGGCTTAATTCTGCTCTTTTGGAAGAGCAAGAAAACTTGAAACCTGAGCAGGTTTTAGCAAGCAGTATTCTGAGTAACCAGGAAGCTCACAGAATATTTTATCTCTCTCTGGGAGGTCTCTTCTTATCTCTCCCTCTCCTTTTGTGGGCTTCTCTTGCAGGCAAGCGGATCTGTGCAGGAGAAGGTCTGGCCCGCATGGAGCTCTTCTTGTTCTTCACCACCATCCTCCAGAACTTCAAGCTGAAGGCCCTCAAGGACCCCAAGGACATCGATATCACGCCTCTACACAGTGGTTTTGTCACTATTCCCTGCCCCTATCAAATCTGTGTTGTCCCTCGTTGAAAAGCTCACCTATCTACTCCCTGTGCAGAAATACTGACTGGAACTCATGGCCACCGTTACAAATGCTTAACCACAGTTTTCAATGAGGAAATCTTCCCCACCTCTTCTTAAACACAAATTTTGAGTGAAATGGAATAAGTTTTTCATAATAAATGCCCATTTCATATCAAATTTTTAATCTCCATTTTTTTAAAAAAAAATCAAATACTCAGACATATTTTTGGGACTTAAACTACAATTTTTTTGGTGTATTGTTTCATCACCTCCACACTTTTCAGATGACAAATACTATAACACACATTTATAAATTTAATTAATTAAGTAAATACAATCTGCACCTGTGGTTTTATCATTTAAAAAGGGTGTGAGAAATGAGGTCTCCTGAAGGATAATGGCCAGGGTTAACTCAGCCCATTTCTGCCCTACACTGTTATAGTGCTCTTATTCCACTTTCAGCATCCTCTGGAATCCTGCGGTTTGCAGTTTAGGGAGGGGTCGTTAGACTTCTCAGCCAGGGAGCTCTTTGGCCTCAGTGAACTGCAAATCCCAGAGTTCCACAGCAGGTTGGAAGTGGAATAATAGCCCTATA
The DNA here is from genome assembly GCA_948474755.1 of Ctenosaura bakeri. Classification (NCBI taxonomy): domain Eukaryota; kingdom Metazoa; phylum Chordata; class Lepidosauria; order Squamata; family Iguanidae; genus Ctenosaura; species Ctenosaura bakeri. Next base: position 999 of record CAOLHI010002185.1, read on the forward strand.
AGAGTATAGGATGGAAATGGCCTCAGACCATTATCAATGTTATTATGCATTTATGACTGGTTGATTTTGATGATTCCTACATATTCTCCAGATTAGGGGATGCACAGGGACCATTAAAGTCCCCCAGTCTTGTTTATCAGCCGGCAGCCACTGTGAGCAACAGAGAGTCTGTTCTTCTGTTGATTGGGAAGCAGCTGATTGACATTTTCATCCCTCCTGTGAGAGATCTCCAATGCAAGAGGAAATTGTGATGGGAACGCTGCTTCTTACTGTCATCGTGGAGATTGCTCAAAGGGTGGGATAGAAAGGTCAGTCCTCTACTTCCCAAGCAAGAGGGGAGTGGACTGTTTTTGCTCTGTTACTCCACTGGAAAAACCCTATCTCAGGGTACACAGTGCTCTTATTACACTTTCAACTTCCTGTGGAATTCTGGGGTTTTCAGTTTGCTGAGGGCCAAGACCTCCCTGGCTGGGAATTCTAAAGGCCCCTCCCTAAACTGTAAATCCCAGGATTCCATAGCACGTTGAAAGTAGAATATTATCACTATAACAGTGTAGGGAAGAAATGACCCTTAGTCTGGAGCAGCAGGACACAGTCTTGCTCCATCCTCGATGTGTGATGCACAATGACAACACATGTGCAATAGCGTATCACATGGCTCCTATATCTTTCACCTGAATACAGGCTTCCATGAGAGGCAAAAATGCTCCTCTCCAGGGAACCTGTGGCTATGTGAGTGACTAACAAGATGCCACTCAGTCAAAGTGTGAAGGTATGACCACAAAGCACACAATAGGCATGCTCTCTTAAGGATGTGGGCATGTTTAGCCTGCTAAGAAGAAGACTGAGAAGTGATATGGATCAGCTGTCTTCATAGAATCATAGAAATGTGGAGTTGGAAGAGACCCCAGGGGCCATCCAGTCCAACCCCCTGTCATGCAGGAACACCCATCTAAGCATTCCCAACAGATGGCCATCCAGCCCCTGCTTAAAAACCTCCAAAGAAGGAGACTCCACTACATTCTGAGACAGCACATTCCACTGCCAGACAGCCCTGACCATCAGGAAATTCTTCCTGAGATTCAGGTGGAATCTCCTTTCCTGCAGCTTGAATCCATTGCTCCTTGTCCTGGTCTCTGGAGCAGCAGAAAACAAGCCCTCTCCCTCCTCTACATGAGATCCCTTCAGATATTTAAACATGGGTATCATGTCTCCTCTTAACCTTCTCTTGGGACATCTGAAGGGACATTATGCAGAAGATGGAGGGAACTTGTTTTCTGCTGCTCCAGGAGCTAGAACAGGAACTAATGGATTCAAATTACAAGAAAAGAGTGTTGTCTCACTGGTAAACCCTGTTTCAGGGTCTACAGTTTTGATATTACAATATGATTCTGTTTGCCTGAGAGGTCACCTGGATGGGCATGTAGGCAGCAATGGTCAAAGATCGAAAATCAGATCAGGCCAGTTAATCCCCCATCACATAGCCCCAGGAGACCTCAAGCTGTGCAAGCCCACAATAAACAAAGGCTCCTCAGCCTCTGAGAATTAGCGTGGGATTAGCGTGTCTGCCGCAATTTAAGCAAATTTTCCATCAGGCGAATAACATTTATATGAAGTCACACCACAAACGAACACAGCCAAAGATCCTGAGACTTTGGCAACACCTTGCAATCCCATCACATGAAGGAAATTGCCATGGTGGAGCTTCATTATCACTGCAACACCCATTGTTCTCCCCGGGAAAGGATTAGTCCTCCAGGTACTTTTTTTCCTACAAATAGTCTCTATTTTTGAGTGGCTCTTTGGATCACTCCTGGTCATCCCAGCAGACCATTTCTCTGTCTGTTGAGTGATCTCCTCGACCCTCTTCGTGCTGAGCCCCACTTCTCCACTGTTTTTCCCGGACCAAGGACTTTAGGAAAAGGTGCAGTATCACCCCAGCTACACCCCTTCAATATTCCTCTATGCAGTTTCCTCTCTTTTACCTCTTAATAGGTCTTGAGTGAGTGTGTGAGTAATTGCGTTGCTGTGTGAGACTTTCCTTCAATAAAATCATTTATTGTACATTCTTGTTTGGTTTTTGGCTTGGCCTGACCCCATAAAAACTTGGTAAAAGACCCTGCTAGGTTACCCCGCCTCTCATATTGCTATTGCTCATGCTCTGGCTAGTTTCCATTCCCCATCACGTGAAACACACTGAGGTTTTATTACCCTGTTCTCTGGGGGTCCAGGGAGGGGCGCCCAAATAACCAAACAACAATAACTTGGGTAAAATTAACTGGAGCACTCACAATAGCTAGCGAGAGGCAGGGTAACTTAGCAGGATCTTGCAGCCCAGCATCTACGGGGTCAGGTCAGTCAAGCAGTCAGACAGTTTAAAGTAGCAAAAATGATGTTTTATTAAATACAGACAAATATCAAGGATGACATAGTCACACAGCTATCTAAAGAATTGGAAGTAGGGATTTTCGGAGGGAAATGGGCGATACAACACCTTTCTCGTAGTCCTGGAGAGGTATGAAGATTGAGTTCATGGATATGGAGTCTCAGTAAGTGGGACTGAGGGGACGGCTCGCCAGACACCATGGCAGCAAGGCAGTCTGGAACTCGGGAGCAATCCAAGCAGTCCGAGGAAGGTCTCGGAACTGGGGGGCTTTTATAGGGTGAATTGTGACTGCAGGCCATGCCTTACTCGGTGAGAACAATACATTTTAGGAATGGGACAAAGCATTGGAAAGGTCAGAATTTAGCATGATTGGCTTAGAGCCAATTTAACAATAGTGTAGCCAGTATGCAAATGCCAAGCACTTAGTACAGCTTTGTAAGGCTACCTGCTCGGGGCTGGGCGCCTTTGATAATATTGCGCATAAGCAAAAGGGTGTTTGCCGGAAAGGTCCCTGAAGCGATGAACCAGCTCTGTCCGGCCTGCCTAGGTGGAGAAAGGAACGTCCAGCAATTATCGGCCCCGCATGTTTACGTGCTTGTCCAGAGGCCTCACAAACATATGGAGCGGGGTGGCAGAGGAAAGCCGAATGGTTTGAAATAAAAACAATATCAAGTGCTATCGCCCGGTAGGCCTGGACCGCAGTAACAGTGTCCCCCAAGGAACCCCAGAAATCAGGGTAACAGTTCACAGCAGCTTCTGCCGAGACGTCAATGACACTTTGTTATCACTGCAAGGGCGGTCAAAGCCCAAACTTCTCCATGGTTCCATAAACATACTGTTATTACCATTTTAATAGAACATCCTGTGAAGGGAACATCCAACATACAGGTGGGAAGAGCTGCAGTTGCAGCTGGCAGCATTCGTAAATGTGAGAGAACTGACTTCTATGAACTACATGAACTTCCATAAACTGCAATCGCTTTGGAAGAAGCTTTGTCTGAAACATGAAGAGTAGCAAAGGTTTGTGGCATGCTAACTAGGAGTGTGCATAGTTTTACGGATGAGTTGTTCAGTGATTAGCTCATGGGGAGAAAACATACCCAACCATGAAACAGCATTGAGAGAGAAGAAGAGTGGTTGAGAAAGGCTCACCTGCCTCCAACTGGCAGAGAAGCCTCCTCACTTAGGTGTCCAGTCCCTCCCTTTAAGTGGCCATTGGGGTGTTGGGGTAGGTGAGGGTCCCATGAGAGGAGGATCAGCTGTGACCAACTGGGAGAGCCAGCAACTTCTTTCACTCCTCCCTCTGCACCCACCCTGTCAATGATTCCATGGCAGGGTGATGGGAAAGAGGTAAGTAGGAGGATATTCCATCCCCATGAAATACCATTGAAGAATACACAGTGGTGAGAGTGGTGGCAAGATGTCCTTTTGGGTCTGGAATCATCGATGTGGAAGAGACCACAGGGGCCATTGAACCCAACTCCCTGGCATGCAGGAGTACACTCAAAGTACTCTCAACAGATGGCCATCCAGTCTCTGTTTAAAAAAATCCAAAGAAGAATTCCATTCCCTCCAGCTACCAAGTTTGTAAACTATTGAAAAAAAAGGGGGGGGGTAGTCTGGCATGGTTTGCTTTTGGATGGCTAAAGGGTGAGCCCCTGCTCTCACCTCAGTGGTGTGTGTGCATGTAGTGAGATCTTGTTACTCCAAAACGTGGGTGACCCAGAGGTCCACCCTCAGTGCCACTACCCCTATGTGATATTGGGGAATTATTTAGCTCAAATTAGAATTCTCATGAGAGGGGGTAACCTAACAAGATTTTTTACACCAATGTTTACAGAGTTTCATGCAGGGAAGAACCAGCCAGAGACTCAAAAGTAAGCTAAAACATGTTTTATTGGGGGAATTCATCAAAGTGGCAGAGTGGTGACCAGAAATCATTGTACTGCAAGCTAGCTGATGAAAATTCAAGGTTTTTTCATACAAAATTTCTGCCTGGATAGGACAGGTGTGAACAGTTCTCTGACCGAGTAAACATTGGAGTTCACAGAATGGACAATGAGATCTTTAATGAGCTGATGGTTTTAACATTAGGTGACAAAGGGGGCTAATGGTTGTCTGAGAGCTAATCCTTTGTCACCTAACGCTAAGACCATACGCTCATTCTGGACCCCTTGTCCACTCTCTGGACTTCATTGTTTACTCTGCTAGAGGGCCATTAGCACCTTCATCCTCAAGGCAGAAATAGAATATTTAAATTCCAGTTTTTGACCGGTCAACTCACGGTATGCTGGTTGCTGGTCACCACTCTGCTGCTCCAGTTCCCATTTGTGTGCTGTCCTTAGACTTGTGTCTCAGCTACGTCACTTTCTTCGCTGCTCTTTTGGATTGGTAAATATCACCTACTTTACCCTAAAAATCTTGCTATCCAAAACTTTCCTCTTTTTCCCTTTAGTTAACCTTATATGATTGTGTGGCTGTCTGGATCTGGTGTGCATGATTGCAATTCCCCCAATAAAAGACAATTAAGCTCACTTTTGTATCTCTGGCTGGTTCATCCCTGCAGAAGTACTGGTAAGTATTGGTGTAAAAGATCTCGTTAGGTTGCCTCCCTCTTGCAGGCCTCATCTTTGAGCTAATATTCCCCAACTTCATGGAGGCACCGGCATTGTATATGGGCCCCTCAGTCACCTAGTCATTCTCTTCAGGCTGACCCTGTTTGGGGAGCAAAAGGGGTGTCTGCTGTTACCCTAAGAGTTGGGGGACATTGGGGTTCACCCAGCATCTCCTTAGAGTTTGATGGAACTATAGCTTAAAGGAGGCTTGTGAGAGGATGATAACAGCAGGATCTTTTCACCTAAGAATACCAGTACTAACTGTAGAGAGGAGTCTAGTTAAAAAGTTAACAGAGTGTTTTTTTTTTTGGAGATTAATACATACAAGAAATCAAGCAATCTCATGAACCATACTAGGCTAAGGAAAAGTGAGACAAGAAAAGTTGGATGAGAAAGATTTTGGGTGGAAAGGGCGATATTTAATAGTTCAGAAAAAGAAGGTCAGAGTGAAGTGGCTCAGACAGTGGTTTGAGTGTAGCACAAAGAAATAGCAGTCTGGGTACTACGTCCAACATATTATGATTTTCTGGGCTTGGAGCTAGTGCTTATATCCCCTGTTTTCTGCTCTGACGGGATGTGTGTTAACAGAGTAGTAACTGCTTTCTCACAGAGCATACTAAGGAGTCTGAAAGAGATTGATCGTCTTAACTCTAGGTAACAAAGCATTGATGGGAGTCATGACAGTCTCTTAGTATTTGGACAGGTGTTGGGGCAAAGAGAAGATTTCTGGAGGGCAGTGTCAGAAGATGTTCCTGATTGCTTCACTTGGGCAATTTCCTCTTCCATTGTATTTGGAGTCTGGCTTGTTGAGAGGGTTATCTTGAACCCGTAAGCATTGTTTTTTTTTCTGCCTAATCCTCTGTGAACTCTGTGAACCTATGATCTGATCATGTCTGAGGTCATCCTGGCCTGGCAAGATGCTTACCGCCAGTGTTAAAAACATGTTTTTCAGCCATTAAGTGGCCAATTTATATAAAAAATTGATATTTACTTCCAATCATGTCATCTCTCAGGATGGGGAGTTAAGGTATGGTAACACTGCCACATGTGTTGGTCATAAACCTAGCTGAGAATGACTTGGGCTTACTGAAGGGGAAAGTCCTTATTCTCCATGCTATACATGATACAGACAAACTAGGCCAGGGTGGATAATAGGTAGTTTGCTCTTCTACCCAGACAGGTGTTACCCTGATTTCTGGGGTCCCTTGGGGGACACCTCAATGTGCTCCATGTGATGGGGAATGGAAACTAGCCAGAGCATGAGCAATAGCAATGCCAGAGGCAAGGTAACCTAGCGGGGTTTTTTTACCCAGTTTTTACGGGGTCAGGCCGAGCCAAAAACCAAACAAGAATGTCCAATAAATGATTTTATTGAATGAAAGTCTCACACACCAACGCAATCACGCACACACTCACTCAAGACCTATTAAGAAGTAAAAGAGAGGAAACTGCATAGGAGAATATTGAAGGGGTACAGCTGGGGTAGTACTTCCCCTTTTCCTAAAGTCCTTGGTCCGGGAAAAACAGCGGAGAAGTGGAGCTCAGCACGGAGAGGGCTGAGGGGATCACTAAACAGATGGAGAAACGGTCTACTGGGATGACCAGGAGTGATCCAAAGAAACACTTAAAAACCTGGGACTATTTGTAGGAGGAAAGGTACCTGGAGGACTAATCCTTTCCTGGGGAGAACAATGAGTGTTGCAACGAGAAAGAAGCTCCACAAAGGTGACTTCCTTTGCACGATGAGATTACAAGGTGTTGCCAAAGTCTCAGGATCTTCGGCTGCATTGGGTTGTGGTGCGACTTCATGTAAATAGTCCTTGCCTGACAAGATTTTGCTCAACTTGGGGCAAACACGCTAATCCCCTCAAGTCAGCTTCTCAGAGGCTGAGGATCCTTTGTTTATTGTGGGTTTCCATAGCTTGAGGTCTCCTGGGGCTACGTGACTGGGGATTTTACTGGCCTGACGTGGTTTTGGATCGTTTGACCATTGCTGCCTACGTGCCCATCCAGGTGACCTCTCAGGCACATTGAATCATATTTTAATATCAAAACTGTAGACCCCAGGACAGGGTTTTCCAGTGGGGTAACACAGGTATGGAAAAGTGAAGGGACTTCTATATGTTGATAGAGTCCAGCACAGATCTAACAGGAAGATCTGGAAAGCCCCAGTGAAAGGGTAAGGTCAGAATTTGCCACACCTTGAAACTGTATTTCACAGACTGGAGTTGTACAGAATGGATGGTGTACACCTTTCAGAAGCAAGGAATAATTACTTCTTGGGGGATCTGGAATGGGGCATGATGGCCCTTTTGAGAGCCTGGTGGGGAATAAAGGCTATGCTGATGCTTGCTTCATATCTGTGTGGGAAAATACCAGATTTTTGTGAATATCTATGGCATCATTTTGGTGAAGGGCAAGGCTTCGGGACTACTCTTTTAGCTCATGGGACAAGGAGGGTGGGGAAAGAGGCTAAACCCTCATTTGTAAAATCCTGTGACTCGGCAGAGGGAATCTCAGGTTGGCCTTCCAGTTGTGGATTGGCCAGGGAGGAACACAGCATTTGAGTTTTCCTGTTTTACACAGGAGAGACACTAAGGATGATCAGAGAAAGTGACCTCTCACCTCATCTGCTACCATTCTAGGTTGCCCCCCCTTTGTGGCTCTCAAGAGGAGAAATATTAAATGGGATAGATTTAAATTAACTGGCCAAATTTAGAATCCGTCTTTTGGATCTAGTCTCATTATTTCCCTGGCTGGTCAACAAAATACTAGCTCCTTTGGAAATGAGTACCAGAATATTTTAATAAAGGCCTTAAGCTATCAGTAAGAGAACACAGAGTGAAATTCAGAACATTAATTTCCAGAGGACAGCAAACTAAAAGGATTACTTAACTGACCAGTGGTTAATTTCCACCTGCTCCTGGTCTTTATTGTGTATATAGTCAGATTGCGCACCGTCATAATTCACTTCCCTGGAATCTGGAGCCATTGTCACCACTGATGCTTGGATAGGGCCTCTGGGATTGACCACTGCTCTCCTGGTCATCTTTATCTCCTGCCTTGTTCTCTCTGCATTGTGGAAGTGCAGGACTCAGGGGAAAGGGAGGCTTCTCCCAGGCCCTCTTCCTCTGCCCATCATTGGGAACGCTCTACAGTTGAAGACCAATCATTTGGATCAGGCTCTCTGTAAGGTCAGTGGAAGAAGGAAGGCTAGCATCTCCTCAATAGACTTTTATATGAGGGTAGAGTGTGTGAGAAGGGATCGGGTACTTCACTATAGGATTGCTACTTGACTTGTGACTCTCTTGAAAAGAGAGAACCACTTTCAGTTTCCATATTTACAGAGAGTGCCAACAAGGCGTGGAACAATTTGGAGATCATAAGCAGACATATCCCTGCCCCAAGGAGCTTACATCCTATCAGGGGAAACAGCAGAGTAAGGAGATCGAGTGATAGGCAATGGGCTGTAGGGAAAGTGTGCAATTGGTTCCATGATGCAAACTTAGGATTGTTTTCTACAATTGTTTTCTACTTCTGTGACATATACTTTGGATTATTTCTATGATGTATACTAAGAGGACCAGCATGGAGTGGTGGTTTGAGAGGTAGATTGGGACTCCAGGAAACCAGAGATTGAATCCCCTTTGTTCAGCCATGGAAGACCTCCTAGGTGGGTTTTGGGTGAGTCACACTCTCTCAGCTTCAGGAGAAGTCAATGCCAAACCTCTTCCAGATAAGTCTTGCTAAGGAAAGCCCATGATAACTTTGCCTCCGGGTGTTGAGAAATCAGAAAGGACTTGTAGGCGCACAACAAGAACAGCAGTTTAGGCTACATTATGTACAAACTGTACAAAGCATTTCCAAAGTATTTGTCTACAAAATATTTCCAAAGTGCTGGAGATAGGGATGCTGGGAAACTACAGCATGCTCCCGGCTGCGTGGTGAAGACCCTCAGCCCTCTTTCTCCTTAGCATTGCTGTCAGCTAGGATTGAGCAGGTGGGTAAGTGTGTACAGTGTGCTTCCAGTCATGAGATACCTTGAGAATAGGCAGCTGAAGAGATTTCATGGGGTCCTCCTGTAACTGCCTGTCCCAAGGCAACCTCGTAAACAGAAGTGCCTTGGAGTTACTTTTCCCAGCACCCCTATCCTCAGCACCTCAGAAATGCTTTGGTCAGGGGGCTGCAAGGCTGTAAAGGGAGGTTTTGGGGTTGCGTTTGGTTGTTCATAAACAAAAATTGAGTCTCCAGCTGTAATGATGTAGTTTGCCCACCTCACGTTACTGAACAGGATGCTAGCTTAATAATATCCCGACACACAAATGTTCCCAGTAAAAAAAATAATGAACACAACAATAAAATATAATTGGCAGGGGGATCTCATTTATCCTGACCCTTTATTTTTTTTGTTGGAAATAATTTATAAGACGATGAATAAGATTTGAATAGGACGAGTAAATGCAAACAAACTGAAAATCAGATTGTCTCCAACCCATAGAAGCTCCCATCACAGATCGAGCCCAACCCATATCACCCCTGCTACACGGGCACGTACATGGCCCTCTCCTGTGGTCTAATGTCTGACCAAAGGGATGACTGAAAAGTAATCCCACTGGCCAGCCTAGCTCCACACATAAGGCAGCGGGGATGGTGAGGAAGAGTTGGAACAAGCCACAGCGTTTGGAGAAAGACGTCTCTTTGCGTTATGGAGGCTTACTCTCAGGCAAGCCAGGTATATAGTCTTCTACTTCTAAACCGGTTACTTGGAAATAGTGTATTTCATTTCTCCTCCTCCCCTTTTTCCCTTTCCCTTTCTCTTTTCCCTTTCTCTTTCTCTCTCATTCTCTTTCTCTCTTCCTTTTCCAGGGATCATATTCAGTAATGGAAAGACATGGAAGCAGCTCTGGCGTTTTGCTATGACAACCCTCCGTAACTTTGGTATGGGGAAAAACAGCATGAAGGAGAGGATCCAAGAAGAAGTTCAGTATCTCTTGGAACACTTACATGCCACTAAGGGTATGTCATTTCTGTCCAGCACCACCATTCCCATTGGTATCTCCACATGACTTTCCAGACAAGTCTTCTCATTCTGTTATCCTCAATCATGGCTGACTCGGGGACCCCCTGTGATGCTAGTACCTCCATGAAATGGTGGGGAATTATTAGTTCAAAGAGGAGGCCTGTGGGGGGTAACCTTACAGGATCTTTTAGACCTATGTTTACCAGTACTTCTGCAGGGGACAACCAGCCAGAGATCCACAAGTAAACTTAACTGTGTTTTATTGAGGGAACTGCAATCACACACACACGATGCAAGCAGTCACGCAATCAAACAAGGCTAGCTGAAAGAAAATGGAGGAAAGTTTTGGATAGGAAGATTTTAGGGTGAAGTGGATAATATTTACCAAGCCAGAAGAGCAGCAAAGAAGGCAATGCAGCTTTAGACGCAAGTCTAAGGACAGTACACAATTGAGAATCAGAGTAGCAGAATGGCAACTAGTAATTGGTGTACTAGCAATAGCAATAGCATGTGTATTTCTATACCATTTATCAGCTAAGTGCTCTCTAAGTGACTAATTGCCCCCAACAAGCTGGGTACACATTTTACCAGCCTGCGTAAGGATGGAAGGCTGAGTCAACCTGGAGCCCGGCAGGATAGAACTCACAACCTTGTGGCTGCAGTACTAGCATACTGTGAGTTGAGTGGCCAAAAACTGTGGTTTAAATACTTTATCTATGCCTAGAGGGCATAGTAAACAATGGAATTGTTGCAGAGTGGACAATGAGGTCTGGAGTGGGTTAATTAGGTGACAAAGGGCTAATGGCTGTCCTGACATCTCTGTAATTGTCAGACAAGTGTAAGGACCAAAGGGAAGCTTGCTTGGTAGGAGGGAATGGAGTTAAGACAATCATCTATCTTCTGGGAATCATCCAGACCATACTGTTTAAAAGGTTGATTTGTTCAGTTTTACTGCAGGACTATTATCACGGGAATTTCCTGGTGATCTCCAAACCTGGCTCCACCTGGAAGTCTCTTCTGACCTAATTTTCAACACATGTGTTCAGCTAGCTTTTTCCTCTTATCAGGCATGGCCAAATAACCATAGCAGAGTATATTTTATATTTATGCCAATTAATATATTTTGCCAATTCAATCGTATTTCACCAATAAAACCATATCAAAGTGAAGAGGTGCATGACCTAGTAACAATCCTTCCTGTCTCCCAACCACCCTGGCCTAAAGCTCTGGACTCAAACTCTTCTGTGCATCTTAGTCTTTGGACACTTTGTAGTACTTTGTGGATAGTTCATGAGGTCCAGGATCTTCCTTTCTCTTCAGGTAATGCAATCAGAGTCCTGGGATTTCCTACCAGGAAGTTGAGGACTCCATGGCTTGATGTGATCTGGGAGCTTTGGGACTTTAAATGCCCTATTCCTTGGGCCCCTCTAATGGAACTGGAGAAGGCCCAAGAAACATCAAGCTCATGTTTAGTATCAATGATCATTTTAAATAACCAGGGTTCTAATTCTTGAAGGATGCTTGCTGTATCATGCTTAATAGAATCACAGAACTAGAGAATCATAGAGTTGGAAGATACCCCAGGGGCATAGAGTCCAACCCCTTGCTATGCAGGAACACCCACCAAAGCATTCCCAACAGATAACCATCCAGTCTCTCCAAAGAAGGAAACGCCATCACACTCCATTGAGGCAGCAGCATATTCCACTGCTGGACAGCTTTGATTGTCAGGAAATTCTTCCTGAGGTTCAAGTGGAATCTCCTTTCCTTCAGCTTGAATCCATTGCTCCTTGTCCTGGTCTCTGGAGCAGCAGAAAACAAGCCCACTCACTCCTCAACATGACATCCCTTCAAATATTTAAACATGGCTATCATGTCCCTTCTCACACCTTCTCTTTTGCAGACTAAACATCCCCAGCTCTCTAAGTCTATCCCCATAGGGCTTCATGGCTTCCAGACCCTTCACCACTTACTAGTATACTTGTAGGCTATAGCAAGAGGGTAGATCTCAGGTATTGGGAGTCTATGAGAAAGAGGCAGAAGTCTGCCACTGAACATGAGGTCATGTTTCCAAACTACCTGTGAAGCATGGAAAGAAGGAAGAATGTATCCCTTGCTCCACCAAGACAAACACGAACTCATTATTTCTCTCCTAGGCGATGCTGGAGCAAGAGGAATATAGTGACTGTAGCACTTTAGCACCAGGGAGACACATTCTAGAATCTTTCCAATAAGCTTTGCTACAAAGTTGAATTCTAGCAAAGTCTGGAAGGAAGTTTGTTCCCAACCCAACTGGGGCCAACAGATTTTCAGCCAGGAATTCCCAGTCAGGGTTATACTAGAATTGGATTGCCAAAAAGGTGGACTGAGGCCAGACGATTTCGACACTTTGACTCATCCTTCATTTTCAAGTGGGCAACCCCAATGTTATCCGTTTCGTTATCTTTGGAAAGCACTATGAGTATGAGAATTTTTTAACCATAATGGTCTTAACGAAGCTCCCCAGGTGCTCTCCCTGGGGAGAGGTAGACTCTTTGTCATCTGGTCAAAAATAGAGTCTTGTGTGTGAATTTCATTTAAAATGCATCTTATGTATTTAGTGCCTCTGCAGATGTATATAGTTTTCTGACAGGTGGGATGGAGAAGTACAGATACAGAGTTTACAATCAAAATGTAAGGAACTGGTTAAACACAGGAGAGAGACAGATTGAGGAAGAGAGAGAGAGATGAATCCTTGTGGGACTGGAGTTTCACATTGATCCTAGCAATTGTTAGCAACCTGGCTACAATTTTATGTATTTCAATGTGTAGAGATTTAATTAATTTATACCTTATCTTTCTCCCAATTTTTGACCCAAGGCAGTTCACAGAGCATATTAGAACAAAGTCCTGCCTGGAAATATGATAATTTAAAAGGGGGGAAATAACAATGTTATTAACACACTCCTAATGTACAACTGTATTAAAGCCTTTAAAACATAAAATATGACAGTGGGGATAAAGGTGCACTTGAGACACTGTCCTCTCATACCCAGAAAGGAATTGTCCCTTTCCATTTCGCCCAGGATATTTTGCTTCTCAGGTGCCTGTATTTTCTTTTTTAATTATTTGATTGTTTTGTTACCCCAAAACATGGGTGACTTCCAGGGTCCACGTCTGATGCCAGTACCTCCATGTGACAGTAGGGAATTAATTAGGTCAAATGAGGAGACCTGTGAGAGGGAGGTAATGTAATCAGATCTTTCCACCAATATTGCAGAATCATGCAGGAAAGACCCATTCAGAGAATCCAAAGGGTAAACAGAAAATGTTTTTATTGAGGAATTCACACATGCACACAAAAGATCCAAACAGTCACACACTCACACAAGGACTAACAAAAGGTAAAGGAAGGAAAGTTGTGGATAAAGAACTTTTAGGGTTCGGGTGATAATTTCTAGTCCAGAGAGAAGTGAAGAAAAGCTGATGTGGCTTAGGAAGGCACCTAAGGAAAGTTCTAGTTCAGAAATCAGAGCCACAGCATGGCATTCAGCAAGTGAGATACTGCATCAAACTGGTCAAAATTGAGGGTTTTTACACCCAAAATCTTCCTGGAGAGCAAGGGTCTGAATGGCTCTCTGGCCAAGCAAATAATGGAGGTTGCACATGGACAATGATGTCCAGATGGAGTTAATGGTCTTAGTGTTAGGTGAAAAGGAGTTAATGGTTGTTGTAATAGGTCTGTAATTGTAGACAGGTAGGAGAACAATGCAGGGAAATGTCCAGGTGCAAGGAAGGAGGACTGAAACCATCAGTGTTCTGGTGGTAACATTCAATTGTTATTGTGTAGAATCAGAGATGTTACAGCTTCAGCTTAAGCCTATTATTCCTGGAGTTGCTCGGTAATCTGCATGACAATGAGCTCGGCTATGCCTAAGGGGGGATCTGGTGGAGGGAACATTCTGGATCTGGGTCAGCTGGGTGTAACCTAGCTTTTGTGTCCTCCCTAGCGGTTCATGTGATTCAGAAAAGGAAAGCTGAAAAGTAAGTCTGGAGTGAAGTCTACCACCTCAGCTGCTCCCATGCTAGGTTGCTCCTCACTTTGCTCCCTTGCAACTTTCAAGAGGGAAAAATAAATAGACTAGAATTAAATAAGGTGGTCCAGTTTTCAACCCACTTTCTGTGTCTGGTTGCATAATCATAGAATCATAGAATCATAGAATTGTAGAGTTGGAAGAGACCACACGGGCCATCCAGTCCAATCCCCTGCCATGCAGGAACACCCTCAAAGCACTCCCGACAGGGCGAACAAAATGAAATTCAACAGAGAGAAATGTAAGGTCCTACACTTAGGCAGAAATAATGGAATACAGAAATATAGGATGGGGGACACGTGGCTGGATAGCAGTACGTGTGAAAGGGATCTAGGAGTCTTCATAGACCACAAGCTGAACATGAGTCAGCAGTGTGATGCGGCAGCCAAGAAAGTCAATGCAATTCTCGGCTGCATCAATAGGAGTATGGTGTCTAGATCGAGGGAAGTACTGGTACCACTCTACTCTGCTTTGGTTAGACCCCATCTTGAACACTGTGTCCACTTCTGGGCACCCCAATTCAAGAAGGATATTGACAAGCTGGAGGAAGTCCAGAGGAGGGCGACCAAAATGGTGAGAGGCCTAGAAGCCATACCCTATGAAGATAGACTTAGAGAGCTGGGTATGTTTAGTCTGCAGAAGAGGAGGTTAAGAGGGGACATGACAGCCATGTTTAAATATTTGAAGGGATGCCACGTAGAGGAAGGAGGGGACTAATTTTCTGCTGCTCCAGAGACCAGGACAAGGAGCAATGGATTCAAGCTGCAGGAAAGGAGATTCCACCTGAACCTCAGGAAGAACTTCCTGACAGTCAGGGCTGTCCGGCAGTGGAATCTGTTGCCTCGGAGTGTAGTGGAGTCTCCTTCCTTGGAGGTTTTTAAGCAGAGGCTTGATGGCCATCTGTCAGGATTGCTTTGAGGGTGTTCCTGCATGGCAGGGGGTTGGACTGGATGGCCTGTGTGGTCTCTTCCAACTCTGAATTTCTATGATTCTATGACAGATGACCATCAAGCTTCTGCTTAAAAACCTTCAAAGAAGGAGACTCCACTACACTCCGAGGCAGCATATTTCACTGCCGGACAACCCTGACTGTCAAGAAGTTCTTCCTGAGGTTCAGGTGGAATCCCCTTTCTTGGCTTGAATCCATTGCTCCTTGTCCTGGTCTCTGGAACAGCAGAAAACAAGCCCTCTCCTTCTTCTACATGGCATCCCTTCAAATCTTTAAACATGGCTATCATGTCCCCTCTTATCCTTCTCTTCTGCAGACTAAACATACCCAATTCTTTAAGTCTATTGATTTTCAAGGATGGTCAGCACATACTGTAAGATATCAGTTACAGCACATGGAGTAAAGTTCAGAACATTCACCAACAGGAGAGCAAACAAGATAGGTTACTCAACAGCTATTTTTTTCTTTAAAAAGTCCAGTTATTTTTCACCTGTTCCAGGGCTCTGCTGTGTGTATATTCAGCCTGTGCACCACCATAAATCACTCTCCTGGAATCTGGAGCCATTGTCACCACTGACGCTGGGATGGACCCTCTGGGATCGACCACTGCTCTCCTGGTCATCTGTATCTCCTGCCTCATTCTCTATGCATTGCGGAAGAGCAGGAGTCATGGGAGAGGGAGGCTGCCCCATGGACCGCGTCCTCTGCCCATCATTGAGAACATTCTGCTGTTGAAGACCACCTACTTGGATCAGACTCTCCATAAGGTCAGTGAAAGAATGAAAGCTACCACCTACTCAACAGACCTTTTTGGGAGGGTAGAGGATACGAGAAGGTATGGGGTATTTCATTGCAGGACTGCTACTTGAATGTGTTGTGTTTTTCTCTAGCTCAGTGAGAAGTATGGCCCTATATTTACACTGTATTTCGGAGCAAAGCCTGTTGTGGTGCTGAATGGGTATGATGCAGTCAAAGAAGCCCTGATTGACCAGGCTGAGGAATTTTCAGGCAGAGGAGAAATGCCCTTGATTGATCAATTCATCAAAGGGAAAGGTAATTTCCAGGGTTTGCTGGTTTGCTGATGGATACCAAGTTGAGCTTTCTCTACAAACTGCAATGGGAATCAGAACCACTGAGATAAAGATGGTGGAGTACAGAGACAAGAAAGTTAGCAGAAAATGATGATGAATTACATTGACTTAAGAGATGAGTTTGTTGGAGTAGAGTTGTCTGAGCTTTGTTCATCTGAGGATTTGGTGCAATACCAAATTGGATTGGAGAGATTGGAAGAGTGGGCTGTCATATATATGCATTTCACCTCCCTCATGAGTAAAAATGTGGTTTGGGAGGAATTCAAAGCCCATGCTGAGGCTACCTTGATCTCAGCTGGCAGATGAGCTACCACTGGTGCAAAACATAAGGAATGCTACCCTGCTGATCTTCCCAATTTCTCAGGTGCCTTTGATCATAGTGTCTTCCCGGAGAGGGAATGTTAGTTCTGTTCCCCGAGACTCCAAGTTTATGAGTGGCATTGGGGAATTCCTACTCATTTTTAAAGATGTAACACTCTGGAGTGCTGAAAGGTTCCATCCTCTCCCCACTCTTCTTTCATATTGTCCTGAAGTTATTTGGTCAGGCCATTAAGTGTTGTGGAGTGGGCTGATCATTAGTGTGATGAAGACCCCCAGGTCTCTTTCTCCTTATGAGCCAAGAGCCCGGAGCTCAGTCTGCAAGACAGTTTTATAGGAACATAATACAAGGACATTTCCTCTTGCCTGTCCCTCTGAGATTTTGCAATCTGTGTGATGTTCTCTGACACCCTCTTACTTCTCAGATATTTATATTCCAAGCAACGTGTTACAGCATTTAGCACACCGTGACCGAAACTCTGTATTCAAAAACAGGAACAACTTTGGTTATCATTGCTCTCGCAGCATGTGGAAATCCCTTGACTTGTGTCACACTTTCAGATGATTCCTCATATTAGATTCTATAACTATGAGCATATATAGGGTCATCTGGCTACCTAGACTGATCCTCTCTCAGAGGCTACTTCACCATCTGTCTGCTTGACTGACCTGACCCCGTAGACGCTGGGTTGCAAGATCCCTGCTAAGTGACCCTGCCTCTCGCTAGCTTTAGTGAGTGCTCCAGCTAATTTTCCCTCAAGGTTGTGTTGTTGTTGTTTGGTTATTTGGGCGCCCCTCCTGGGACCCCCAGAGAACACGGTAACACATGGAAGTTCTCATGACAGATCCAGTTCATCCCCATGTCTCTCCTGATATAAGTATACATAGATGGACCTCTCTTGTGGTCTAATGTCCAATCAAAGGGAGGACAGAGGTCATTTCTGCACTACACTGTTACAGTGCTCTTATTCCACTTTCAAACTCCTTTGGACCCTGGGGTTTGCAGTTTTAGGGAGGAGCCTTTAGTGTTGTCAGCCAGAGAACTCTTTGGCTTCAATAAACTACAAGCCCTGAATCGAAAACTTCTTCCGGCGCATGGCGGATGTGAGAGGAAGTCCAGAGTAGCGCGAGCAACTCTCAACTCCCACCTGAAGGTTTCCAGGTGGGATAAGTCCATCAAATCCCAGCTAGCTATCCCCTTGATAAGGGGGATGCGGAAGAGGTCTGCAGGGGGTCCGTGAAGCGATGCCAAGCCTCCTCTGGAAAGAGAAAGAACGGGGGTGCGCAGGATCGCAAGACCACGACGGGATCTTCAGGATTGCCACGATCGTGACACAAACGCTGCCGACACGTTTGAAATCAAGATTTCAGGAAGCTGACCTTTTTAAAGCCCGATTTGGATTACAAACATTTTAAATCGTTAAGAAGAACGTACCTGCTTCAAAGAGAGTGGGTTGCTGGAAAGACTCAAGGACCGGAGGAGAACACAAATGGAGGATTTCTTGAAGGGACAGTACAATTGGTGAGTCTGAGCTGAATTCAACTTCCTTTTCTTTGGAGTTTACAGCACAGATTAAACTGAGATTTTGCACCGGACACTGGAGACTGGTGTAAAATTTATTCTTTGATAAAAGCTGAAGACTACATCTCCCTTTTCTTTTTCTCTCTCTCTTTTCATTTTTTTCTTTCTTTAAGAGACTGAAGTGTGGAGGCTGCAAACTTTTAAAATGGTGTATGGAGTGACTTTAACTCATTTGGGCTGCATTTTACATTCTATATTTGTTTCGCTTGGATGGTACTCTACATTTTATATTTTACTTGGATTTGTCACTTTGCTTTTGGCATTGGGAGAGAAGAATTCATGTTTTGAACTGTTGCTGCTGCTGCAATTGCAACTGGATTGCTTTAACTGGCACTGGGAACTGATTTAAAACTGACAGTACTGAATGAACTTAAGAACTTCAAGGACTTTGGGATTTTTTCCCCCTCTTTTATCTGCATACTGATCCTTCTTTTTTATTGTCTATTGGAATATTTAATTGACTGTTTCATGGTTTGAGGAAGGAAAGAAGCATTGTGGAAAGACTTGGAATAAGACTGTTTATGCTTGAACTGAACTGTTAATAATTGACAGAATTTGGAACTGGACATTGTACCATTGGATTTTTGGGCTGCAAGATTTTATTCTTGGAATTAAGCTTGAAGGACTTGGGAATTTGGATACTGATTAATCTGAAAATGGACTACGGAGCAGACATCCGGTCGTAGACTCAGACAGAGCTGATTTCCCAGTTTGTTTTGTCTTGGAAGACAGGGCAGAGAACAGCAGACTTCCATCCCATGCAGAAAGCGGTTTGAATTTGTGCGTTGTTTGGGAGGGGGAACTGTGGATCTTAAAGGGAAAATATTCTGTGCTGTTTGGGAGGGGGAGCTGTGAATGTTAAAGGGAAATCAATTGCTTATCACTTGTTTTTTGATTTGGATTTGACTCGATTGCTCAGTTGTTGCATTTGGTACTGTACATAAATTAAGTTTTTTTTTTTTAACATTAAATAGAACAGCTGACCACATTTGTATATTCATGATTTAAGATTGCTTGTAACTAAAGTATATTATTTGCATAGCTATATGATTTTGTGAAGGTGCCAGTTTAATAAGCTTCCAAAAGTAACTATCGGTTAAGGAGAAGGTAGAATAGAATATTACATATTTTCTAAAGGTCAATGGATCAAAGAACAAGGAAAGCTGCAGCAGCAGCGGCGTCTGCTGTGACAACGACTACTCAACCAGCAAGAAGAACATCTGTGGATACACCTCAGAAAACTCCAGACATTATGCAGCAATTGATGGAGGAACTAAAGAACATCAGAGGTGACATAAAAAAGATAGAGACTGATAGACAGGATTTAAAAGAAACCAGGAAAGAAATGAGAACAGATATGAAACATGAGATTGACAAGCGTGGGAAGAAGCTGGAAACTTTGACTAAGGATGTCTCCAAGGTAAAGACAGAGACCAAAGAAATGAAGGAGCAAGTTAAACAAGTACAAACTCAAATGACAGAGGTGAAGGAGAAACAACAAGAAGAAGAACTTCAAACATTGCACCAGGAACTGAGATGTCGTGATAGATGCCTCCGTTTTCGTATTGTTCCTGACGCAAATACGGAGGACCTATATGGGAAAATGATTCCAGCCTTGGCAGAATTTCTAGACATAGACAAAGACAAAATGGAGATGAGCATTGACAGAATGTTCAGAGCTTCCAGAATGGTGAGAGAAAGAAAACTCCCGTGAGACATAATAATAACTTTTAATCGGACTATTACTAGAGATAAGATATTACAATGTAGCTATGAAGGAATACTAAAGGTGGAGGATATGGACGTAAAATTTTTTAAAGATATACCATTTCAGATCCTTAAGAAGAGACAAGACTACAAACCCTTGGCCAATTTATTGAAGAAATATGAGATAAATTACAGATGGGAACGGATTGAGGGCCTTTCTTTTAATTATAAACAGCAACAATTCAGAATCAACTCAGTCTTTAAGGCCAAAGAAATGATGGAAAGATTGAAGAAGGATTTTCAGATGACATCAGAATTAGATAGAGACAGCGAACAACAAGTTGCGGAAGAAGAAAAAGAAGGAAGAGAAATACAGAGGCAAGAAGAAGAGGTGGAAGATTTAATCAGACGAACATCAGACGCAGAGCAAGAAATGGAGGAGGAAGGAGAGCTTGCAGGAGAGACATTGCAGTAAAACAGAATAGGATTATATAAATTTAAATATTAAAAACAGAAAAAATGGGCCTTAAAATATATACCTGGAACATTAAAGGATTTAACTCGGAATACAAAAGAAGACAAATCTTCCACCATCTGGAAAAGCAAAAATTGAATGTAATTTGTTTACAGGAAGTCTGGATAAGAACCCAAGATTTGAAATATGTACGGAACCCTAAGCTAGGTAGCTGCTTTGCGGCTACTATGGATCAGAAGAAAAGAGGTGTACTGATATATGTGAATTCTAGATATGGTGCGCAAGTAAAATTTCAAGATAAAAATGGCCGTTATCTTGCGGTTGAAGTTGATACAAAACAAGAAAAGATACTAATAGCAGGAATACATGCACCCAATGGAGTCAAAGGAGAATTCTTTCCTAAAATAAACGTTGAAATACAAAGATATGTCCAGGACGCAGGTAACTCAAGTGTTGTGGTTCTTGGAGATTTCAATGGAGTAGTGAATCCTTATTGGTGGAAAGAACAACACAAAAACTGATACCACAAAATAATGGAAAGCTACCCAAAAGCTTCTTCCAGATGATGGACGATTTGGAGCTATACGATATTTGGAGATATAAGAATGGACAATTGGATGGTTAGACTTTTTTTTTCAGATAGACACAAATCTATGTCTAGAATTGATATGATATTGGCAACTAAAGAGCTACTTTTGAAGACACATCAAATAGATAGTCCTCCGAATTTGTGTTCAGATCATTTTCTATTACAAGTGACTTTTAAGGTCATGAGTAGAGAAAGGACATGGAGGATGAATGAAGAGATTTTAACCAAGGAAAAGTACATTCAAAAAGCAAAAATAGAGCTAAATAATTATTTTAATGAAAACATGACACCTGAACTGCCAATGAAGACAGCGTGGGATGCAAGCAAAGCAGTGATGTGTGGCAATTTTATTAGATGGTCTGCGGAAATCAATAAGCAAAGGGAGCGAACAGAAGATAGGATTCTGGGAGAAATGAAAGAATTGGAGAAACAGATGAGGAAAAATCCAGCAGATTATACTACAAGACAAAAAATAAAGGTGTGTCAAGTAGAATTGAACCAATTAAATTTGGGAGAAATAGAACAACAGATGTGTAGATTGAAACACACTTTTTTTGAACAGGCAAATAAACCCTAAAAATTTTTGGCTAACTTACTGAGGAAAAGAAGATCAAGAAATATAATAACAGAGATTACAACGAAGAAGGGGAAGACAACAAAGCAGGAGGAGATAAAACAAGCATTCTATTCTTAATACACAAAGCTATTAAGCAACATCTCCTCAAAAAAAAAACAAACCAAGAGAATTGGAAGAATACTTTAAGAGGACGAATAAAATTAAATTTTCATTTCAACAAAGAGAGACATTAAACAAATCACTGTCAATGACGGAGATAGTAGAAGCTATCAGGAACATAAAGAATGATAAATCCCCAGGACCTGATGGTTTTACAGCAAAATATTACAAAATTTTGGAGCATGAGCTCTCAGTACCACTTAAAGTAACAATAAACGAGATTAAGAAAGAAGGCATACCAGAAACATGGAAAGAAGCTAATGTTGTATTGATCCCAAAAGAAGGGAGAGACATAACGGATGTAAAGAATTACAGACTCATCTCACTATTAAATATGGACTATAAGATTTTTGCTGCTATCATGGCAGAGAGACTTATAAAAGTACTTCAAGAACATATTCATGAAGACCAGAATGGCTTTTTGCCTAAGAGAATGATGTGTGACAATATCAGGACAGCTTTAAACATAATTGAATACTACGAAAAACACAATGAAAGAAAGTTAGCTGTGGTATTTGTTGACGCAGAGAAGGCATTTGACATGGTCAACTGGTCATTTTTGAAGACGACTATCAAGCAAGTTCAGCCAGGAGAAAATTTCATTTCATGGATCGAAGCAATTTATTCTCAACAAACAACAAGATTAATTATAAATGGAGAGCGTACTGCACCGATTTAAGTTTTGAGAGGCACAAGGCAGGGTTGTCCTTTATCACCTCTGTTATTCATTTTGACATTAGAAATGCTCAACAATAATATAAGAGAAGATGTGGCAATAAGAGGAGTCCAGATAAAGAAATTTCAATACAAACTCAAAGCTTTCGCGGATGATTTGGTATATATTTTTTTGGATGATCCCCTCATGAGCGCTCAAAGATTGATGGATATTATTCAAAAGTATGGAGATTACTCTGGTTTTAAAATTAAGAAAAAACAGTATATATATCAAAAAACATGAGGGAGAAGGGAGAAGCTGAATTTAAAAAAATAACAGGATTTAATAAAGGGTAGAAAGCTAAGTATTTAGGAGTCTGGATTGCACAAAGAAATAATGAACTGTACCATAACAACTATGATTAAAAAATGGAAAGAGATAACTTTAGATTTGGAAAAACGGACTCAATTGAAGATACCTTTGCTGGGACGGATACCAGTGATAAAAATGAATGTTTTACCAAAAATGAACTATCTTTTTCAAAATGCACCTATCATAACAAGCATTAAACCTTTTGTTCAATGGAAAAGAGATATAACTAAGTTCATATGGCAGGGAAGGAGACCAAGAATTAAATGGAGATTCATGACGGACACAACAGCAAGAGGCGGACTAGGCTTGCCGGACCTACAAACATATTATAAGGCTGCGGCATTCACATGGTTAAAAGATTGGCTTAATCTTCAAAATTCTAGGATGCTGGCATCAGAGGGAGCAGACTTAAGAATGGGATGGCACGCCTATATGTTTTATGGAAAAGCAGTAGTCAATAAAGGCCCTTTTCTCACGGGGTAATTAAATCTTCTCAGGTGGACCTCGAACGGGGGCCTTTTTCACCTTAGAGAGAACCGGGTCGCATTTAATTTTTTTGATTCTCACCTCAATCTGTGCGGGGAAGCCACCATCCAGCATTCGTGCGCACTTTTTAAAAACCAGAAGAAATGTGGTTTTTTTCCTCCAATCCGTGCTCGTCGTTTTGTGAAAAAGCGACGGTGCGTACTGATTTGTGCGGGGGGTCAAGAGAGGGAGGGATTTAGGCGTGGCCAGCAGAAGCGACAAGACCGCCCCTAGTGCTTTCCAGTACTGCTGTCAAGGCTGAAAGGACAGTCTTTAGCGGGGCTAGCACCCCCGCAATGTTCGTCAGCAGCTTGTGCTCCATAAACAAAACAGCAGAAAGCAAGCGAAAAGACAGAGGGGGGAAACGTCTCCACGGCGGCTCCAAAGAAAGGTGCGGGACAGGGTGGGGGGGTTCGTCGGAGGATGTAAGGGGACACGCGTGCGTGCTGACGTCCGTGATGACACTCAGAGTGTTTCTTTTAAAAATTGAGCACAGCCGATCACTGCCAGACAGGGCGGGGAAAGGACACCTACGGGAGTGGCCATGGTAATATTGTGTGAATGCATTGATGCTGCCTAAGCCTTTTCTCTATGGAGCTGTGAGAACGCTCCTAAAATTTCAGTCCATGTTAGCGAGGATTAAGGGAAAACCCGCCTGGATTGTAGCGGCATGGTTTCTGCACCCCATGAGAAAGGGGCCAAAGACTTTACACATCATTTTATAAGGAAATCGCTACTTAGAGTATGGGATGATTACAAGAAGAAGAATATAAGGCAGTTACCTAATTTGGTCTCCCCACAAGAAGCTTTTTTCGGGAGATGGAAAGATACAGATAAATGGTTATGATATGAAGATTTATTAGACAAAGCAGATGACTCCGGTGCGAAGATGAAATCAAGAGAGAAATTGGAAACTGAAGGAATAAAATTAAGCTGGTTTCCCTAAAGTAAAGATTTCAGATGGATGTACAAACCTATGGAATACAACAAAAGGAACAAATTCACTTACTGAGACTGTTAAGAGAAAATCCACCACATTTATTAGCACATCTGTACAAGGAAATTTTACAACAAGAATGTGAGAAAGAGACAGTTAAAGTTGCAATGACACAATGGGCACAAAATGTTGGACATTCAATACAGTTAGAATGGTGGGAACAGAGCTGGCAACGTACAAAGAAATTTACTGCTGCCCAAAATTTAAAAGAAAATTATTACAAATTATTTCATAGATGGTACATGACACCAGAAAAATTAAAGGCAATTTATAAGACAGGCACAGGTCAATGCTGGAAATGTCAAGAGAATTGTGGTACATTATTTCATATGTGGTGGTCATGTCCCAGAGCACAAAAATACTGGAAAGAAATACATAAGAAAATAAGTTCAACTTTGAAGATTCAATTTGGGATGACACCTGAATTTTAATTGTTAAACATGACAGATACATTAGACGCAACACCAGCTAAGAGACACTGGAGACTTATATTGTACATGGTGACAATGGCCCGTATTGAATATGCACGACTTTGGAAAAATGAAACTACACCCACAACTGAACAGTGGTGGACAGCTTTTATGGAAAACAGAAATGCAGACATACTTACACAAAGATTGAAAGGGAAATCAGATGAGGACATAAACAAAGAGTGGAGGACTGTTACAGATTTGGGTTGGGGGTTGACGGAGATATTACAATTTTCATGATAACAATCATTATACAGTTTACATTTAATGAAATATCATGAAGCAAGTAAAGTAGAGACATATAGCAGGAACTAACAAATTATAGACTATAAACATTTTATTGCGATACGTGATATAATAAATAGAGGGAACATCAATAATTGTAATCCAGAAAGGAAAGGAAGGAGGAATAACATTACATGTAACACTGCAAATTTATTGTTTGCTTTATTTGTTGAAATTTGAATAAAATTATTTAAAAAAAATAAACTACAAGCCCCAGAATTCCACAGGATGTGGGAAATGAAATAATACCACCAGGGTAGAAATGGCCTGAGATATGACTGAGACATTGGCTACTCCAGCTCCCAAAGAAGGCTGGAAGAGTGGTGAGAAAGAGTTGAAACAAAGCACAGCCTTTAGAGAAAGAAGTCTCCGTATGTTTCAGGGGCTTAGTTGCTGGCAAGCCAGTTATATAGTCATCCTTTTCTAAACAGCTTATTTGGAAATAATGATTCCATCTCTCTCTCTCTCGTTGTTTTCTCTCTCTCTCTCTTTCTATCTCTAATTCTCTCTTTCTCTTCCCTTTCCAGGGATCCTGTTCAGCAATGGAGAGACGTGGAAACAGCTCCGGCGTTTTGCTTTGACCACCCTCCGCAACTTTGGGATGGGGAAGAAAAGCATTGAGGAAAGGATCCAAGAAGAAGCCCAGTATCTCTTGGATCAGTTATATGTCACTAAGGGTATGTAATTCCTGTACAGGACCACCATTTCCATTGATATCACATGATGTTCCAGAAGATTCTTCTTACCTCCTTGTCTCCCACCTACCCTGGCCTAAAGCTCCAGACTCAAACTCTTCTGTTCATTTTAACCTTAGGATTCTTTGGAATATTTTGTTGATAGTTCATAAGGAATAGGATCTTGCCTCCTTTTCAGATGATGTAAGCAGAATCTTGGAATTTCCCACCAGGAGATGGAAGCCTCTATGGTTTGATGTGATTTGGGAGCTTGGGGTCTTCATATGTCCTGTCCCAAGGGCCCCTCTCATAGAGCTGAAGAAGGCCCAAGAAAGTGTATCTTCCCTACAACAAACTCTTCCATTAGAATCAAAGATCATTTTAAAGAAGGTTCCCATTCTGTAGAGGCATTTACTATATCATACTTGCTTAGTAAAATTATACATTATACTAAGAGAGTATGTCTCAGGTATTGGTCTCGTGTCTGTGGCAGTGCAGGCAGTTACTCATAAGCAACACACCTCCTACACACAAGGTGAGAGTCAGAGAATGTCCAGACAGAAAGGCAGCTGAAAGCAAACAAATCCAAAGGGGCAAATCCAAACCATAGTCCAAACAGGCAGAGTTCCAAGACAACCAGAACCAAGAGCAGAGCACAGGGTTTCAGGGCCAAAGAGACCAGTTGCTGACCCTGGGAGGAAAGGCCAGCTGGACCCCTCTTTTATCTATGGCTGCTACAGCCACAGGTGTTCCCTCATTAGGGTTCGTTTGCTATTTTAACAGACCGAGTGACATTAGCCCTCCCTTTTAAGGCGTCTCTGCTCCAAGTAGGTGTGTCAGCTATGTCTTCCTCTTTTTGTTCCCCTGGCTCAGGCCCTTGTTGTTGTTGTTGTTGTTGTTAACTCCCTCTGGACCAGCTTCTGGGGACTCTTCAGCCTGTGGAGAAGCCTCTGCCTTGGAGTCAGAATCCTCATCCTCGTTGCCACAGTCCCCAAGGCAAGGCATGACAATTAGGAGATGGAATCTAGAGGAAAGAGGCAGCGATCTCCACTGAACATGAGGTGATGTTTCCAGATTGCCTGCAAAGTCTGGAAATAAGAATCCATCCCCAGACCCACCAAGAGAAACACAAATTCCATATTTCTAATCTAGGCTGTGATTGCCTACAACATAGACTAGAGAAAGAGGAATTTTGTTGCTGTGTGTTACTGTGGTTCAGACCTGGACGTTGATAGCACTAGATATCCCTTTTGATATCAAGAATTTGACCTTTTCCTGGCACCCTGGTTCATGCGTTGCAAGGGTCCCCAGAAAAGCACGTACACAAGGAGCAGCAATTAATGGCAGGAACTTCCAACTTCCCCTCTCAGGCGGGCATTTCAAAAGCCTTGGTCGTTGCTCCAGGACCTGGCTTGCAGATTTCTTTTGATTCACAATGATGCCGGATTTGCGCCAATGACTAACAAGGCCATGTTAAGTGCTCACCAATTTGCACATTGGCCACACTATTGATTTACCTGCGCTAATCAGATAGCGGCAGTTTTGACCCTTTTCCGAGCCTTTGTCCTGTCCAAAACTTGCTTTGTTCTCAATGTTTATGGTATGGCCCGCAGGCACAATTTCTGCTATGTAAACCCCTAGTTCTGAGAGTTCGGAGAACTGCTTCTGAGTTTCATCTCACCTTGCTGTCGGTTGGTGTAGGGGAGTTCCCCTCAGCCAACCACGCTGAGCTCCCTTTTTCCCCATCTTTCCAGGACTACGTGATCAGGTGTCGTATTGCCCATCCCTAAGCTCTCCTTTTCCTATTTCTCAGTTAGTAGTGTGTCTGTTTGTCTTACTTGTTATTTTTCAATAAAACATTAATTGGTTTACTCTGAAACTTCCTGGCTCACTGACCTGACGCTGTAGACATTGGGTGAAAGATCTCCACTAACGTTGCCCTGCCTTTTGTTAGCCAGCGAGGGTGCTCTAATTAATTTCCCCATTTGTGTTAATATTTGGTTATTTGGGTGTTCCTTCCGGGACCCCCGAGATACAGGGTAACATGTGGACCTTTAGCACCAGGGAGACGCATTCTAGAATCTGTTCAGTAAGCTTTGCTATAAAGTTGATGCTTTAGCCAGACAGTTCACAGATGTTGAGGAAGCTGGGAAGAGACTGGGGTAGGAAACCATCCTCTGAGCAACCCACCAAAACCATTCTCATAGTTACTGGAAAGGGAGAAGAGTCACTCTTGTGCATTTTATCCTTTGCTCTTTGTAACTTGTGAGGTGGATCTTCTGCTGGGCTTATTTGGGGACAAGGCGCACCATGGAGATCTGCCGTGTTAGCCCTGGTGTGATCTGGACCGGATTCTGTCCCCTGCTGTCAGGAAAGGTTGAAATTCTACCAGATAAAGGGCTATGATGCTTTTCCTCTGCTGTAGACAACCTACTGCTTGGATTTACCACTGAAAGCTGATCTTGCAGCAGAGATGTGTGTCCGTTTCCACTACCCAATAATGACTCTGGGAGACTGGAGTTGTCTTCAGTTCCAGTTCTTTCTTTTTTTCCTTCCTTCCAGAGCAGCCCTTTGACCCCACACTCCTGCTCAGCTGTGCTTCTTCCAATGTTATCTGTTCCGTTGTCTTTGGAAGGCGCTATGAATACAACGACAAGAAATTTCTAGTCCTGATGGACTTAATGCATGACAGCTATGAGATTCTCAGTTCTTCTTCAGGTCAGGTAGGTCCTTCAGCCAGCTGGTCTAAATTATATTTGTGTGTGTTTGTGTGTTTAATCTAATAGATGAACCCACATGTTTCTGTGGTGGGTGGAAATGAAGTGAAGAGATTACTGCCCTTCTCAAGGGCTTACAATGTAAATTTAGGGAATGAGGGAATTATAGGTGATGGTGGCATGATTATTTATTTATTTACTGCCTTTTCCTCACAGTGGGACCCAAGGCAACTTCCAAAAAAAGTTAAAAACATTTACAATATAAATTAAAACAAGGCCCTTCTCTAAACAGAAAACCCCAGGATTCCGTACGATGTTGAATGTGGGATAATGACAGTATAACAGTGAAGTGCAGAAATGGCCCTAGTCTCCCGTGGAAGGGATTTCCAGAGGGTGGAGCAGTCACTGAAAAGACCTTGTCTCCCACGTCCTCACCAAGTCACCCTGCGATGGTAGCAGAACTAAGAGAAAGCCTTCTCCTCCAGATCTTAAGACTGTGGCGGGTTCATATGGGGACATATGGTAATAATTTTTGGAAAAGAGGGTTTTTGTATTGTTCTGAAATGACAGCAACCATTGGGCTACAGTTCTCCCAGTGACCTTTCACCCCAGCTAGGATTCTGCAGCCGGAAAGGACTGGACATGTTCCATTTCTCTTTGCATGTCTTGCTTTCCAGGTGTCTTTTGTTTTGCTTTGCTTAAAAACACCTTTTTGTAAAAAAAAAAAAAAAATGTCATCTCAGTCTGCTTATAGACTCGTAGAATCGTAGAACTGAAAGAGATCCAAAGCGTCATCCAGTCCATCCCCATTTAGATGGAATCTCTTTTCCTGAATCCATTGTTCCATAGTGTCCTAGTCTCTGGGCAGCAGAACACAAGATGCCCCATTCTTTCTAAGGCATCCCTTCAAATATTTAAATATGGCTATCCTGCCACCTGTTGATAGCTCTGTTTGAATACCTAGATGTGGAAAACTTTTTTAAAAAAGTCTTGATTGATATTAGTTTAATTTTTGTTCCCACTTCTTTGTTTCCTTGCCCTCTAGGAACACTGGAGGCTGCTAATTCTTCTCAGGGCCTTTTTTTGGGTGGGGAGAAGAAAAGAAAATACTGTACAGGGAACACCTCCACCTCCCCAGAAAAGCACTATTTCCAGTACAGGAAATGTGGATTCTGTGTGGACAAACCATGTGCATTTCTGCACAGACCAGCACCTTACAAAGTACAGATAGCAACTGGGAGTTGCACAGAATGCTTGGTGTTCTCCTGCAGCTTGATGAATAGTATGGAAGTTCTTCATTCAAATCCATGCAAAGATTGACCTTGCCATCCTGCTGAAAAGATGAGTTGAAAAAGCAGAGATAAGCCACAGCTTCTAAAGAACCTCTGATCTGCCTTTTCTTGGTTGACGTCTGTGTCTCTTCTGATTTTCCTTCCAGCTTGCAGGCATCTTCTTTTCCTTCATGAAGTTCATCCCTGGGCCTCATAAAAGAATAGCGACAAACCTGCAGAATATTTGTGAGTTTATTTTAAAGGAACTGGAGGAACATAGGGCTACCTTGGACCCCAACTCTCCCCGGGATTTTATTGATTGCTTCTGTATTAAAATGGACCAGGTAAGGCAACATCATGGCAACATCAAGGTCAGAGGAGATCCTGTGGATCTTCACCATCTCCTTCTAGGTTGATCCTCTTAACTATTCCGCTAAATTCCTCTCTTGCCCCAGGGGTTTACTCCAAACTGTTTCATTTCATTTTAATTAGAGTCAGGATTCTTGTTTGAGGATTTAGTGGTGAGGACTGTTTAGGACGCTGTGGTCAATGGAGACAATTGGTATATCAGTGATGAGCAAACAATGCTGGTTGAGCTTTCAAGAAGATGTCCTCAATATGATGTTCCCCAAATAAGATGCACATTTTATGCCAGCTGATCTCCTTTTTTGACTTACCTGGTATAAGTTTCCTTCCAACTGTGCCCACACAGCTGTATCGAATCCTAGAACCATAGCCTTGGAAGGACCTCAGGACTGATTTAATCCAATGCTCTGTCAAGCCCCTGTCCCCAACTGTAAAACTCCTGAAAGTTGGCCATCCAACATTTGTCTCAAGACCTCCAAAGAAAGAGACTCCACAACCCTCTGAGACAACCTATTCCAGTATGGAAAAGTACTTACAGTAAAGGGATTCTCCCTAATGCTTAGGAAGAAATTGTTTGCTTGTGTTTTGAATCCACTGGTTCATGTTTTAGTTTCCGGAGAAGCAGAAAACAAGCTTGTTCCATTTTCAGCACGACATCCGTTCAGATCTTCAATGATGGATATCACAGACTAGGATGGTGGAGACCAGGGTTCAAATCCCTACTCTGTCCTGAAAACCCACTGGATGGCCTTGTGCAAGTTACACCCTCTCAGCCTCAGAGGAAGACAAAAGCAACCCCCCTTCCCTGAAAAATCATGCCAAGAAAACCCCGTGATAGGTTCACCTTAGTGTCACCACTTTTCTTCCTTCCTGGAATTGTTTTCAATATCACACTTCTAAGAAACTCCCACACACTATGAATTCCCTTCCCTTTGAGCATGTCTGACCATGGTGGTTAGGTACAAATCTCCGAAATGGCTGATCTGAAATTACCTGCTCCACCATTTGAACAAGGAAATTGTTTTCAGGGGAAGTGAGGAATTTGTTAAGTTTTAATACTCTTGGTAAAGTTTGATTTCCTTGCAAATTTCAGGGTGGTTAAAGTCTCAAATTACTCTTATATCTGTCCTTCTTGAATATCCGATCATCTCTTCTTAATTGATATCATGCAAGTCTTCATTCTGACTGGTGGTCTATAGTAGAACCCACACAATGCTAACACTATTGTTTCTCTCGCTTTAATTTTCACTCAAAGATTGTCAACCTGCTTTCCATGCCCTAAGTCACAGATCTTCTCAGAGGTGTACACATACTTGATATACAATTCTTACTCTTTTGCTGTTTGGTCTCTTCCTTTGGAATCATTTATACATGTCCTTTATTTTAGTCCCACGTTTCATCCACCGGGTTTCATTGATATCTAGGAAATCATATTTGCCTTCCTGTGTTAAGAATTCAAGTTCACCTTGTTTATTTCCCAATCTCTGTGCATTTGTGTAGAGACATTGAAGACCATGAGTCTTCATTTAAGACTCTCCTGGATGAGGCTTGGTATTCTGGATTCCTTGCAGGTCAAGGACACCAGCCAGATTTTGTCAAGTAAAGGATCTTTTTCATGAAAGACTATCTTAATTCTGAGCTGAGTGGATGTGGAGAGCTTTTCTTCCTACTTCAATCTTTGATAGTTTTAAATAACTTCATATTTGTGTGTGTGTGTGTGTAATGTTTTACTGAATCCTGTGAAATTTACTTTTTCTCTAGGAAAAAAATAATGAGGCATCTGAGTTCACCACTGAGAACCTGGCTATCAGCACACTTGACTTGTTCATGGCAGGAACAGAAACAACCAGCACCACTCTTAGATACGGGCTGTTGATCCTCCAGAAATACCCAGAGATAGAAGGTAAAAAAAAGTAAAAATCAACTTTCCCATGAATTCTGTTCCTACCTTTCAGCTTCTCTAGGCTGCACCATATTGAATATCTCTTTAGCTGTACGCAAGGGGTACATATTCAATGTGATTCCAGGTTGTGTCAATAAAAGTATAATAATATACTCTAATAATAGGGAAGTAATAACCCCACTGTATTCTGCATTAGTCAGACCCCACCTGGAATACTGCATCCATTTCTGGGCACTACAGTCTAGGATGGATATTGACAAGCTGGATGGCAACCAAAATGGTGAAGGGTCTGGAAACCATGAAGTCGTATGAGGAGCGGGTTAAGGGGCTGGAGATGTTTAACCTAGAGAAGAGAAGGTTCAGAAGGGACATGATAGCCATGTTTAGATATTTGGAGGGATGTCACATGGAAGACAGAGCTAGCATGGTGTAGCAATGTGAGTATTGAACTATGGCCCTGGAGGCCAGGGTTCGATTCCCAACTAAGCCATGAAAACCCACTGGGTGACCTTGGGCACATCACATACTTTCAGCTCCAGAAGCCCTATGATAGATTCACCTTAGAGTTGCCATAATTCAGAAAGGGCTTGAAGGCATACAACAACAAAACAACAACAACAAATAAAACATGAGGAAAGCTTATTTTCTGCTGTTCCAGAGACTAGGACACAAGTAACGGCTTCAAAGTCCAGAAAAAGAGATTCCACCAAAACATTAGAAATAACTTCCTGATGGTAAGAGCAGTTTGACCATAGAATCCACTGCTGCCTTAGTGGAATGGAGTGGAGTCTCCTTCTTTGGAAGCTTTTAAAGACAGTTTGGATGGCCATCTGCCAAAGGAAGTGCTTGGATTGTGTCTTCCTGCATGGCAGAATGGGGCTGGAGTTGATGGCCTTTTGGGTCTCTTCCAACTGTATGATTCTATTATTCTTTACATTCCTACAGGCAAGAAAAAATAGTTTCAAATGCTTTCTGACTGCTTGGCAAGTATGCTTGGCAATAGTGAAGTCCTCTTTGTACTTCACTGGGGAAAATTAATTTCTGTGCAAGGAAACCTGATTTTCCTATGAAGAAAGCATAGTGTTACCAGGCCTTACACCCCCACATCTTGATATGGTTTAATTTGTGAAATATGATTGGCAGGACATATTCATTGGCTTTGATAAAAATGGACCCTGATGTGACTGTATGGCCAAACTGGACAAGAGGGAAACGCTGGCTGAACATGTGTGGGGTGAAGTGGGTCAGAGATCCCTTCTAGGCATAGCCAGGTCACCGTCAGGAAATGACCAGGTGACTCCAGTGATAATAGACATAAGCTGGCTGTAACTGTTCTGCTCTCAGACAAAAGCAACAAGGAAGTTCCCAACAAACCACTGATTTCCAACCCATCTTTCCACCGACCTGTAAATCTCTTCCTTGTCTTCACACCTGCCCAACCATCACAGAGCTATCACCAACATCCATTAGTTGTTTGTCACCCGACACTGAGATTATTAGCCCATTCCGGACCTCTTTGTCCACCCTGCAAACTTCATTGTTTATTTGGCCAGAGAGTCATTCACACCATTGCACTCCAAGCAGAAATTGTGTATTATTAAAAAAAAAAACAAACCAAAAAATATTTTGTCTAGCTAGACACAGTATACCTCTTTTTGATCACCACACTGTCACTGTGATTCCCAATGGTGTACTGTCCTTAGATGCCAGCCTAAGTCACATCACTGTTTTTTCTCTGGTCTCCAAGACTGGTAAATATTACCCAGTACATCCTGAATCTTGTTATCCACAAACCTTTCCTTCCCTTTTCCTTCAATTGGCCTTGTGAGAGTGCATGACTGTTTGTGTGCATGTAATCAGTTCCCTCAAGAATCACAGAATTATAGAATCATACAATCATAGAAATGTAGAGTTGGAAGAGACCCCAGGGGCCATCCAGTCCAACCCCCTGCCATGCAGGAACACCCTCAAAGCACTCCCAACAAATGGTCATCCAGCCTCTGCTTAAAAACCTCCAAGTTAGGAAACTCCACTACACTCCACGGAGGCAGCAGATTCCACTGCCGGACAGCCCTGACTGTCAGGAAGTTCTTCCTGAGGTTTAGGTGGAATCTCCTTTCCTGTAGCTTGAATCCATTGCTCCTTGTCCTGGTCTCTAGAGCAGCGGAAAACAAGCCCTCTCCTTCCTCTACGTGGCATCCCTTCAAATATTTAAACATGGCTATCATGTCCCCTCTTCACCTTCTCTTCTGCAGACTAAACATACCCAGCTCTCTAAGTCTATCCTCATAGGGTTTCATGGCTTCCAGGCCTCTCACCATATTGGTCGCCCTCCTCTGGATTTGCTCCAGCTTGTCAATATCCTTCTTGAATTGCGGTGCCCAGAACTGGACACAGGATTCAAGATGGGGTCTCACCAAAGCAGAGTAGAGTGGTACCAGTACCTCCCTCAATCTAGACACCATACTCCTATTGATGCAGCCAAGGATTGCATTGACTTTCTTGGCTGCCGCATCACACTGCTGACTCATGTTCAGCTTGTGATCTATGAAGACTCCTAGATCCCTTTCACATTTACTGCTACCCAGCCACGTGTCCCCCATCCTATATTTCTGTATTCCATTTTTTCTACCTAAGTGTAGGACCTTACACTTCTCTCTGTTGAATTTCATTTTGTTCGCCTTGGCCCAGCTCTCCAATTGATCCAGTCTATCCAACACATTTGAAGTCTGTGTTCAACAAATGTGTTGAAAACACATTTGAAGTCTGGCTGGTTCTTCCCTGTGAAGATTCCATTAACATTGGTTGAAAGATCTCACTAGGTTAGCCCCCTCTCACAGGCCTCCTAATTTGAGCTAATATTCCCCATCTTTTCATTGCAGGTGGACCCCTGAGTTGCCCACATTTTGGGGTAACTATATTTTTCTGCCTAAAAATGTGTTTTGTGCAAAAGACATTGACTTCTTCCCAAAGAGACATTATTATGAGGCCATTATGTGTTAGCGAATTGCAATACTGCCCATGTTCAATTCCCCTTGTATGGCACAGATGGCCATATAAAAGGACCAAATGCAAGGAAATCCAGGAATCGTCCAGCACACTGATCAGCCCAAGAGAGACGATGCCCCAGAAGCTGATGGTTGCAGATTAAGAGATCAGTGCATTTTGTTCAAGCAGCCTTCTTCAGAGACGGTATATGGCTTGATCTATGACTCAAAATCACTTGCAGAGTGCTCAGAGAGGCACATGTCACTGAAACAAATGAGGCGGCCATAGAGCTCAAATGCCTTTGCAAGCAATATATATCCATCCCTGCATAAAGCCTTTGGGCTGGAATTTGTTAGGCCATCAGGACAAAAAGATGAGAACGAGGGGTTATTATGGCTATGGTTATTTCTCTCTCTCTCTCAAATCATTGTAATTCATAGAATAAAAACCGAATAACACATGATGTCAAAGAAGGAACTACAAACCACAAAGAAAAGATCAACTCAAAACTTTACCACCAAGAAGTCAATCAGGGATTCTGTCCTTCAAAAACATTGTTAGTGCTTTTTCTTTTATCAAACTGGTCAATATGTTCACTTCCGCTATATTATTAAGTTAATTTTAATCACCAATCTTCTTTGACTTTCCCTCTTTCTTTCCTCCTTTCTTTCTCTCTTATTAAACCTACCTGAATTGCAACACTGAATAAATCTACTTAGCAAGACACCAGACACCAAAGTGGAGGTGGGTGGGTGGCAAACCAATTAGGACATTGGCCCTTTTCACATGCTTTTTCGCGAGCGCCCCTTGAGCGTCACATGGTGGGAGCACCACTCCTTCTGGCTCACTCCCACTCGTGCAACGCTCACAAGGCTGAAGTGGGGCGCGCACGCATTTTTTGATTTTCGGCTTTAAGCCGAAATCGCTCACTCGCGCAATGCTCGCGGCACCCTTGCACATTCACCTGTGTGTGGTGCTTCGGCGAGCGGAGGGGGTTGCCTTCCTTCCCCGTGCAGCCTACAGCTCCCAGTCTGTGCTGCTGGAGGAAGGGGCAGGGCGCTCGTGCACGGCCATGCTAGAGGAAGCCGATGCGGGAGGCAAGAAGGGCTGTCGTGAGCAGCTCGCGTGAGTGGCTGCTCGCGTAGCGCCGCTCCCACTGCCGCGACGAGGTAAGGTGCGAAAAGCACCATTATCTCTTACGTACTGGTCTTTAAAAAAATTGCAACAAATGCACTAACTACTGTACACTACAAATAAAAAATGTTTTCTAGCTTTCCCAACACCCAGACTCTAATCAAAATCCTTGGGCTGTTGGCATATACAGAAATATTCCTCCAAAGCTTTTTCGTGGTGAACATCCATCAGCCTTAAGAAAAAGAGTTCCGGTTTTAGTTGATTATGTATCTTTAAAATCTTTTGCATTATACTATGCATTATATATGATTTTAGCTTTTTCACAAATCTACCCCATATGATAAAAAAAGGCCCTTCTTGCTTTATTACGTGTCCAACATACTTTTAAATATTTTTTTGTTGTTGTCACATACCAGTGATATCTCATCTTATAAAAAAATTTCTTTAAGACGATAACACATAGCAAATGTCAAACCTTTTGTCCACATTTTCCCCCATTGGTCCATTTGTACGTAAAATCAAAAATTTCTAGCCTATTTTACCCTACAATCCTTCAGTTGTTCATCCTCCATTTCAAACTTGAGCAGAAGCACATACATTTTACCAATTATCTATCCCTCATTCATACAAAGTTGAATTTCAAATTCTGATTTAGACAGTTCAAAACCAAAATTTTTAAAAAAATCTAATTTAAATATCTCAGAAAACTGCCTATAAGATAACCATTGAAATTCATACCCTTCCTTCAGTGACTGTTCTTTCATTTTCATACTGTATTCTCCTTTGGCAGTTCTCCAACATGTCTTGATCCCTCAACCACTTTTCTTTGCCATTAATCTCTTTTCTACATAAAGCTTCTTGGGATGAAACCATAATGGCATTTTCTGAAATAGCCTGGGTTTCAGTCTCATTCACATTCTCAGTAGGGCACATCTCACATTGTGTTTACCCACCCACACTTTAACCATGTCATTCCAAAAATATCTGTACCACAGAGACCTTAGGCCATGACGTTTAAATTCTAGAAGTCTTTTATTTCTCAACATTATTCACTCCTTTAACCACACTAAACAACAACAGTTGTTTCTAATGGCATTGTCTCTCTCCTTTGGTAGTCATAAGGACATAAAGATGGGTAGCAGGTGGAAAAATGTAGTCACTGAGGTAGGATCCAATCTCAAGCTCAACCATGAAATGTTGCCTTGCAATGAGTCACAAAGGTCAAAGCTGCATTGCAGGTTGCATGATTTCTTTGTTGTTTGCTGGATGTTTGTGTCTTGGTGTTGAACTGCACCCCTCTTATGACAGAGAGAGTTCAAGAAGAGATTGAACGAGTGGTTGGTCACTCACGGAGGCCTTGCATGGCTGACCGTGGACAGATGCCTTACACGGATGCTGTCATCCATGAGATACAGAGGTGGTTCTCTCTTTCTGCATTGACGCCACCCCATGTTGTAACTAAAGACACGACGTTCAGACAATACCTCCTCCCCAAGGTAAGTTTTCTCCTTCTACTTCAAGTTGCTCCCAACTCAACAAACAGGGCCTCTGAACTCATGCTTCTGATGATAAAACAGAATATCCCCATGGATACTTTGTTCTTTGCAGGGAACCACAATATTTCCTGTTTTGACCTCGGTGCTGCATGACAGCAAGGAATTCCCCAATCCCAAGGAGTTTGACCCAGGACATTTCTTGAATGAAGATGGGACCTTTAGGAAGAGTGACTATTTCATGCCCTTTTCAGCAGGTAAAATGACCCCTTCCCCTCTGGGAAGCATTTTTGAGTCTCCTTCATCTTCCATCGTTGGGGCAATCAAGTGAGGTGCCATTTCCAGCCTACACCGGACTGTCACCCTGCCTGTGAGATGCAAAGTGCTTCAGAGCAAAAGGAGTTCCTGCCTGCTTCCCTTCAGACACATAATCAGAATCCAGTTAACCAGATTTTGCTATACGTGTGGTGGCCTTGTGTTTCTGATGTTGTCCACCAAAGGTCCAATGTTTCAGTAGGTGGTTTGGGTCTTCCACCACCAGCAGCTATCACACATTATGCATACACTAGAAAGTCACAACCAGGAGACCATCTCTGTCCTGGAGAACTGGACTGGTGAACCAATATTTACGGCAGTGTGATGGCCTTCTTACTGCCATGGCTCTGTCCTTCAGAATCCTTGGATATGTAGTTTGGGAAAGTACTGTGAATTCCATCCTAAATTGCTCTAATGTAAACTCCCTAGAACTGACAAACTAGATGAGTTTTCTGGGAGGGAATTCTAAGCACCTGGAAACATGAAAGTCCCAAGATATTCCTTTGGACAGAGCCATTAAAGCAGGCAAAGTGGCATCACACTGAAATCAAAGTGTGATATGTATGATAGTCTGGGTGGTGTTCCTTGGCATATTGGCCACCCAGACTCTGGACGTTCCTCTACAAGAAACAATACAATAGATGGCTAATGTACTTAACACGCTATCATGCATATCCCCTGACTAACAACTCAGCCCTGGGGGATACTCCATTTAACAGTAGGACATCACACAGGCCAACTTAACATATGCAAATTACTTTGTCCCACCCAGGGACTTCGTAAGTATATATACTCTGTCTCACTTCCATGCCACCAGATCCCCTGAAGATGACAGCCATGGGTGCAGGCAAAATGTCAAAAGAAAACATAATAGAACATGGCCTCAAAGCCTGGAAAACTCACAAGGTCCTTTCTGCACAGGCAGCGAAATGTGGATTAATCTCACATTTTCTTTCCTGCCTGTGTAAACAGGGCCACATACTACAGTAGAGAGGTAATCCAGGTCAAAACTGGCTTTTCTTTGCATAGCTCTTTCTTGCATCCTGGAGTTTGTGGTTTGATGATGCACCAGAACACTATGGCAGAGAAGGCTGTGACACCTTGTCCAACTACAAACTCCAGAATTGTGTCTGAAAGAGCTTTACAAGGGAGCCATACAAAGGAATCTTTCAGCTGCCCTTGAAATCTCCAGAAGACTATAGTTTCCAGTCAAGTCTCAAGTCCTGCAAGAAGGCACTTTTAAAAAACACCAGCCTCTTGTCTACTCTCAGTTCTGCACCCTGCAGTCTCACATCAAGTCTCAAGTCCTGCAACGAGGAAGGCACTTAAAAAAAAAGCGCCTCTAGTCCAATCTGAATTCTCTACCCTCAAGTCCAGCTGCAAGTCCTGCAAGGGACTTTCAAGTCAAGTCTCTACTCCAGTCTCATTTAATTCCCAATCCCTACCCTCAAGTCAAAAGAATAGAGAATAACTATATTACCTTGCAGAGGAAAGCAGCTGTGGGCACAGGCAGCCCTCCCAGGCATAACCAGCCTCTGGTGTGTGCACAGCTTTAGGATGCAATTTTCGCAATTTTCGCATGGACCTACTGGCCAATCAGGCCTTTGGTGGGCCGCAGCAGCACCAATTTTAAAAACAATTTTTCCTTTCTGCTACATGTGGTTTCTCATGTGGCTCATGGCAAACCGTGACAGACAGTTCACTTCTCATCCTAGTCTAGCTATAAGTTCACAACCAGGCACTGCACTAGTCTAGCTATAAGTTCACAACCAGGCACTTGTGAAGTCAGTTTCTAATCACTTAGAAAGGAATGCGGTAATCACGAGAAGTCAACATGAATTTCTCAAAAATAAGTCATGCCAGACTATTCTTATCTCTTTTTATGACAGAGTTACTAGCTTGATAGATGAAGGGAATGCTGTGGATGTAGCATAGCTCGATTTCAGGAAGGCCTTCGACAAAGTTCCCCATGACATTCTTGCAACGAAGCTAGTAAAATGTGGGCTGGACAGGGCTACTGTTAGTTGGATTTGTAATTGGTTGACCGACCAAACCCAAAGGGTGATCACGAATGGCTGCTTTTCGTCCTGGAGAGAAGTGACCAGTGGGGTGCCACAGGGTTCTGTCCTGGCCCAGTGCTGTTCAATATTTTTATCAATGACTTGGATGAAGGAATAGAGGGCATGCTCATCAAATTTGCAGAGGACACCAAATTGGGAGGGGTTGCTAATACGCCAGAGGACAGGATCAAAATTCAAAATGACCTGGATAGATTGGAGAGCTGGGCCAGGGCGAACAAAATGAAATTCAACAGAGAGAAGTGTAAGGTCCTACATTTAGGTAGAAAAAATGGAATGCAGAAATATAGGATGGGGGACACGTGGCTGGATAGCAGTACGTGTGAAAGGGATCTAGGAGTCTTCATAGAGCACAAGCTGAACATGAGTCAGCAGTGTGATGCGGCAGCCAAGAAGGCCAATGCAATTCTCGGCTGCATCAATAGGAGTCTGGTGTCTAGATCGAGGGAGGTACTGGTACCACTCTACTCTGCTTTGGTTAGACCCCATCTTGAATCCTGTGTCCAGTTCTGGGCACCGCAATTCAAGAAGGATATTGACAAGCTGGAGCAAGTCCAGAGGAGGGCGACCAAAATGGTGAGAGGCCTGGAAGCCATGGAGCCCTATGAGGATAGACTTTAAGAGCTGGGTGTGTTTAGTCTACAGAAGAGGAGGTTAAGAGGGGGCATGATAGCCATGTTTAAATATTTGAAGGGATGCCACGTAGAGGAGGGAGAGGGCTTGTTTTCTGCTGCTCCAGAGACCAGGACAAGGAGCAATGGATTCAAGCTGCAGGAAAGGAGATTCCACCTGAACCTCAGGAAGAACTTCCTGACAGTCAGGGCTGTCCGGCAGTGGAATCTGCTCCCTCGGAGTGTAGTGGAGTCTCCTTCCTTGGAGGTTTTTAAGCAGAGGCTTGATGGCCATCTGTCGGTAGTGCTTTGAGGGTGTTCCTGCATGGTAGGGGGTTGGACTGGATGGCCCCTGTGGTCTCTTCCAACTCTACATTTCTATGATTCTATGATTTTATGGTCTTATGGAAGCAGATACACTGGTCTCCATGTTGCAATCGCATGTGGATGAGATTGTGTCACCTTGCCCTCTGCCTAATACTTCTGATAGACATCAGGCCCACTGAGCCCAGCATTGATACATGCCATTGATTTTCAGCACAGAAAATAGCCTGAACTTCAACATTAAATGTTCAATTTTAAATATATTAGAATATAACCCCAGATGTAATTTCTGAAATTGTTAGCAAAGGCCATTATTGCTCCACGGGAAAAGCTCACCTACTTGTTTTCTCTCCTTCTGCATCCCAATTTCCCTGGTCTTCAGGTGTTCTGGTCTCCAACAAATTATTTGGTTGGTGGATTCGAAAGATTTGGTTTGCCTATTTTTGCCTAAGGATTTGGATTCGCGAATCTCGAATCCTTGCTGAGGATTCAAGGAGTCGGTTGGCCCATCCCTAATTAAGGGCAAGAAAAATTAGAAAGAGAAACTGTAGAATACCAGAGAGGTGTTCAATAGAAAGTACAGTACCTTTGCCCACCTCTCAGTAATATGGCACCTCACCTCACTGTGTACCAACTCTTCTCTTCCCCTCCTTCTGTGGGTTTCATTTGCAGGCAAGCGGATCTGTGCAGGAGAAGGTCTCGCCCGCATGGAGCTCTTCTTGTTCTTCACCACCATCCTCCAGAACTTCAAGCTGAAGCCCCTCACGGACCCCAAGGACGTCGATATCACACCCCTGATGAGCAATATGCTCACCTTGCCCCCGCTCTATCAGCTCTGCGTTGTCCCTCGCTAAAAAGCTCAGCTCTGGATAATAAGTCACCTGGCATGGGTGGACATGGCCAACGAAACTCAGATCCTGCTTCTGTTTCAAAGGATGCTTTCTGACCATTCCTACAAAAAAAGGTAGATCCATTCCAGCACCAAGTGAAAACATGGCTGCTCCTTAATGCCTTTGGGGACCAATTGGCTGAGTCCAATTCTGTACCTGTGCATGGTTTGCAAATTCTTTACATTTGTTTCCACTTTTTAACTGTGCAGTCTTCTTTGAGTAAGTTTCAATTATTTTTCTATTGTTTTACATTTGACATTCTTTTAAATTGATCCAGTGAGACACACACACACACACACATCCGCCAGGTGACCTTGGGCCCATCACACACTCTCAGCTCCAGAAAAACCCCATGATAGAGTTTCCTTAGGGGTGCAGTAAGTTAGAAACAATTTGAAGGCAAACAACAACAATATTGGTGAATAAAACAAAGTGAATAAAATCTCTTTAGAAGATTGCAGCCTGTAAGCTTTGAATGGGAGACCG
Source organism: Ctenosaura bakeri (assembly GCA_948474755.1). Classification (NCBI taxonomy): domain Eukaryota; kingdom Metazoa; phylum Chordata; class Lepidosauria; order Squamata; family Iguanidae; genus Ctenosaura; species Ctenosaura bakeri. The sequence goes on from CAOLHI010002185.1 coordinate 43,094, forward strand.
TTCTTTTATTTCTGTCAAAGTGCCCACGATCCACCTTCTTTGAATGTCTCTGGGTTCTAGTCTTTTAGTCCTCAGAGCTTTATCATCACAGCCCCCACCTTTGTCTCCTTCTTGCTCCTTTCCTTATGAAACAGGCACGGTTCCTCCACCATGTATCTCTTTGTACAGGAACTGAAGGTTCTTTACTTTGTGCTTTACAACTGGTATCTAGTTGATATTCACTAAGAACTTCCCATTTGGTTCACCTGGGCAACCAAGACTGTGAAAAACAGTGCTATCTGCTAGACAGATAGAAGCATAGAACCATAGAACTGGAAGAGACCCCAGGGGCCATTCAGTCCAACTCCCTGCCATGCAGGAACCCACACCAGAGCACTCCCAACAGATGCCACCATCTAGAACTGGAAGAGACCCCAGGGGCCATCTAGTCCAACCCCCTGCCATGCAGGAACCCACACCAAAGCACTCCCAACAGATGCCACCATCCAGATCAACATCAGCATTCCCCTTAAGTATATCTTAAACTCTGGGATTTCAGGAGAACAAATATATGGTTTTGTTACTACTGTTCAGGCCTACCCAGTGATAGCACTAGATATCTCTTTTTGATATCATAACCATTCGGTCTTCCTCTGCCACCCCACTTCACGTATTTGCGAGGCCTCCGGACAAGCATGTAAACAGGTGCGGTCGGTAATTGTTGGACATTCCATTCTCCACCTAGGCAGGCAGAACAGAGCCACTCCGTTGCTTCAGGGACCTTGTCGGCTGCCTGCCTAATGAGCCTGAAAACTGGGGTACTTGCTTAAACAAGCAAGAACCTCCAAAGTCCCTCTTGGCATAAAATACAGCCTAGGGAAAAACAGCCACTTCACACCGCAATAAGGAAAAGACAAATGAGTTTATTGTGGGTAACAATTAAGGCATTTAGCAAAAACCATCGTAAAGTTTAACAGTAGACAGCAGAGTAACATACAAAAAACAGCGAGGTACAAGACAAGAGAGAGAGAGAGGGAGTGCTATACAGACAGCTTATATACATTTCATACAGCTGTACATTATTAGGTGCTTTACACGTGCCTTAGTCAAACACACAGATCACACCTTAAACATCTGACATACAGCTGCATAGCCTTATCTCAGTCTACACCTTGTGCTTAAAGGGCAAGGTCACAAGAAGCAGCGCAGCATCAACTCAGATTAACCCTTTACATATCATGACAGACCTCCCTGGAAACACCTTCTTGCTTAGGCGCGACTCTAAACAAAGACGCTGGGCCTTTGCCAAAGCTTTGTCCCACTCGAAACTCACACTTTTCTCACTGAGTATGGCATGGCTGGTAGGCACAGTTCACCCTATAAAAACTCCCCTATTCCGAGTCCACCTTGGATCGCTCTGGACTCCCACCCTGCCTTGCTGCTGCTTTGTCTGAAGAGCTCCCCTCAGCAAATCGTGCTGAGCTTTCTTCCCCACCATCTTCCAACTTCTCCAGGACTACGAGAAAAGGTGTTGTATCACCCATTTCCCCCAAAAACTCTTATTTCTAATTCCTTATTTAGCTGTGTGTTTGGGGGGTCTCTACTGTTTGTTTGTCCTTTAATAATGATATCATTTTTACTATTTTTAAAACTGTCTGACTGCTTAACTGACCTGACCCCATAGACATAGAGTTGCAAGATCCCTGCTAAGTTACCCTGCATTTTGCTAGCTTAAGAGAGTGTTCCAGTTAATTTCCCCAACTGGTGTTTGTGTTTGGTTATTTGGGCGCCCCTGCCGGGACCCCCAGAGAACAGGGTAGCAGTTTTATAGTTCTTTCCACATATTTATTACATAAAACAACTTGTGCAATTAGTCACTTCTTGATGGGATTCATTGTTGTGGATGAATCTCATAGCCGTGGTACAGTCTCTTTCAGAGACATTGTACATTCTAGCTATATTCTCTTCTCCTAAGGAATGTTTCTTCATTTTATCAAAATATTTATATCCTGCCCTACATCTGACAATCTCCAGGCAGCATATACCAAAACAACAAATAATAATAATTTTAAGAGGTTAAAATATATGAAATAATTTATCTGCTAAGAAATAGAGAATTTAAAACTATTTTAGATGATGTGTAATAATGGTAGCTATGCCATAGTTAGGCCCAAAGGCTTTTTCTAACAGATCACTGAAATGTTACCAATGTTGCTGCCAATTGGGCCTCCACAGCTGGGGGCCCACCCCAGAGAAGGCAGTCTCCCACATCCTTCCACAATGGGTTTCCCCTTCTGGAGGAACACGAAGGAGGGCCCCTCCAATATATTTCAATTCTTGGGCAGGCATGTGTAGAGAAAGGTGTTCCCCCAAGTGTCAAGGTCCCGGGTCATTCTGGGCTCTAAATTTTGTCACCAGCACCTTGAATTGGCAGCCAGAATGACTCCTTAAGAACTGGTGATATCCGATACCTGGAGGAAATTCCACGGAGGAGTCTAGCAGCTGCATTTTGCACCAGCTGCAATTTCCAAGTTGTTTTCAAGGGCAGCTTCACATAGAGTGCATTGCTGTAGTCTAATCATCAGTAGTGTAAGGACTACTGTGTATAAGTTATCCCTGACCAAGAAAGGCCATAACTGATGGACCAACCAGTCAAAACTGACCCAAAGCACTCCAAGCCGCCAAGTCTTTCTAGGCCTCCATTAACAAGGAGGTATCTCTGAATGCTCCTTCAGGAGGGATGCATCCCCATCCAGGGCAGGTGGCTCACCATGTCCCCAGGCCCAAGAACTACCAATCCATGGAGCCTCCATCTTATTGGGATTCAGCCTCAGTTTACTCTTCCTGGCCATTAAACGTCATGGGAAACTAATCTAAAGCTGTGGGTTTATTTCCATGAAAGCTCATGCTAAAATAAAAACTAATTCATCATGAAGGGTGCTACCACATTCTTTTTTTGTTTTTTTGTTCCCCTTCCTCTCCCTTCCTCTTTTTAAAGATGGAAACCTGTGGAACTCCATAGCACAATGCCAATTGGCCTAAGCAGGAATCCCCCAATGACACTCTCTGGAACTGACCCACTGTAAAACACTGCCTCCTACTCCCATCCGCCAGAGCCAATCCAGAGCCAATTCCATGATCAGTGGTATCAAAAGCCACTGAGGGGTCCAGGAAAATCAGCAGGGCATCATGCCCCCATTCAGCTGCAACCAATGAAATTAATCCCATGAAAATTGACTGGATAGCACAATATAACTGACTAAGGCCCTTTCCGCAACTCACCTTTTTGCGGAGCTGGGGTGCGGGGATCATGTGAGCAGCCTCTAGCAACAGGCTCTAGTGTCCTGGTTCCTTCAGCTCCACATCTGCCACCTGCTTGCGTGAGAGCCCCTCCTCTTCCTTTGGCAGTGCAGCCTGGGATTTTCCCAGGCTGCACTGGGGCAGGAAGCACAAGCACTGAAGCTCCAGAGTTCCACACACACGGCAAGTGTGCACGGAGCCCCAGAGCAATGTGCGATCGTGCACCATCTTTGGCTCACAGGTGAAAATGAAATAGTGCGTGATCAGCACCTGCCTGGCCCTGGAGTGTCACACAATTGTGAGTGCATCTTGTGGACTGCTCCTTGCAGTTGTGCGATGCTCCAGGGGCCCTTTTGCATGCCAAATGCCGTGCGAAAAGGGCCTAAGATGCAGAGCAATCCATTCAAACTACAGAGATTCCACCTAAACACCAGAAAGAGATTCCTGAGGGTAAGAGCTCTTCAACCGTGGAATCCACTGCTGCCTCCATGGAGTGTGGTGGAGTCTCCTCCTTTGGAGGTTTTTAAACAGAGGCTGGGTGGCCATTTGCTGGAGGAGCTTTGAGTGTGCCTTCCTGCATATTAGGATGGGGTGGGACCCAGGGTTGTAGCTTTCCAGGTATCTATTGATCAGTGGGGAGAGTTGGAAGCAGCTCCAGGGTTTTCCGCAGACCACCCTCTGCAACTGTGGAATGGGGAAGAGGAGGTTTCAGGAGGGGATTCATGAAGCCCAGTATCTCCTGAAACAATACTGGGACACACAGGATAGGCAGCTTCTGTCCATTGACTTCTTCCTGTGACTTTCCAAGAGATTCTTCTCTGCCTTGCTGCACCCTCCCTGGCAGCTCCCAACCACCAAGTCCTGCTCATCTGGAGTCAGAGGAGGGGTCCTTGGGGATGCTAGTCTCAGACGTTTGGGATGGAGGAGACAGAGCAAGGTCTGAGGCAACCAGAACTGCAACCTCTATAGAGCTGGAAAGGCTCCCGGGTAATCTCATCTCACTGTTGTCCAGCGCAGGTGTCCACGTGGAAGAGACTGAGCCTTCCTGTGGAACATCAAGCTGTTTTGCCTGACTTCTGGCAACGTCTGGAAGGAACAGTCTGCTCCCATCCTATCTGGAGCCAACAGATGCTGACCCAGGAATTCCAGACTGGGTCAGATTAGAATTCAATTGCCAAACTGCTGGACTGAGCCCAGATTACACCATCTCTTTCCTTCTCTTTTGACTATGGGAAGTTTCTAGTCATGATGGTCTTAATGAAGGAGAAATTTTGAGGGTTTTTTTTTTTTTTTAGCTCTCCCTGTGGAGAGACAGACCCTTTGTCATCTAGTTATAAATAGTCTTTTGTGTGAAATTTTTATTCATTTTATATATTTAGTGCCTTCAAACATATCTTTGGCTTTCTGGTAGGTGGGATGGAAGAGCACAGATCCCTGCGCCCCAGAGTTTACAATCTATTTTTTTATGAATATTTTTATTAAAATTTCTAAAAAAGATATAAATTGGGAACATTTCTTCTAAATGTCCCCCCCCAACTCTCATAACAAGTTTTCTTCTCCAGTTTTGCCCAGTTGAATCAAACAAAAGGTACAATATCATACACTACAATACAAGGAGTCCACCCCACTATACATAGAATCTTTGGCATAACAATCGTAATTTGTCTTTTGACCAATCAATACATTTTTCCCTTTTTTTAAAAAAAAATTATTATAATCATTGGCTGTACCATTGAAGCCACTCTTTTCTTTTGCTCCGTTTTCTATCCAATTGTTTTGATATGTTTGTTAAAGATTTGTTCTTTGATACATTGGTCAATTTTTCCATCTCCATCATATTCATAACCTTTAATTTCCATTCATTTAAATTTATTTTAATATCTTGTTTCTGATATTAAGCATAAATTAATCTAGCTGCTGTAACTAGATATAACATTATTGTTTGTACTTTCTAATTTCTGCCTTTGGTTTTGTTATAGTCAACAAAAATAATTCAAATATCATTTCAAAATTCATTTTGAATATTTTTTGAATTTTGTCATGTCTAAGAATCATAGAATCATAGAGTTGGAAGAGACCACAGGGGCCATCGAGTCCAACCCCCTTCTGCTATGCAGGAACGCCCATCAAAGCATTAAAGCATCCACACAGATGGCCATCCAGCCTCTGCTTCCAAAGAAGGAGACTCCACCACACTCTATTGAGGCAGCAGCATATTCCACTGCCGGACAGCTCTGACTGACAGGAAGTTCTTTCTGAGGTTCAGGTGGAATCTCCTTTCCTGCAGCTTGACTCTATTGCTCCTTGTCCTGGTCTCTGGAGCAGCAGAAAACCAGTCCTCTCCTTCCTCCGCATGGCATCCCTTCAAATATTTAAGCATGTCTATCACGTCCCCTCCTAACCTTGTCTTCTGCACACTAAACATACCCAGCTCCCGAAGACACTCCTCATAGGGCTTCATGGTTTCCAGACCTTTCACCATTTTGGTCGCCCTCCTCTGGACACATTCCAGGTTGTCGATGTCCTTCTCGAATTGAGGTGCCCAGAACTGGACACAGGATTATTCCAGATGAGACCTAACTAATGCAGAGTAGAGTGGTACCAGTACCTCCCTCGATCTAGACACCAGACTCCTATTGATGCAACCAAGAATCATGTTGGCTTTCTTGGCTGCCGCGTCACACTGCTGACTCATGTTCAGCTTGTGATCCACCAAGACTCCTAGATCCCTTTCACATGTACTGCCACACGTCCCCCATCCTATATTTCTGTATTCCATTGTTTCTACCTAAGTGTAGGACCTTACACTTCTCTCTGTTGAATTTCATTTTGTTAGCCTCAGCCCAGCTCTCCAATCTGTCCAGGTCATTTTGAATTTTGATCCTGTCCTCTGGCGTATTAGCAACCCCTCCCAATTTGGTGTCATCTGCAAATTTGATGAGCATGCCCTCCACTCCTTCATCCAAGTCATTGATGAAGATGTTGACTAGCCCTGGGCCCAGGACAGAACCCTGTGGCACCCCCCAAAAGTCCCTTCTCTCCAGGAGGAAAAGCAGCCATTTGTGATCACCCTTTGGGTTCTGTCGGTCAACCAATTACCAATCCACCAAACAGTAGCCCTGTCCAGCCCGCATTTTACTAGCTTCTTGCAAGAATGTCATGGGGAACTTTGTCAAAGGCCTTACTGAGGTCAAGATATGCTACGTCTACAGCATTCTGTTACCCTAATTTTCTGGGGGTCCTGATCACCTAATCAGTTATTTTGAGTTCAGGGAGGTCTCGGTCAACAAAATCAGTTGTTTTGAGTTCAGGGAGGTCCCGGTCACCGGATTGGTTGCCCAAGTTTTTGGGGGTCCCTGTCACTGCCCAAGTTCCCAGGGATCCCTCAAAAGACACCTAGTCTGACCCTGATATTAAGGGGGTTTCCAAGTTGCACCAAGCATGTGCCCAGCACACACAAGAGGTAAGGTGAGACCTTGTACCCATCTTCTACAGGGTCAGGCTGAGTCAAAACCCAGACAAAATGAAGATACAATTATTTTCTTTATTTAAAACCTAAGTCACTACGCACATATGCACTCACTCATGCAGACCTAAGAAAAATAAAGGGGGGAAATTGATAGGGGATTTGAAGGGGAGGATCAGGGGAATGCTAAACCTGATCCTGAAGTCCAGGAATCCGAAAAAGAGCCAGAGAGTCAGGAGCAGTGATTCTGAGCACGTGGAGGCCGAGGGGAAGGCTCTGCAAACGGAGTGACAGCAAGGTGGGAAGGAAACCGAGAGCGATCCGAGGAAGCGCTCAAAATCAGGGGTTCTTATAGTGGTTCTTATAGAGGCTAGCCCTTTCCCAGGAAGAACAATAGAAAAAAAGGGCTAAGACAAAACCCTTAACAACCAACATCTCCAACTTGATGAGTTTCGTTTGATTTTGATTGACTCTGCTGGAGTTGGACAAAGGCTCCAGCAGTATGTAGGTTGCCCTCACTTGACAGGCTGATTGTCAAGAGTGCTAATCCTGCCAAGCAGGCATCTTGGGGCTGAGGACTCTTGGTGTGCTCGATGACTAGGTGCGTCTGGAGGGTTCCTTGGGGCTACGCGATGGATGGGTTTACTGGCCAGACCTGGATTTTCTTAATTGCCTACGTGTTTGCTCGGTGACCCTGTCAGACAGGTGGATTGATTTTTAATATTAACCATGTGGAGATGTCAGTAAATCTTTATAGCTGATTTTATTACTATTAAAATGTAGACCTCTGGCTCAGGCTAATCTACCATAGTAACAATTTCCTTCATCTATCAAACTTATAACCCTATGATAAAAAAAGATAAGATTAGTCTGACATTACTTATTTCTGAGAAATCCATGTTGGCTTCTTGTGATTACGGCATTGCTTTCTAAGTAATTACAAACTGATTGTTTAATGATCTGCTCTAAGATCTTTCCTGGATTTGATGTCAGGCTGACGGAATGATAATTATTAGGGTCCTCTTTTTTCCCCTTCTTGAAGATGGGGACGACATTTGCCCTCCTCCAGTCTGCTGGACTTCTCCTGTTCTCCAAGAGTTCTCAAAGATTATTGCAAGTGGTTTAGAAATGATTTCTGCCAGTTCTTTTAATATCCTTGGATGTAATTCATCTGGCCCTGAGGACTTGAATTCATCTAGTTTAGCCAGGTATCCCTGTACTACTTCTGTACTTATTCTGTGCTGCATTTCCCCCCCTTCCTCACCTGCTCCCCACGCCCCAGGTTGGGTATTTCTATCCTTTTGGGAGAAAACTGAGGCAAAGAAGGTATTGAGTGGTTCTTCCTTCGATTTCCCCCCATTATTAATTGACCGACATCTCCACGCAGTGATCCTATCATTTCCTTGTTTTTCCTTTTGCTGAGGACATATCTAAAAAAGCCCTTTTATTATTTTTGACAAGCCTGAATTCTTGACAAGATTTTGACAAGCCTTCTGGCAAGCCTGAGTTCATTCTGTGCTTTAGCTTTTCTGTCCTTCTTCCTACACCTCCTGGCTATTTGCTTGAATTCCTCTTTGGTGGTTTCACCATTCTTCCATTTCCTGTACATGTTTCTTTTAACGTGTATTCCTTTCCAAAATTTCTTCGCTTTTTTTCAAGTCCACCACATATGATAAAGTGTTCCATCTTTTTCTCTGCGCTTCCAACATTTCGAATTTCCATTCTTTGTAATTTTTTGTAATCTCTCTGGTGTCATATACCATTTATGCAACATTTTATAATAGTTTTCTCTTAAATTTAAATTTAATGTAAAGCTTAAATCTGTTTTCCATATCATTCTCCAACTCCCAATATCTATTGAGTGTCCTATATTTTGTGACCATCTCACCATCGTTTCTTTAATTTCTTCTTGTTCCATTTCTCTCTGCAATAACAATTTATAAAGTTTGGATATTCTTTTCTTTTTATTTTCTTTCATGAGTACATTCAGTTTGTTTTCCTTCTTCTCAAATCCAAATAATTTTAGGTCCATATTGTATCTTTCTGTCAGTTGTCTTAACGAAAGCAATTCATTCCATGTCCAGCTTCCTTCATTTCTTCCAGCATTTTCATTCTTGGTTTATTTCCATCCCAGATAAGTATGTCCTGGTATGTCAGCATTTTCCCTTCTTTTGTCGGGGAAATTTTAAAAGTTTCTTGTGGTTAAGTCCAAGTCGGGAGGCTGGAATAAAATCTTGAGTATTATTGTTGCCATACTTTTAATAAAGTCTTCTGGATGCAATGGTTGTTAAATTCTTTGTTGACCACTAGCTTATTATAACACAAATAACCATGCCACCTGAATCTATTCTCATGTTCTTCTAAGTCTACTGATGATTTTTGTAGTGATTTCCAAATTTTGAATCTATTCTGAACAAGACGCTTGGTAATATTTTCAAGAATGGTAAATCCAACCCCTCTCTTTCTTTAGTGTCCTGTAATGTTTTGAATCTTATTGCTATTCCTCTTTTTTGCTTTGTGTATAAGGATGTAACACATTCTCCTAATTTATTATTTCTCAAATATTTTTCATGGTTCACCTTTATGTGAGTTTCTGTAAAACAATAATTTGAGCTTTTAATCTTTCTAGATGATGAAAGATTTGCCTTCTTTTTGCCTGCGAGTTTATTCCATGCACATTCTAGGAGATTAGCTTCATTTTCTTTTTTCTACTTTTGTTTCTTCTTTCCTTCTATTTCTACTGTTTGTGTCTCTTCTTCTGACGCTTGGCTAGGATCTTCAACCGGTGTTGCTCCTCTTGACTGGTATTCTGGTTTCTTGCTTATCTCGTCTTCTGTCATCTTATCTGTCTTAAAATGTTCTTCTTGAAAGTCTTGTGCTTCTTCAACTGGGCTAATCCTTACTTTCTTGTTCTTGTTCTTGTTCTCATAGAAAAAGGAAATTCCTTCAGGTAATTACCATCTATAACTTATGTTCCTCACCATTTTCTCTCTCTATCCTCTTCGTCTGCTTAAAGTTCAAGGATCCAAAACTCCCTCCTGCTCTCATCAATCCAAAGAAGAAACCTCAGAAACCTGATTTCAAAATATTTCTTAGTAGCTCTTCATCATGTCATAACTTTGCAATTTCACACTATTGGAGGAAAACAGTCAAACCTCAGAGCAAATGGTAGGGAGAGAAACCCAGCTCTCCTCCCTCTAGTTTCTGCTCTCAACTGGAGAATCAGAGGGCTCCGTTGTTGTTTTTTTTGGTATGTGCTTTCTTGTTCATATGTTTAAAAAAAACTTGTATATAATCTGCTACTCACAGTTCAGCTGGGATTAACTGGGTACACGCTTCAAATCAGTTAGACTAAAAAGGTTATTTCCTTGGTGCCTCTCAGAGTTATCTGGCTGCTGATCCGGTGGCTTTGTTACTATGGTTCAGGCCTACCTGGAGATAGCACTCGATATCTCTTTTGATATCAAAACCATTCGGCCTTCCTCTGCCACCCCGCTCCACGTGTTTGCGAGGCCTCTGGACAATCACGTAAACAGGCGCGGCCGGTAAGTGTTGGACATTCCCTTCTCCACCCAGGCAGGCCGGACAGAGCCACTCCGTTGCTTCAGGGACCTCCCTGCAAACACCTTTTTGCTTAAGCGCGACACTAACAAAGGCACCCGGCTCTGAGCCAATAGTTTTACAAAGCCAAGCTAAGCACCTTGCATTTGCATACTGGCTACACTATTGTTGATTCTGCGCTAAGCCAATCATGTTAAACTTGACCTTTTCCAAAGCTTTGTCCCGCTCCAAACTCACATTGTTCTCACTGAGTAAGGCATGGCCTGCAGTCACAATTCACCCTATAAAAGCCCCCGATTCCGAGAACACCTCAGATCACTCCCGAGTTCCATCCAGCCTTGCTGCCACTTTGTCCAGAGAGCTCCCCTTGGCCTCTATGCTGAGTTTCTTCCCGCTTCTTCAGGACTGTGAGAAAAGGTGTCATATCACCCATTTCCCCCGAAAACTCTTATTTCTAATTTCTAAGTTAGCTGTGTGTTTGTAGTGTCTTTAATGTTTGTTTGTCCTTTAATAAAAACATCATTTTTGCTATTTTAAAACTGTCTGACTGCTCTTCTGACTTGACCCCGTAGACACTGGGTTACAAGATCCCTGCTAAGTTACCCTGCCTCTCGCTAGCTTAAGAGGGTGCTCCAGTTAATTTCTCCCAGCTTTGTGTTTGTGTTTGGTTATCTGGGCGCCCCTGCCGGGACCCCCAGAGAACAGGGTAACAGCTTCACTCCATCGCTGTCCCGCCTGCATTGGTGTCTCTCCTCCTCCTTCCTTCACCATCGCTGGGGCACTTTGGACTTGTGAGTTGCTCCATTCTCCCAACCGCAAAGGGAGAAATTTGGGGGGGGGTCACAGGAACCCCAGATGTTATTTATGACCGGATTAGTAGCGACAGTCCAGAGTCGGGTGGCTTTGGCTGCCTGTCGTGCCAACATCTTAACCGGATTTCCCTGACCATCTGTCGGGATTGCTTTGAGGGTGTTCCTGCATGGCAGGGGGTTGGACTGGATGGCCTGTGTGGTCTCTTCCAACTCTAGATTTCTGTGATTCTATGATTCTACAATCTAAATTTAAGGAATTGATTAAACATAGGAGGAGGGTGGGATCCTTGCGGGACTGGACTTTCACATTGTTCCCAGGAATCATTAGCAACCTGGCTACAATTTCATTTATTTAAATTTATAGAGATTTATTTAATTTTTATCCTATCTTTGTCCCAAACTGGGACCCAAGGCTGTTCACAGAACATATTATAACAAAGTCCTGCCAGAAAACATTATGATTAGGGATGGGCCAACCGAATCCACGAATCCTCAAATCCTTGGGAAGGATTCGAGATTCGCGAGTCCGAGTCCCTGGGCCAAAACAGGTGAATAGAATCTTTCAAATCCCTGCATGCCCTCGGGCCTGAGTGCCCCAAATCAGGCCCATGTGGGCATTCAGGGCTAGCGAGAGCCGCTTTCCTGCATGCCAGGAGGCCTGAGCCAGCACGAGAGCCCCAGATCAAGCTCGCTCCTGCTGCCTGCCCATGTGGCTGCCTCCTCTGCAAGGTAATTATTCTCTTTTTCCTATTCTTTTGACTTGAGACTGGAGGGTAGGGATTGGGACTGGACTAGAGGCTGGTGTTTGTTTGTTTTTGCTAAGTGCCTTCCTTGTTTTAGGACTTGAGACTGGACATCAGGGTAGAGAATTGAGACTGGGTTAGAGGCTGGTGTTTTTGTTTTTTTAAAGTGCCTTCCTTGTTGCAGGACTTGAGACTTGAAAGTATAGTGTTCTTGAGACTTCAAGGCCAGCTGAAGAAGCTTTCTTTGTATGGCTCCCTTGCAAAGCTTTTTCATACACAATTCTGGGGTTTGTAGTTGGACAAGGTGTCACAGCCTTCTCTGACAAAGTGTGCTGGGGCATCATCAAACCACAAACCCAAGGATGCCAGAAGGAGCTATGCAAAGAAAATCCAGTTCTGGCCTGGATTACCTCTCTACTGTAGTATGTGGCCCTGTTTACACAGGCAGGAAAATGTGGGATTAATAATCCACATTTTCCTGCTTGTGTAGAAAGTCCTTTCATGTCATTTTCAATCTGGGGAGATCCAGATTTCTTCAGAGGCGGGTTTGCCTTTGCCTAGGCTTTTGCTGAGGCTGAGAGAGTGTGTCTTTCCCAAGATTATCCTTGCCCTTTTTGTTTTGTTTTGTTTTGTTTTGTAATAGTCAACCCAGGAGTCAACATCTGGAGCTACTTCCAAATTTCATGTAATTCTTAATAAGAAGTATATGGGTATGTTTTCCTGAAAGTGAAAACTATAATTTAATTTGTTTTTCATTAAACAAAGATGTCAAATTCTGCTTCAAAACACTTTTCAGTAGAAGTGCTTTGTTTCCCTTGCTTTTTAAACCCTTTTGTAAAAAAGGAATTGAAAGATTCGAGATTTGTGGATTTTCAGAACCTTCAAGGGATCTGGATCTGGAAAATTCCAGATACGTCCCATCTCTAATTATGATTAAAAGAAGGAATATAAAATTAAAAAACCTGTGCTATTAAAACACTCCTAATACACCATTGTATTATAGCTGACAAAGAGAGTAAAAGTGTACCTGAGACACTGTCCTTTACACTTTCCTCAGGAATTTTTGCTTCTCAGGTGCCTGGAATACTCACCTGTTAAAATGTGTTCAGTTTTGGGCACCACATTTCAAGAATCATAGAATCATAGAAATGTAGAGTTGGAAGAGACCCCAGGGGCCATCCAGTCCAACCCTCTGCCATGCAGGAACACCCTCAAAGCAATCCCGACAGATGGCCATCCAGCCTCCGCTTAAAAACCTCCAAAGAAGGAAGAGACTCCACCACACTCCATGGAAGCAGCAGCATCTTCCACTGCCGGACAGCCCTGACTGTCAGGAAGTTCTTCCTGAGGTTCAGGTGGAATCTCCTTTCCTTCAGCTTGAATCCATTGCTCCTTGTCCTGGTCTCTGGAGCAGCAGAAAACCAGCCCTCTCCTTCCTCTACATGGCATCCCTTCAAATATTCAAATATGGCTATCATGTCCCCTCTTAACCTTCTCTTCTGCAGACTAAACATCCCCAGCTCTCTAAGTCTATCCTCATAGGGCTTCATGGTTTCCATGCCCCTCACCATTTTGGTCGCCCTCCTCTGGACTTGCTCCAGCTTGACCATGTCCTGCTTGAACTGGGCTGCCCAGAACTGGACACAATATTCAAGATGAGGTCTAACCAAAGCAGAGTAGAGTGGTACCAGTACCTCCCTCGATCTAGACACCATACTCCGAAGGATGTTGAAATACTGGAATGTCCCCAGAGGAGGGCGGTCAAAATGGTAAAAGACCTGGAAACCACGAAGCTCTGTGGGAAGCAGCTTAGGGAACTGCCTATGTTTAGCAAAGAGAAGAGATTGAGAGGAGACAAGATAGCTATGTTTAAATATTTGAAGGGGTGTCATATGGAGCCTGTTTTCTGCTATTTCCACATACTAGGGCAGTTTGGAGCAATGCCTTCAAACAAGAGGAAAAAAACATTCCATCTAAACATTAGGAAGAACTTTCTGACAGTAAGACCAGTTCAGCAGTGGAATGCACTGCCTCAAGAGCATGGTGGATTCTCTTTCTTTGGAGGCTTTTAAATGGAGTTTGGATGCCCATCTGTCAAGAATGCTTATCTGGTGTATTCCTGCATGGCAGGGGGTTGGATTCAATGATCCTTGTGGTCTTTTCAAACTCTATGATTCTATGATTAACTAATTAATTAATTTACAAGCTCCTGCTCTATTTCCACTGAATGGGAGACTTCCCTTTATCAGTCCCAAGTTGCCCACCACTGAGCTCTAAGCAGATGACTCTGGGTTTTGCTGTTCAGAGCTTTCTTTTCAGAGGAACAGCCAATGTCTTCTAACTGGGTCACAGGATGTCTGTGAATGTGTTTCATGATCTGTCCCATCACAGCCTGAAAGGTCACCTATCTGTATAGAAAGACAGGCCAGAAAGATGAAATGTGCTTGTCTCATGTTTTCTTCATGCCATGTGGTCAAAGCTAAAGGTAAGAAATCATACAAAGGGGAAAGCAATGTAGATTCTTGAGAATGTTGAAATCTAGGATCATGCAAAGATGGATTCCCTAAGAGATGCTTATAACAAACACAATCGTACTCATTATATTTATCTTTTACCTGTCTATGGATCGAGGTGGGGAACAACAGATTAAAATATAGTGACAGATAGACACATAACACAGAGAACAACACAAACACCAATTAAAAATACATACCTTCACATAGCTAGCTAGTCAGCCGTCTCTAGGAACAAATACAGGAAGCCACCACCTTTTCATGCCTTGTCGTCTGATGACTTGCCCTTTCAGTGCTTCCAAATGAAGGACAAGTCCCATTCATTCACTAAGGGTTGCACTCTTTCACTAGTTCTTCTTGCCCATGGAGGCTTTCTGGGGACCACTTTTGTGTGCGTACAGTGCTTGCAATTCAAGCTGGTGGGGGGGTAAGGCACCCAGCCAGCTGAGAGACTTTGCAAGCAGCATCCATCTGTGGTCAGTCTCAAGTGAGCCTCTGTAAGTTCTTCATGCTCCCTGAAATCCAGTACATGGGGGCCCCTTTTCAATCAATTCCATTTTCTGACAGTGCTCTGGTCTTCAACCTGTCAGATGAGTGGGGGAAGCCTGCAGAGGGTTTCTGGGAACAGGCACAAAGGGAAAGGTGGGGTAGTCAGATCTTGAATCCTCAGCAGAAGTCAGAATGAGACTGAAACATTTCTGGATCCCCTGCATGGTTGAGCTGAAGACAGAGAAGTTGTCAGCTGTTAGTAGGACAGAAGATGAGAATACTTTGAATGTCCTATATTCTGTTATTATGCTGGTTTGCATCTGGAGTGAGAAATCCTCTCTGAAATCCTCTCTCTCTCTGAAACCATGATTATAGCTATGCAAAATTGCAGCAGTGTGTGGGAAATGGAAAAGGCTATTCTGAATGAGAAATGAGATTTCTTAGCAAATGTAATGTAAGGGGCTATATGATGCTTTACAGAACCAATGTACAACACATTTATTGTGCGAGGTGGAAAATTTCTTGCCCCTAGAAAGTCACTACAAATATCACAATATTATCCATGCAACTGGTATGGGAGGCCCTGAATGGATACTTTATGATGAGTCCCTCTGTATGAAGGAAGCTGCTTACGCCACCCTCAGACGAAAGCTGATGTATTCACAATAATGGAAGCAGCTTTATGACTCCTGCATGACCAATACAAGGCAAACTGTTATGCAGTGGAACTTGAACCAGAAAGCCCAAGGGAGTGGTTCCTTTTGTACCCCAGCACCCAGGACAGTTGTTGAAGTTGCTTTTTTGGAGGGAATTTGGAGTTCAGGGGATGTGTCTACACAAACCACGTAGATTCAAACATGTTCAGTCTGCAGAGGCACGCACTCTTTTTGGAATTGTCCCAAAGGATGAGGGCAATGGGGCAGTGGCAGGGAACATCAGGCAGGGAAGAAAGGTGAAAGGAGCACACCTCTACCTCCAAAAGCGGGCCATTACCATTACCCTTGTTGCTGCAATTCTACCCTCATAGGGAGGTGGCACATTATTTGGAGAAAGGGTTTAAGCTTGGTTTCTGGATTCTATTTCAGAATCACATTGTCCAAGAACTTAAAAGTTTGTGGTGGGGCTGGAACATGTGGCTAGGGATAGCAGACAGGAATGTGGTTGTCCGCTTTGCTTCACTTTTGGTGCCCAACCTGAGGGTCTCCCTCCCGGGAACTGTGTCAGGGAAAACTCCGAATGAATACAAGGTTCACCGTTCATCCTATCCAAAGGGTGAGTCTGTTAATGTTAGTACAACAAACTGTGCATTGTAAAGTACACTTTGTTTGACGCAGTGGTCAGGGAAGTTTTGGGGCATGATGTAGGAGCTGAATTAGCAAAATGTGACAGCAAGTCAGGGATGTTGAGCTTTTGGGGTTTTCATTTCAGGCTGTGCTTTATACGGATTTTGCCCTTCCTATGGGGTGTTAGAAGTCATATGCAACATTCGAGAAAATTAGCGCTTTTCTTGAATGGGCCATTAGGATAAGACAAGGTGCAGGGGAGCTGTGCACTATTTGGATGACCTTTTTTGGGGAGGGGTCATGCAGCAGCATTAGATAGGGCAGTGTGCATCCTTGTTAGCTGAATTCTGTGTATTAGACTACTGAGCACCAGCATCTATCTTGATATACTGAATCTGCGCTTGTTGTTGTGTGCCTCCAGGTCATTTGCATCTGATGGTGACCCTAAGTGACCATATCAGGGAGCCTCTCAGTGTGTGACACATGCAAGATCACCCAGTGAGTTGCCACGCTCAAGTGGGGAATTGAACCCTGTTCTCCAGGGTCGTAGTCCAATGTTCAAACTACTGGATGACACAGACTCTATAATTCACACTCTTACCCATACCCTTGGGCAAAGCAGTTGAAGCTGCCCTAATCCAAACAAATGAGTTCCAAACCCCACCTCCCAAACCCAATCCAATCCATGCCCTGGGTGTGATTCTCCCAAACTGATGCCAAATGAGTGGGTTCTCTTTCTGACAGAATAGGGGGCTTGGAAGGTGTAATGTCCGGTGCTGCAAGGATAAACTCACATTCCGTTGAAGGTCTAGATAAGATAGGGTTTATTACCTTCACAGTCTCCATCCGAGGATTCAGCACAAGGCCAAACAAA
This sequence comes from Ctenosaura bakeri, assembly GCA_948474755.1. Lineage (NCBI taxonomy): Eukaryota > Metazoa > Chordata > Lepidosauria > Squamata > Iguanidae > Ctenosaura > Ctenosaura bakeri. The sequence goes on from CAOLHI010002185.1 coordinate 60,114, forward strand.
CACAGAAGCTTCTGCTCCTTAAATACCATACAGCTGGAGTAGAACTATAATTAATTTAAAGAGACATCACACCACAGGAGGGATCCTAAAACCCCAAGTAACCCCACAGCACTTGGGACAGGACAAAGACCCCATCTTTGAATCCAACCTTTAACAGAAAGGAAAGTTATACAAGAAAGAAAGAAAGAAAGAAAGAAAGAAAGAAAGAAAGAAAGAAAGAAAGAAAGAAAGAAAGGAAGGAAAGAAAGACCCTTATCTGCACAGATACCTAAAATCACACAGCACCCCACCCATTTTTGATTGGCCTTTGACGTGGAGCTTTCCAGAAAATTATAAACTCTGTTCCAAAGGTTGACCGATTTTTCTTGGGGTAATCTACGTTGTCCTGTCATCAGAGCAACATCTGATGATGCCATTCCACAAAAATCTCCCTTAGAAGCCAGGCAGCTCCACTCCTGGAGGGTATCCAAGTCACTGTAGCTCAGGACTCTGAGAAATGACTACTGCTCTCCTAGCAGTGGGATGCCTTAGATTGGCACCTGGAGACGGCCCATGGGGTCTTGGCACTACAGCTTCCCCCAAGATGCCCCACGACTGGGAAAGAGCTGCAGATATCCTTCCCTTGTGCCCTGTGAGCTGTAGAGGCTCAGCAAACTTTCAGCTAGGACACTGTCTAGTTGAAAAGGTAGGCTTTGGGGTCATGTTCAGTTGATAACAACCAAAAATGTGAAATGTTATGAGCTCATAAGCCCAGATTATCATCTCACAAATATTTAACAGGATGCGAACCAAATATGTTGCATTTAAACTTATTTTTCTGCTTCAGCAATGTGAAAAGCTTTTCTTATAATGGGGAGGGGAAAATGTGGCCCACAACCTGCATTTATCCTATGGGATCCCAGTTTGGGGTCCCTTAAAAATCTCCCAAGCCCCTGAACTCAGTATCATTTGAAGAGGATGGGGGCCTTTCTGCAGTACACTGTTATAATGCTATTATTCCACTTTCAACATCCTATGGAATCCTGGGATTTGTAGCTTTAGGGAGAGGTATCTAGGATTCTCAGGTAGAGAACTCTTTGGCCTCAGTTAGAATTCCACAGGATGTTGAAGGTACTATAGCACTGTAACAGCGTAGTGTGGAAAGACGTTGTTGTTGTTGTTTTTTACCACCACCCTCCGATGGCTTAGAATTTTGCCCCCAGAACTCTTCAGCACCCCAGATACTTAAAAATAGGGGAGGGGACAAAAATCAGACAAAAATTGCCTGAAAGCAAAATGAAATCAGTAATGGTATGTCAATGGAAGTGAGGAATGGAGAGATGCAGGGGCGGAAGGAAGGATGGGCGGGGGTCTGGGATTTTCTTTCATGGCGTTCCTCCACATTGCTGGCTTGTAGGGGTCCTGTTGGCAGCACGAGTGAGCCTAGACCAGTTGAAAGAACATGAGCAAAGCCCTGGAGCTGGATGAGACCCAAGTCCTATGGAGCCCAACTCTCTGTTCCCATAGCAGCCAACAAGCTACCCATCAGCAGGGCCGGTACTATCGTTAGGCGAACGAGGCAGCTGCCCAGGGCAGAGACCTCAGCAGAGCACAGCACTGACCTTTGAGGGGCAGAGTTTTATACCCATTAGTTTTTAAACCTTTCCAAAAATGCAAATGACAGTCTACATTTTTAAATTTTAGGATAGATGCCACAACAATGCTATGGAAAAATTCTTATATTCTGTTTTATATGTGTCCTTTTTAATAAGCATTTTTTATTTTTGAAATGTAGTGGTGTTTTCAGATTAAGGAAAAAAAGAAAAAGAGAAAGAAAGTTTTTATTCTTTTTAGTTGGCATCCTGTGCTGTTTACACCTGGATACGTCGCAGCACGGGACTCATCCTGTCAATAGTCATCAAGCAAGCAATAGGAACACACCTACTGCAAGGGATCAAGAATTACCTTGGGAGCTGCAGGTGCAAGGAGATTGCTGCTGAGATTGCAGAGGGGCTACCCAACTTTGGGACATAAATTTTTTAAAAAAAGGAGAAAGAAATGGCACTCTGAGCACAAGGCCCAAGGAGAGGCACCACAAGACCTGAAGCAGAAATTCAAAGCAGACCTTAGAATCATAGAGTTGGGGGAGACCACAAGGGCTGTTGGGTCCAACCCCATTCTGCCTTGCAGAAATACATCACCAAAGCAAAGTCTTAGACATGGCTGTATAATTCCCTGGTTGGTTTCCTGCATGATACATACAGTGTAAAGGGGGAAAAAATCTACTGAAGATGTACTTAAGGCCAGCAGGAATTTGGAAAAATCATTGCTGCACAGTGGAAATAAAGATATCAATGATAAAGATCTGTGCTGTGAATCTGCAGCAATGGCTGAAAGACTTCCAAAGGTTTTGCTGCCATAAGGAGTGCCTCACTTCGTACTGGAACAAAAACTCCGGTTTCTTTCGCTCTAAGAACCCTTCTTGCATTTCCAGTGTCAGTGGCAAGTGGTGAACACAGTTGTTCCAAGTTCAGACTTATAAAAACTTATACGCCTTCAGCAATGTGGCAAAAGACTAGTTGGCTTGGCAACTGTCTCAGTGGCACATGTCCAAGCATCAGCACTTGATCTGAAGGAATTGGTGGCAAAATTTGCACAGGAAGGAGCACCCAATGGAAGATTTCAATGTGGCCAAAACTGAAACTCTTTAGAGGCTTAAATCTGAACATCACAATCCACAATGTATGCCAAAATTATTTATGGGCTAAAAAAAATTATTCTGTATTTGAGAAAGTTTACCAAAAATTATGCTTATTCCCACCATTTAAATTTAGCAGTTTCCAGTTTTGTGCTTTCCATTTTTTTTTCACAAGACATTTGATTTGGGGGGGAGTTGTGTGTGTGTACATGTACTGAGGATGCAAAATAGCCTGGTACCCACATTGGGGTCTGAGTGCAACTGCACCCTGACATCTCATGTTCCTCAGCAACTGAGAATACAAGAAAATACAAAATCCACAAAGCAGCAATACCCTTTTTGGGCCAACTCCAAAGCACAAAATAGATCATGGAAGCTTTCAAAGCTTTAATGGCTTCTTCCTCAGGAGAAACATTAGAAGTTGTATATGAGAAGAAGAAATGAGAGTGTTGGAGTCACAGGTCTACATTTTGTCTCAGAGGTTGCTCCGTTGTCAGTTGAGATGGTCTGGATGGAATATCAAGGCAGACAGAGACCACTCCCCTTCTTGGCCATGTGGGGACTTTGCTGGAGGTATACGCCTCAGAGAGTCAAGCCCAAGACATTTGGTTCCCTCTTATTTTAGGGCTCCTCTGTTGCATGAAAACTGGGTATCTTCCAGGAAACATACTCAGGGGTAGCTGTGTTGGCCACGGAGCAAAACGCAACAAGATCTACAAAGCAACTCTAAGCCATGAAACAATATTGCATACCCCAAATATGTTTCCTGAGATACTGAAAAGTTCTCTTGACTTTATCCTGGGGGAAATCCATAGACAGTGACCTGAATCCTATTGCACAGTCCCAGCTAGAGTTGTTGCTGTTGCTGCTGTTGTTGTTGTTTTATTCGTTTATGTCCCACCTTCCTCCTGATACTGGGACTCAGGGCAGCTAACAACATATTCAAAATAATGCAAATTTAAAACAGTACAAAAGCATTAATAAAAGTATAAATATAAGATTTAAAAACAATTAAACACTTTGAAGTGAAAATGTTACCATGGTTCTGTCATGCCGGTGACAGCACCAGATATCTCTTGGTATCACACTTATGTGGCCTTCAGTTGACCTTTCTCTGCCCCCCTGCTCCACGTGTTTGCAAAGGCCACCGGACAAGCACATAAACAGGCGCGACCATTAATGGTTGGACATTCCAATCCCCGCTTAGGCAGGCAGATTAATGCCACTCCGTTGCTTCAGGGACCATTTCTTGCAGACACACCTTGCTTAAGCGCAACTCTACACAAAGACGCTCGGCTGAGAGCCGGCACTTTCTTTATGCTAAGCCATTTCCATACTGGCTACATATTGTCGTCCAGCACTAAGGTCATAATGTAAAACTTGACCTTTTCCAACACTTTTGTCCCGCTACAAATTTCCTTTCTTCTCACCGAGCATGGCATGGCCTGTAGGCACAATCCACCCTATAAAAAGCCCCCGATTTCAAGTCCTCCTCGGACTTCTCGGATCGCTCCTGAGTTCCATCCACCCTTGCTGTCGGTTTGTCTAGAGAGCTCCCCTCAGCGAACCACGCTGAGCTTTCTTCCCTGCAATCCTCCGTTTCTCTCCAGGACTACGAGAAAAGGTGTCGCATCACCCATTTCCCCTGAAAACTCTTATTTCTAATTTCTTAGTTAGCTGTGTGCTTGTGGTGTCTTTTCTGTTGTTTGTCCTCTAATAAAACTATCATTTTTACTATTTTAAAACTTTGTCTGACTGCTTTTCTGACCTGACGCTGTATACATTGGGTTAAAAGATCCCAGCTAAAGTTACCCTGCCTCTCACTAGCTTAAGAGAGTGCTCGAGTTCATTTCCCCATCTTGTGTTTTTGCTTGATTATTTGGGTGTCCCTCCCAGGACCCCCACAATACAGGATAACAAAAACATTAACCATTAAAAATATTAAAAAGCATCAAAAGATTACATACATACCCTAAAAAAAGCACTCCACAGCATTAAAAGACCAACCCTAGTCAGTTTGTAAAAGCCTGATGGCACAAAAATGTTTTGACCTGCCGAGAGAAGGAGAGCAAGGATGCCCCCCCACCCCAGCCTCTCTAGAGAGTGACTTTCAAAGTCTGGGGAGGGCAGCCATTGGCAAGACCCCTTCTCTCCCTTGTTCCCACCAAACAAGCCTGAGGACGGTTGTGGGACAGAGAGAAGGGCCTCTCCAGACAATCGTAGGCACTAATCAGCTCATGAATCAGTTCTCGTTGAATCAATTCTTGATTGATAAGCCAACAGAGACATAAACCCCATTGCTTAAGACTCAGGCTGTTGTGACGATGAACCACTAATAGCCTCTGTTTTGTGGACTTGCCCAAATCTTTTAGCCATTCCTGTTAGTGACCACCTCTACATCTGAAGGTAGCAATTTTTACACTGTGTGGAGAAGTCTCCTTTCATCCGTATTGGGGTACTTGCCACTGGCACACAATAGGTCACCCTGTTAGCTTCTAGTGCCACAAAGGGCATGTGGGGCAACAGGCGACATTCTGTACACCTGTCTAAGGATGTAATTTTTCACTAATTTCATTTCCAAAAGAAGCAATGAGTCATTTTAGCAATTTTCTTCCCATTGAGAGAAATTATTCAAGAAATATACAAGTTTCCAAGACTGTTCACAGTTTACGACTTAATCTATGAAAGCTTCACATTTTTTTTTAAACACAGAAATGAAATTTTCTGCTCAAAAATACTGGAAATGTGAACTTATCTGGTGCATTCCCAAATGGTTTATTTTTTTGGTGCCAAAGATTGCATTTTATGTACAGAAAATACTATTTCTACATAAAAGCATTATTTTCTGTGTAGAAACTGCTTCCTAGGCAGAAAACACTGTTTTCTGTAGAATAAAACCTGCTGCTAATTTTGCTCAGAATAAGTGCCAAATTGTGAAGACTGACATCAGCTCACCATTCTCCTTGTTTCCCAGCATTCAGAAAACTTGGTTTACAACCATTTTTCAATTTTTTTTAGATATTCCTTCCATTCCTACAGTTCTCCAACTTCCACCCTGCCATGCCTTTTTGCTCATCTACCTCCCCGGTCCTGTTGTACTTTCCTTAAAGAGAGCAACTCCATCCTCCAGAAAATAATCTCAGTAGAAATCTTCTACACTTTTTCCACATCTACAAGACCCACTTTTTTCAGAGAGGTTGTTACTGCAGTTTAGGCCTCCTTGGAGACACCCCTAGATATCTTTTTGATATCAATAATTTGGCTCTCTTCCACCACCCCTCTCCACGTGTTTGTGAGGCCCCTGGACAAGCACAGAACTGGGCTCGGCCACTAATTGCTGGACATTCCTTTCTCCACCCAGGCAGGCCAGAAATAGCCAGATCACCGCTTTAGGAGACCTCTCTGCACACACCCTCATTATGTATGGACGCTGATTACAAAGGACTCCCTGCCCCGAGCAGGTAACTTGGCAAGCTGAATACTCAACTGCCAAGCACTGAGCATTTGCATACTGGCTACCTCTTTGTCAATTTGGACTTAACTCAATCATGCTAAATTCTGACCTTTCCAAAGCTTTGTCCCGCTCCTAAATCACATTGTTTTCCCCAAGTATGGGATAGCCTGCAGTCACATTTCTCCCTATAAAAACCCTTGATTCCAAGACCATCCTCAGATCACTCCTGAGTTCCAGACCGCCTTGCTGCCACTTTGCTTGGTGAGATTCCCCTCAGCTCCACGTGCTGAGATACATCGCACCCCAGCTTTGTTCTCTATCTTCTTTCTGGGCTCCAGGAACAGGTCTCGTATCACCCGAATCAACTATCCCTCTGAAAATCCCGCTATCATACTCACTATTTCCCTTAGTTATCTGTGTGCGTGTGTTGCTTACATGGCGTGCCTGTATTTAATAAAGATCATTCATTCTTTCCAACACGGTTTGCTTCCTGACTTGGCCTGACCCCGTAAACATTGGGTTACAAGATCCTGCTGCGTTACCCTGCCTCTCGTAGTGCCAACCAGTGATCTTGACTAATTTCCCCACCTTTTGTAATTGTAAGGTTATTTAGGTGTCCCTCCCAGGACCCCCAGTGGTGGTCAGAACTGTAGATTGCATTCTAAGACATGTCATCCCACCATCAGCCTCCACCAAGTCACTGTGGAAAGAGCTGTTTTATCGCTTTCTCCTTTCTCAGGAAACTCCAGAATGATGCACCAAGTGGGTGTATGTTCACCATGGTCCCTAAATCACTTCATGGGGCACTCATAGGTTTCTCAGACCACATCGGTATGGAGGTGATGTTAAATACAGGACTCTGATGGTGAGGATATACAGATGGGTATGATGATGTTAAACGATCCTTAATTGCCTGTACACTAGTATGACAGTATTCATTAACATGAAGGTGGATTTATTGCTTCTGACCAACTTCTGGTTTATTAGCTTCTGTATAAAACTTGTTGCTGAAGCAGCTGTAAGATTGAGGACATTGTGTCTTTTTTTGTTTTTGTTTTTTGTTTTGTATATATTTTATTAAAGTTTTACTCGAAATAAAAAAAAAAAACCCTCCCACTTCCGAGCATCATTTTTCCAGTTGAGTTTATACTTACATCCCATTTATAATTTTTTTCTATTCTAAGATTAACGCATTATTACTTTTAACCTTATTACATTCAGCTTATACTTATTCTATAATATCTTCAATTTTTAGCAGGATCTTGCAACCCAGCATTTACAGGGTCAGGTCAGTCAAGCAGTCGGACGGTTTAAAATAGCAAAAATGATGTTTCATTAAATACAGAAAAACATTAAAGACAACACAATCACAAAGCTAACTAAAGAATTGGAAATAGGGATTTTCAGAGGGAGATGGGTGATCCGACACCTGTCTCGTAGTCCTGGAGAGATATGAAGATAGAGTTCGTTGGAGTGAAGGGAAGAAGCTCAGCGCGGTTCGATGAGGGGAGCTCACCAGACAAAGCGGCAGCAAAGTGGGAAGGATCCGAGGAAGTGATCCAAGGAAGGTCTTGGAATTGGGGGGTTTTATAGGGTGAATTGTGACTGCAGGCCATACCTTACTCAGTGAGAACAATGCAATTTAGGAGCGGGACAAAGCTTTGGAAAGGTCAAGTTTTAGCATGATTGACTTAGAGCTGAATTAACAATAGTGTAGCCAGTATGCAAATGCGGAGCGCTTAGTACAGCTTTGTCAGGTTGCCTGCTCGGGGCAGGGAGCCTTTGTTAGTATTGCGCATATGCAAGGAGGTGTTTGCTGGAGAGGTCCCTGAAGTGAAGAACCGGCTCTGTCCGGCCTGCCTGGGTGGAGAAAGGAACGTCCAGCAATTATCAGCCGTGCCTGTTTACGTGCTTGTCCGGAGGCCTCCCAAACACGTGCAGTGGGGTGGCAGAGGAAAGCCGAATGGTTTGATATCAAAACAATATCAAGTGCTATCTCCGGCTAGGCCTGGACCACAGTAAGAACAGCTCTGGAGATAAAAGTTTGGGTGGAGAGTTATCCAATACAGTTGAACTGTGAGCAATTCAGGGCTTAAAAAGGAGATCCCCCTTTCAGTAAAAACAGCTTTCTCACTTCTAAATGAATTTCATTTATTTCATTGTATTTATTGAACTATGCACTTCCCATATTGCATTTTGATATTTTGGGGTGCCATACAAATTAAAATCAATGTTAAACAATTGAGAAAGTAAAACAGTATGGAATCATCCAAACATATAAGCATGATAAAGCAGTTTAAAGGTCATAGTCATGTCCATGGACAGAATAATCAGATCCCATGTTTTTCCTTTACAGCAGAGTGGCTCTCAGGCATCTAGACTATAACAATCCATGGAGACGTTAAAGTTGACAGTCTCAGACCATCAGCACCTCTGCCAGGCCACGTGCCATCTGGAGCTGACCTTTTCAACGAGGGACAACACAGAGCTGGTATGGCCGAGGAGTCCTCGTCATACCACTTGTCAGGGGAGTGATATCAATGTCCCTGGGGTCCACGAGGGGCTTCAACTTGAAGTTCTGGAGGATGGTGGTGAAGAACAAGAAGAGCTCCATGTGGGCCAGTCCTTCTCCTGCACAGATCCGCCTTCCTGCAAATGAAACCCACAGAAGGAAGGTCATGCATGCATAAATTTTCCGAGTGAAGGGTCTGAACATTTTTATCTGGAATGGAATCCCTTCATTCAATTCTAAGTTGAAGTAGCAGAGTTTCAAATGCAGTGTTATTTGCATATAAATGAGCTTTGTGCATAGATACATTTTATTCATTTGATGTGAGTGTGCGTTTCTCACATGTGCTTATTGAGCATAGAGCATGGATTGCATTCAGTTATGCATTTGATGTTTTAGTTGAAAAGATCAACAACTTGCATTCAAGTGCAAGGGTTATGACATACATTTTAAGCACAGTTCTTTATGCAGAGACTTCTGCTCTTCAGCCATGATGAAGGATCTTGGCTCAGATCTTTCTCTGCAGCCTCACACTGCCTGATCCTGAGCTAAATGCAAGAGATGGGAGCAGTTTCCTCCTAAGGTAATCTCCTGGGCTTTAATCAAGATAGAAGAGGCCAGAGGGAAGGTAGTCAGCTGAGGAGAAGATTGTCCATTGAAAGAGAAGACACCCACACAGTCTTTGGCTAACTCATAATTAAGTGGAAGAACACAATGCTACCCTAGGAGGATTTGACCACAATATTCCCCTCTTCTGTAGGTGTGTGTGCTGAGATCACTTTCTTCTCCATCACACTGAGACAATGTAAGAACATGTTTTGGCACAGCATGTATTTCAAGCTCTTGAGCTGCTGTGGATCAGTCCTTGAGAAATTAGACTGTTGCAGCTGGAGATCATAGACGAAATCATGCCTGAAATGTGAACATGAATGTGTCTGTGGCAGGAACACCATTATGGCTGTGGCTCAGCTGAAGGAGGAGGAATCATGCCACTGAATTGCAACTCCCTTTACCCCTCAGCACTGGCTGATGGACGTTCTTGTTCAAACTATGGAGGGCTGTACTTTTCCAAACCTGGTTATATGGCAAATCCCTTGTGTATGGCCTTTGGTGGTGGCATAAGTTAAGAACAGCTATTTCAATGGTGATTTTCTTCATCTGTCGGACTCCGTTCAGACAATGTTCAGAATCCTGTTGCTTAATACCCAACTAAGCAACTTTTTAAGGATGAACACTTAGTAAAATCCAATCTAATCAATGAGGTATTTATTTTATTGATCTCATGTACTAAATCCAACCTTTGTGTCAGGATGGCCTGTAAGGAAGCTCGAGTAGGATTAATATGTATTATTCAGCCTAATAAAGGCACCCCAGCTGCCCTGAACTCTGGTCAACATGGACACATGTTGTGTTATGGCCAAGAGTGGGGACTCTTGAGAAGAGACCATGAGGGGCTGTTTCACCTGGAAGCACTCACCGTCCCAACATTAAGGAGAACCAAAAGGGCCATTCAACCATGAACTTTCTTTTAATGCTGCCCAGAGGAGGAGGGATCATTTTACCTGCTGAAAAGGGCATGAAGTAGTCGGTCTTCCTGAAGGTTCCATCTTCATTCAGGAAATGCTGGGGGTCAAACTCTGTGGGGTTGGGAAATTCCTTGCTGTCATACAGCACTGAGGTCAAATCAGGATATATGGTGGTGCCCTGAAAAGAACAAAGAATCTTGTGAGATCATTCTTTCTTCGTCCTGAAATGCTAGGACCAGACCTCCTGAGAAGAACTGAAACTCTCATTAATCCATCCAGGCCAAGCAAGGTTAAGAAAACTTTCTATATACAGTTTTGTCTTCAGGTTCCTGAACAGAAAACAGAGGACTTACTTTGGGGATGATGTATTGCCTGAATGGCACATCTTTGACCACCGCATGGGGGACACTTAATGGGAAGAGGGAGATGAACCTCTGGATCTCGTGGATGACAGCCTCCGTGTAGGGCATCTCTCCACGGTCGGCCATGCAAGGTCTTCTTGAGCAACCAACCACCTGATCAATCTCTTCCTTCACTCTCCCTGTTGTGAGATAGATGAAGTTCAATGGCAGACCAGAAAAATCCAGGAAATTTCCTACAAACCTCAGTGAAGGTTTGACCTTTGGAGCTCATTGCAATGTCAAAATTTAAGTGGAATGAGAGCGTTTTGATCCCAGCCCAGTGAGTACAGTCAGCCCTTCACAGTTGCAGGTTTCATTTTTGTGGATTTGATTATTCACAGATTATTTGCCGTCACCTCTGCTGCCTCACTATGCCATCTTTAACAGGGACTGCAAGCCTCGTGAGATTGAGAAACTGTGAATGAGGCTTCTCAGTCCCTCTTAAAAATGGCGTGGGGCAGCAGCGGAGGTGGCAGAAAGCCCCACCAATCCCCCACTTCTGCCTTGTGAAGGAACCCTGATGCCTCAAAGGAAACCACGGTGGATTGAATATAATGATCATACTTTTTTTTCCTGTGTTTAATATGGTTTGGGAGGGCCTAGATTTATTCATGGTTTTTCCACTTTCCTGTGGCCCTAACCCTTGCGAATGTGGAGGGATGACTGTGTATTTTTCCTGGTAAGACACCAGTTTCCAACTCTTGCTCCTAATGCTCACCAGAGGAGAGAGAGAGAAAGACAGAATTTGCTTCAACCCATTGTGCATCAGCAGGGGGAAGTGCATTTGCTGACTTCACATGGTGAGAGACCATACAGTATGCCTTGGTGCTGTGAGTTGGGTCAAAGAACATGGAGAGAGAGCTGGAGACTTTGTAAGCCTAAACCACCCCCTCCTCTACCTCTTCTGTCTCATCACTGCAAGCCAGGTGGAAGCATCCTTCAATCTCAGGAGCTTTGCAGCTTCTTTTCATTTCTGAAATTGCATTACAGTTGGGTTCTTGAGATCGACTGCCGGGCAGTGTTTGCACATTGCCACACCATGGGGCTCACTGCCCTCTGTGCAGGGAAAAGGGTTGATTCCATTTATTCTGTTTTAGGCCTCTGTGGGCCTGTGTTTTAGTAATTCTTTCTTGGCCCTATTTGTGGGTGTCATTTGGGTGGTAGGTGGTGACCGGCTCCATGAATTAGTAAGTCCCTTTTTCAGCTCAGCTGGCTTGTGCCAGTGGCTGGGTTTTTTGGGGGGGGTTGCGATGAACTTTTTCCCCATAGAATCATAGAATTGGAAGAGACCCCAGGGGCCATGGAGTCCAACCCCCTGCTATGCAGGAATACCAAGCAAAGCATTCCCAACAGACGACCATCCAGCCTCTGTTAAAAACCTCCAAAGAAGGAGACTCCACACACTCCGAGGCAGCAGATTCCACTGCTGGATACCTCTGACCATCAGGAAGTTCTTCCTGAGGTTCAGGTGGAATCTCCTTTCCTGCAGCTTGAATCCATTGCTCCTTGTCCTGGTCTCTGGAGCGGTAGAGAACAAGCCCGCTCCCTCCTCACCATGACATCCCTCCTTCATACCCTGCAGCTTTTTTCTTGTCATGTAACAACTGTGTCCAGAGGTCTCTATCCTCTATGCAGTTGCTGGGGAGCCCATTGTATTACAGGCTTGCAGGCCCGATTGTCCTCTATTAAACACACGACCTCCAGTGAAGTCTACTTTAGACATCTTTAGGGCCTTATTAGGCCTTCATTAGGCACATGGCCTTCTCTGGAAGCACAGCTAGGCTTCTGATTTCCATGTGGCCACTGGAAAGACTTTTTTAAGCAGGCATCTTTTAAGTACGTAGGCTCCAGTGAAGCCTACTCTGGTTGGCTTTAGGACTCCATTAGTCCCATATCAAGCATGGAGCTTCTATTAATCTAGCCAAGTTAGGGTCCTTTGAGGCCTATATTGAGCGCATGCCTCCAGCAAGGCCTACTCAAGTTGATTGTGGGCCCACTTAGCCCTCTGTCAGTCATGTGGCCTCCACTGAGGGCTACTTCAGTAGGCTTAGGCCTCTATTTGTTATAGCAACATCAATATGATGGGGATCACAGAACTGCAGAGTTCTTTTGAAGGAATTTTTGTATCACCTGGGTACATAAGAAACAAAGATGCAAGCTTCTCTCAGCCTATCTTGGTAGCTTGCTCCTTCAGCACACTCCACATGCATTGTTGGTAATATTTCCCGACTGATATTTCCCCCTGAAAAAAAGCCTTATGCCTGAAGGCTGCTGAGCTCTTAATCAGCAACCACCAGCTTTTTGGAGTCCCTTCTGTGACACTGATGGCCATTTTGGTGTGTTATCTCTGGCCTTCTCTGTGTTTTGCTTTTTTTCCCTCCTCTTTTTAGTCATGGCTGCTTTTCCTCCTGGAGAAAAGTGACTAGTGGGGTGCCACAGGGTTCTGTCCTGGCCCAGTGCTGTTCAACATCTTCATCAATGACTTGGAGGAAGAGTGGAGGGCATGCTGATCAAATTTGCAGATGGCACCAAATTAGGGGGTGTTGCTAATACCCATGTTACTGCAGTTGCTAGCCCAGGCTTGAGGGATATTAGATATTGTTTTGATATCAATAATTTGGCCTACTATACCCCTCTGTCCTCCACATGCTTGCGGGGCCCCCGGACGAGCTCGCAGACAGGCACGGCCACTAATCGCTGTAATATTCCAAACAATACAGGCAGGTCAGAAATAGCCGTCCCGCTGCTTCAGCAGACCTCAAAGGCAAGTACTCTATTAGGTATGCACGATACTTACAAAGAACTCCCTGCCCCGAGCAGGAGGCTTGATTAGGAGAATCCTCATCTGTCAAGCACTCTGCATTTGCATACTGGCTACCCCTTTGTCAATTCGGACTTAACTCAATCATGCTAAATTCTGACCTTTTGGAGGCTTTGTCTCCAGCCTGAAACTCATTGTTTTCCCCAAGTACGGACTAGCCTATGACCACATTTTCCCCTATAAAAACCCCTGACTTTGAGAGCTTCTTCGGATCGCTCCTGACTTCCATCCAGCCTTGCTGCCGCTTTGCTTGGCGAGCTTTCCCCTCAGTCCCACATACTGAGAAATCCATACCTCCAAAATTCTGCTGCAGACTACCCGGGCTTCAGGACAGGTGTAGTATCACCCATACCAACAAACCCTCTAAAAATCCCTCTATCCCACTCCAACCTTTATTTCTATAGTTATCTGTGTGAGTGTGTTGCATACACTGGATTGATTGTATTTTAATAAAACAACAATTATTAAATTCCACTTCTGTTTGCTCCTTGACTCAGCCTGACCCCGTAGATATTGGGTAAAAGATTCCATTCCATTGCCCTGCCTCTCATGTTGTTAGCTTGTGCTCTTTGACTAATTTTCCCAACTTGTATAATTTGGAGTGCACTTAGGTGTCCCTCACAGGACCCCCAGAAATCAGGGTAACACCCCAGAGGACAGGATCAAATTTCAGAATGGCCCTGACAGATTGGACAGCTGAGCCAAAGCTAACAAAATGAATTTCCACAGAGAGAAATGCAAGGTTCTGCATTTAGGCAGAAAAAAATGGAATGTACACATGGGGGATGCATGACTGGATAGCAGTACATGTGAAAGAGATCTAGGAGTCTTGGGAGATCACAAGCTGAACATGAGTCAGCAGTCTGATGTGGCAGCCAAGAAAGCCTACATGATTCTTGGTTGCATCAATAGGAGTATGGTGTCTTCATCAAGGGAGGTAATGGTTCCACTCTATTCTGCATTGGTTAGGCCTCATTTGGAATGCCGTGTCCAGTTCTTGGCACCTCAATTGAAGAAGGATATTGACAAGCTGGAATGTGACCAGAGGAGGGTGACCAAAATGGTGAAGGGTCTGGACGCATGAAGCCCTATGAGGATAGACTTAGGGAGCTGGATATGTTTAGTCTGCAGAAGAGAAGGTTAAGAGGGGACATGATAGCCATGTTTAAAGATTTGAGGGGATGTCATGTCAAGGAGGGAGTGGGCTTGTTTTCTGCTGCTCTAGAAACTAGAAGAAGAAGCAATGGATTCAAGCTGCAGGAAAGGAGATTCCACTTGAACCTCAGGAAGAACTTCCAGACAGTCAGAGCTGTCCAGCAGTGGAATATGTTGCCTCCATGGAGTGTGGTAGAATCTCCTTCTTTGGAGGTTTTTAAGCAGAGGCTGGATGGCCATCTGTTGGGAATGCTTTGCTGGGTGTTTCTGCATAGCAGGAGGTTGGACTCAAAGGCCCCTGTGCTCTCTTCCAACTCTATGATACTATGATTAAGTTCTGAGATGCATACTGGCACACTAGAACATGTCCAGGGAAAGAAAATAAGTGATCTGGAAGGCAAGCCCCATAAAACATTTTTGAGGGAGCAGACTGCTTTTAACCTGGAGAAGAGAAATTTTGGAGCTATGCTGATAGCTATCTTTAACTATTTGCAGGGCTGTCATCAGGTGGATGATGAGGGGAACTTTTTTTCCACAACCCCAAAAATTAGGACACAAAGGAGTGGATTAAAGGGCAAGGGGAGGAGCATCCAACCAAACATTGGGAAGAACCTCCCGACTGTAAGAAGCCTTAAGCAGTGGAAAAGATTGCCTTGGATGGTGGTGGAGTCTACTTCATGGGAAGTTTTCCAACAGAGCTTTGATACCCACCAGTAACAGGGATGCTTTTTGCTATGGATTCCTGCTCTGGCATTAGGTGACTGGACTAAACTGTCCTTGCTGTTCCTTCCAACTCCAGGTTCCTAAGAATTATTAATCTTGTGCTGAACACCTGGAGGCCATTTTCCTATCTGGCATGATGGGCAACCAAGAGCTATAAAATCTATGAAACATAGGAGTAGGGACCACTGAAAGTTCCCATCCCTTTTTGCACCCCAAGGCCCATCTGCCTCTCACAATCCTATGGACTCTCCCAAAGCATTTCAGTTATGGGTGATGGTGGAAAAAAAATTCTCTTGCATATTTAAAAATACAGCCTGGAGCAAAAATTTTCTTGTAAATGCCATCCCCAACACTTGGCAACAGCTGAAAATCAGCTGCACAATCTGGGTGTAAAAAGCTACCAGAAGTCTTCCATTTGTTTGTGCCACTCATTTGCAGTCCTTAGACATAGTGTTTTGTCCCATCATAGGATAAAAACTGTCTTCACCCAGGGAAGCAAAACAGAAATTCAGTGAGATATGGTCTGGGGAAAGAGGACTGAAGGGAATCTGGTAAAGTATGGTAGGGGCATTTCTTTTACCTTCTATCTCTGGGTATTTCTGGAGGATCAGGAGCCCAAATCTGAGAGTGGTGCTGGTTGTTTCTGTTCCTGCCATAAACAAGTCAAATGTGGAGATAAGCAGGTTCTCAATGGTGAATTCAGATGCACTGTTATTCTTCTCCTGGGGATACATACAACAGAATTGGTGGAGTCAATTCATTCTACTCACTGAAACATACTGTAGGAATTCAGAAAGAAAAAAATACATGCAGTCAATCAGCTGATGGTTAAAAGTTCTATCTAACGTGGGCCATTTTTGCAGCTGGAGCTCATGTTGGTCACCATAACTCACTCAGTTCCAATCTTGGGATTTTCTGTATGTGAGGGACTTCAGGATTTTCCACTAGGGTCTCCTTGGCATTCTTCAAGGGCTATTTAGGAGGGTGTCTCCTTGGTGGATTTCTGCAGCCCTCAGTGACTTCTAGGGGGTCCCATGACAGAGGAGCTTCAAATGAAACATCCAATGTGTAAGGTTCAGAACCTTGGATAGCTCTTTTGAAACTCCAAATGAAAACCAAGAGCAGACTCACTGACTCATAGATATAAAAGGTCCTTGCTTCCACTGGTGTCTGTTGGCTGAGGATGGTTCAAGCCCAGGGATGTCCTCCTGCCTTGAGGAGTCCATGATTCTGCCTTACCTGATCCATTTTAATGTAGAAGCAGTCAATGAAATCCCGAGGTGAGCTGGGGTCCAGGGTAGCCCTGTGCTCCTTGGCTTCCTCTAAAATGAAATCTCCGGATCTCTTGAAGTTTGTAGTTATTCGATGATGAGGTCCTGGGACAAAGTCCATGAAGGAAGGGAAGGTATTGGCAAGCTGGAAGATAAAGAGAAGCACACACATCACTCATATTGAATTATTCTCTGTGTTACCCTGATTTCTGGGGTCTCTTGGGGGACATCTCAATGTGCTCCACTTGATGGGGAATGGAAACTAGCCAGAGGACGAGCAATAGCAATGTGAGAGGCAGAGTAACCTAGTGGGGTCTTTTTACCCAGTTTTCACGGAATCAGGCCAAGCCAAAAACCAAACAAAAATGTCCAATAATTGATTTTATTGAATAAAAGTCTCACACATTAATGCAAGCACTCACACACTCACTCAAGACCTATTAAGAAGCAAAAGAGAGGAAACTGCATAGGGGAATATTGAAGGGGGTGTAGCAGGGGTAATACTGCACCTTTTCCTGAAGTCTTTGGTCCGGGAAAAACAGCGGAGAAGTGGGGCTCAGCACAGAGAGGGCTGAGGAGATGACCAGGAGTGATCCAAAGAACCGCTCAAAAACTGGGACTATTTGTAGGGGAAAAAGTACCTGGAGGGCTAATCCTTTCCCAGGGAGAACAATGGGTGCTGCAATGAGAAAGAGACTCCACAATGGTAACTTCCTTTGCGTGATGAGATTAAAGGTGTTGCCAAAATGTCAAGATCATCGGCTGCATTGGGTTGTGGTGTGACTTCATGTAAATGGTCCTCGTCTGATAGGATATTTGCTCAACTTGGGGCAAACATGCTAATCCCCTCAAGTCAACTTCTCAGGGGCTGGGGACCCTTTGTTTATTGTGGGTTTGCACAGCTTGGTTGAGGTCTCCTGTGGCTATGTGATGGGGGATTTTACTGGCGTGGCCTGGTTTTTGATCGTTCAACTGTGGCTGCCTACATGCCCATCCGGGCGACCTCTTAGGCACACGGAATCATATTTAATATCAAAATTGTAGACCCTGGGATAGGGTTTTTCCAGTGGAGTAACAACTGTCTCTAAGCACCAGGAAATGAATGAAGATATTCCAGCATGGAAGAAAAAAAAGAAATTGGAAAAGACCTCAAGGACCCTCCAGTCCAACCCCATTCTGCCGTGCAGGAAGACAAAGTCTTGCAAGATATCCACCCACCCTTCATTTAAAAACCTCGGAAGAGGGACTCTCTACCATGCTCAAACACAGCACATTCCAATATCAAACAACTCTTACTGCCAAGAAGTTATTCCTAATCTTTACATAGCACCTCTTTTCTTGAAGCTTGAAGCCATTACTCTGTATCCTAGTCTCTGTACAAGCAGAAAACAAGATTCATTCATCCTACATATAACAGCACTTCAAATATTTAAACGTAGCTATGTTGTCACCTCTTAACTTTCTCTTCTCCAGGCTAAACATCCTTAGAGCCCTAAGCTGCTCCTGAAAGGACTTCTTGGTTTCCTGCCCCTTTTGCCATAGTGGTTACCTTCCTCTGCACAAATCCACCTTATCAACACTCTTCTTGTATTGTGTTGCCCAGAACTGGAGATAATATTGTAGGTGAAGTCTGAGCAAAGCAGCAAAGAGTGGTATTATTACTTCCCTTGACCTAGACACTATATTTCTATTGATGCACCTCACAATCACACTGGCTGTTTTAGCTATGGCGTTACACGGCTGATTCATGTTGAGCTTTGATCTAATAAGACTCCTAGATCCCTTTCAACGTGTTCTGTGGTCAAGCCAAATGTCACCCGTCCTATATCTGTGCATTTCATTTTTTTCTCCTGAAGTGTAGTACCTTGCATTTCTCCCTGTTGAAATTCATTTTGTTAGTTTTGGTTCAGTTCTTTAACCTATCAGGGTCATTTTGATTTCTTTTTTCTTTTTCTTTTTTTTGAAATATTTTTTATTAAAGATTTAATTGCAAAAAAAAAAACACACCACAAGCCTATATACACCATTATTGGATGTATCCCACTCCACCCCCACTTCCAAGCTTATATTCTCCAGCTGAATCTTTGTTTCCATTTATACAAGAGAAGAACAATTACATTTCCATTAACAAGAGAAAAACAGTTACACGTGTTTCTTTCTTTCATTTCTTGTATGTTTATGTCTTTATCCAATCCAAAACTCCTTTCCATTCCCTTTCAAAGTTCTGGATAGGTTTGTTTTTCAAAGAAAATGCTAATTTTTCTATCTTTACCATATCCAGAACTTTTAGCTTCCACTCTTCTAAATCTATATCTTTCTCTTCTTTCCAGTGTTGTGCAGACATTAACCTTGCAGCTATTATCAAATATAACAATATCTTTTGGTGACTTCTTATCTCTTTGTCTTGCCCTAACATATTTAACAAACAAAACTCCGGTGTCATTTCAAAATTCAGATTACAAATTCTTCGAATTTCATCAGGTATCCCCTTCCAAAATTTTCTTGCCCTCCTACAAGTCCACCACATATGAAAAAAGGATCCAATCTTTTCATCACACTTCCAACACTTTCCACTCCCAGTTTCAGTTATTTTTTGTAATCTTTCTGGGGTCATATATCACCTTTGAAGTATTTAATAAAAAAAATTCTCTTAAATTTAAATTTGGTGTAAATTTTCTACCAGTTTTCCATGCTCTCTCCCAAGCTTCTAATTCAATTGGATATCCCACATTCTGAGCCCTTCTGCCCATGTAGATGTAGGGATGTAGGGACCATGTAGGGATGCCATGTAGAGGAGGAAGAGGGCTTGTTTTCCGCTGCTCCAGAGACCAGGACAAGGAGCAATGGATTCAAGTTGCAGGAAAGGAGATTTCTCCTGAACCTCAGGAAGAACTTCCCGACGGTCAGGGCTGTCCGGCAGTGGAATGTGCTGCCTAGGGGTGTAGTGGAATCTCCTTCTTTGGAGGTTTTTAAGCAGGGGCTGGATGGCCATCTGTCGGGAGTGCTTTGAGGGTGTTCCTGCATGGCAGGGGGTTGGACTGGATGGACTGTGTGGTCTCTTCCAACTCTACATTTCTATGATTCTATGATTTTATGGCCATTGTATCTTTAACTACATCTGGTTCCATTTCTCTTTTCAATAATAGTTTATAAAATTTGGAGATTGTCTTCTTTTGGTTTCCCTTCATCAGTAAATCTAGTTCATTTTCTTTTCTCCAACCAAAAGTAATTTTTTTTACCACTTTTCAAAATTTCTACACCCAGTATTGTTCCTTCTTCATCTTCCAAAATTTGTTTTGCTTGAATAACTTTTATCAATGTAGATTACGACCTCTCTTTTCTTCTTTCCATATCAAGAGATAAAACATTGACCTAGTTTAGAGTTGTATAAATACTTTTCTTGGTTTTTCTTTATATGGGTCTCTAATAGAACTGTAATTTGAGGTCATAAGGTGACTTTGGGCAAGTCAACCCCATGATAGGTTCACCTTAGGTTCACCACACGTTGGAAATAAATTGAAGGAACAACAACAAACAATATAACAAATGTCTTGTGTTTCTCCCAGAGGCTAGATAATAGATTGTAAATTCCTGAAGTCATGAATCAGTCTTCCTCCATCCCCTAGAGAGACATAACATATGCAAAATAAATAAAAAATTCATATAAAAGGTGATGAGGAAAAAGGGCCTACCTGTCCCCAGAGGGAGCCCAGAACCTTGAAGTTGTCATTGAACAAGCCTGTGATGTGTAGAAACCTCTTGTCATTGTACTCAAAGTGCTTTCCAAAGACGATGGAGCAGATGACATTTGCAGTAGCACAGTTGAGCAGGAAGGTGGGGTCAAAGGGCTGCTCTGGAAGGAAAAAATAAAGAATGGTTCTATCTCAGCCCAGTATTTTGCCAGTCACAGCCTGGTATAGCCAAGGTTGGAAATCCTGCTTCTGCATTTTCTGTGAATATTTACTATGGATGTTTGCCTTGGTTGGCCAGAATATGGACTTTCCAGGCAACTGGGAAAACCAGCCTCATGTTCCACGGGAGGCTTCAGTCTCTTCCATGTGGGTTCCTGCATGGCAAGGGGTTGGACTGGATGACCCCTGTGGTCTCTTCCAGTTCTATGATCCTATGATTCTATGATTCCATGAACTCCTGAACTGAGAGGAGGGAGAATTGGTAACCCTTGGGACCTCTAGTTCCAGGCAGACTGGGATAGCCCCGGGCTATGTAATGATGCTGGAACTCCTCAGCCCAGGCCTATATCTTCTCACCACAGCCTCTGCAATCAGCCTGTCTCAAGGAGCATCTCTACTGCCCCAGGCTGAGTTTGACATTGGATCTTGCCAGGGGAAATCAGTGGATCTGCAGCATGGGAGCTACAAATCCACTGGATTTTACTGCTCCTTATCCAGCAGCTATTCCGCGTTAGACAGGAGATCTGCCAATGCTGAAACAGGTTCCAGCACAAGCAGAACTATGGAAGGGATGGTAGGAACAGTAGCGTGGCTTCACCATCCATGGGCACAGATCCACCAGCTGCTCCTGATGCATTCCGCACTTCTCCCACTGAGGGAATATGGCTGGGTGGGTGCTGAGGCAGGGCCTTCTCAGCTGACTTTTTAGACTCACTACATCCCCTCTTTCCGTAGACTCACACACTTCAGCCAAAGAATACTGGTGTCCTAAAGGATGGAAACCATTTTATGTTTTTAATTAGCATTGAGTTGAGTGTTGTCATTTGAGACTTGCATAGGAAAGCCACACCTCTGAAGTTCTACCTTCCACCTCCTTGTGAGAAAGTCCACCTGTCCTCCTGAGTCATCTGAAGATAAAGAAGAATCCTGTTCCTCAGAAGCAAACCACCAGATTCCTCCATGGAAGAGCCTGGAGTCTTCTGTCAGGAGAACAAGTCTAAAAAGACAGTGCTGGTAGACAGGAACTACCCACCTTTTGTCTCCCTTAATTGCTCCAGGAGATACTGGGCTTCTTCTTGGATTCTCTCCTCAATGCTTTTCTTCCCCATCCCAAAGTTGCGAAGGGTGGTGAATGCAAAACGCCGGAGTTGCTTCCATCTCTCCCCATTGCTGAGTATAATCCCTGGAAAGTAGGTGTGTGTGTGTGTGTGTGTGTGTGAAAGAGAGAGAGAAAAATAATAGAATCATAGTTGGGTTTTTAATTTGCAAAGGTTGTAATTGAAAATAAAAAAAAATTACACAAAGTCAATACATGCTTCACAACATATCTCATAACCCAGTAAAAAGCAGAAAATGGCAGGACCATGTGCAGTGGAAGAGGAGTTGGAGAAATGCAGCAAAACTAAAGCTAAGAGAATTGCCCATCTCCTTGCAGTTGCCACTGATCACGTTGAAATCAATTTGCCAATTAAGTTATAATCTAAAAAGAGCCAGTTTATTTAAATGTATTTAACAGAAACTATTGACTTACATAGGAATTTCAAAATTAACTTAATTTCAAAATTAAGTTACAAATCTATCTGTCTGTCTGTCTATCTGTCTGTCTGTCTATCTACCTATCTTTCAGTCAGAGACAGTGCTATAGAGCCATCCAGTCCTATATCAGTTCTATATCCAAAGCATTTTAGTTCCTCTCTCTCTTTTTCTCTATTTATTTCTTTTTTCACTAAAGGCTAGCCAATTACAAGGTTTAGATGACAAAATCTAAATCACTTATTGTGGTTCATAATTAGAGTGTGAGAGATGAGTTGATGCCACAGGGACAAAATCTTAAATCAACAAGTAGTAAGAACAGTTTGGAAGAGAGTTTGGTGTACTTTGAATCCAGATAGTCCTACCGTGTTCTCCACCACCAAGAAGCTCCTCGTCTGCCTCAGGAAAACAAATTTTGTAGCTCCTAACACATTAATTTTCCTGGAATCCACATGACAATCAGTACACTGAGAGGAGGGAGGGTAAAAGAAATGAGATTTGAATGACTGGGAAAAGAAAGGCAGGGTGGGCGTTTGGTTGGTTGGGTGAGATATGGGGTATTCCAAAATTCATTCGGGTGCTGAGAGGGTGAGATGTGGTTAGTGTAAAATCATGGGCAGCCATCTTCAGCTTCATTCTGCAAAGGCTTTCAAGGTGGACTTTTCTCTTAAATTTACACGGCAAGTTAATTTAAACATAATATGTAGGTATACAGACAACTTCATACTCCTGAAGGTGGAAGATGAAACAAGGGGGGAGGCTATTTTAGATCTTATCCTAACCGACAGTGATTATCTTGTTAATGGATCAATAAAAAGAAAATTTGTAAACATTTAGAAAGGAATGCAGTGATCACTCAAAATCAACATGTTTTTCTCAAATGCAAGACCAAATTGTCTCTTTTTTTGATAGAGAAACTAGTTTGGTAAATGAGGGGAATACTGTGGACGTAGAATATTGTTGAGTTCAGTAAGGCCTTTGGCAAGGTTTCTCATGAGATTCATGCAAACAAGCTGATAAAATGTGGACTAGATAATGCTACTGCTAAGTGGATTTATAACTGGTTGACCAATCAAACCCAAAGGGTGCTCCTTACCAATGGCTTCTCTTCATCCTGGAGAGAAGTGACTAGTGGGGTGCCACAGGGTTCTGTCCTGGACCTGGTGCTATTCAACATCTCCATCAATGACTTGGGTGAGGGAATACAGGACAAGTAACTCCCGACGTTTGGAGAGATCAGTTTTCTTAAAGTTTAGGATGTGTGTCTGGCTATACTTGGCTTCTCCTTCCCACTGAATGACAAACTGCAAAAGAGCATGGTCACTCCCCCCCAGGATCCCATCACCTCCACCTCATTGATTAGGTCTTCCCTGTTGGTCAGGATCAGATCTAAAATAGTTGATCCTCTTGTTGCCTCTTCCACCTTCTGGATCATGAAACTGTCTGCAAGGCAAATGAGGAACCTGTTGGACCTTTTGGTCTTGGCAGAGTTCGACTGCCAACAAATATCAGGATAATTGAATTCTCCCATTAACACAGCATCTCTCCTTTTGAATGTGTGGTCATCTGCTCCAGGAAGGCCCCATCCAAGTCCTCAGGCTGACCTGGAGGCCTGTAGCAAACACCAACAGCCACATCCCTATTGTTTCTCACTCCCTTAATTCTCACCCAGATGCTCTTGACCTGGCTTTCTGGGTTTAAGTCCTGGATCTCTTCACAGGTGAAAACATCCCTGACATATAAGGCTACTCCCCCTCCTTTCTTGTTTGGTCTATTTTTACAGAATAGGCTATGCCTCTCTATTCCTATATTCCAATCATGAGACTCATCTCACCAAGTCTCAGTGATGCCTATCAAATCATATTTATTTTGTTGTATTAGGAGTTGGAGTTCATCCTGGGGAAAGAGGGGGCATGATAGCCATTTCTATACATTTGAAGGAAGAAAGTGGGATATGCTGCTGCCTGGGTGTGTGGCGGAGTCTCCATCTTTGGAAGTTTTTAAACAGAGGCTGGATGGCCATCTGTCGGGAATGCTTTGGTGGTGTGTTCCTGCATGGCAGAAGGTGGTTGGACTGGGTGGCCCTCCTGGTTTCTTCCAGCAATAGGATCCTATGATTCTACAATCAAAGGGCCTTTTGGATGCCTCTCATCTCTCTACAGTCAAAGTTGACGTCATGGAAATAAATCAAGAACTCTTTTAAAAAAAGAAGAAGAAGCTAGTCATTCTGTTCAGCTCAATGATGATTAACTAAGTGCATAAACATTCTTCTACCCTCTTACTTCTCTCTCTCTCTACTCTTTCACCTTTTAGTCTCATTGGTTCTCCCCTGTCCCACCCTCCCTCAAGATTGCTTGATGTGGCCCACATCCATCCCCAGCTGCAAAGCAGCAATAAAACCTACCTCTTCCTTTCTTGTATTTGTCAGACACAGGCACTTTCCCTCTGGATGCAAATTCGTCAGCCCGGTCAATCAGGGCTTCTTTGATTGCTTCATAGCCATGCAGCACCACAGCACGCTGTGCTCCGAAATGGACTGTGAACACAGGTCCGTACTTCTCACTGAGCTGGAGGAAAACAAAGAGCAAGGCACGTTGCAGGGTGGTCACCTATGCAGTGTCCCCAGTGAGAAAATGCCTGTATTCTTAATTGCCATGGTGCATTCAGAGCTGTCTTTCTGTCTTCTTCCTTGCTTCAAACTAACCCTCTAGATTCCATGACCCCATCCCAGAGCCAAACCTACATTATGCTCCCTCTTCCTTGTCTCCCCTTCCCCATTCTCTGTGACGTTTCCTCTGGTGAACAATATACTGCAATCTCCTCAGGGCAGGGATCTGTTTGTGCTACAAAATGTTTTGCACATTATTGGCATTTAATTCTACGCTCTCTGTAAAAAAAGAAAAGAAAAAATGGTTCCCTTATCCAAAAGAAGCAAATGTGAATTAAATTATGAAATATACGTGGTATTTACGTGTGTCTGTGTCTGTGTGTGCTCGTCTCTGTGCCTTCAAGCCACCTGAACACATATGGCAACCTTTATGATATTCATAGGTTTTTCTTAGGCAAGGAGTCCTCAGAGATGGTTTTGCCAGTTCATTCCTCTGAAATACACCCTACAACACCTGGGATTTTTAGGAGATTCAAATACTAACCAGGGCTGATGCTGCTTAGCTTCCAAGATCAGATGGGATCTGGTGCCTTTAGGGCATTTAGGAGCCTCAAAATACACACTACCCCCTTATAAAGGTCTGCAGAGGACAGTGGTCTTCATTCTTTCACTGACCTTATGCAAAGTCTGATCCAAGTGGTTAGCCTTCAGCTGAAGAATGTTCCCGATAATGGGCAGAGGAGGAGGGCCTGGGGGTAGCTTCTCTTTCCCCTGAGTCTTGTTCTTCCATACGGCAGAGAAAACAAGGCAGGAAATACAGATGATCAGGAGAATGGTGGTTGTCCCCAGAGGCTCCATCCCAGCAGCCAGAAGTCAGAGGTAAGTATGACTCCTGGTTAAATGATGGGGAGGATAAGTTACTGTGCTTCCCTGCCTGACCTTTCTACATGCAAAGTTAAGGGATGGGCAAAAGTTAGATTAATCATTACATTTGTTATCCTCAGATGAACTCCATCCTGTGCTCTTTTTTCTCTTATGCCCTTCTTAAAGGAGATTCCAAATGTATTTTGGTGCTCATTTCCAAAGTGTATTGGGTACTGAAGAGCATCCATGAAAATTTCTCAGAGCTTCTTGGTTTAAGATTGCCTGTTTGTGTGTTTGTGTGATCTGGAAGGAGGCTTGTTTGTTCCTGTGCTCATTAAGACCTTGTTGTTCTACTGTGTTTTGGTGATGTTGTGTACTGTTGGGGTAAGGCTATGTGTTTATGTGATTTGTATGTTTATTTCTTGTATGATTGTCAGGGCACTATTGTTCTCTCATGGTGGTGGTAGGGGACTTCTGTTATCCCAAAAGATCGATGACTTTAAGGTCCAACATCAATGCCAGCATCTTTTTAGAATGTGGGGAATTCAAAAGGAAGCCTGTGAGACAGGACCTTTTTACCTGTGTTGACCAGTACTAACTGTGAGACTCCAGTTGGAAGCTAAAAGAATGTTTTATTGGGGTATTTATAGACATACAAGAGATCAAGCAGTCTCACGAATCATACAAGGCTAAGGAAGGCAAGGCAAGAAAGATTGGATAGCAAGGGATTTTGGGTGGTGGTTACCATTCCAAAAGCAGAAGATTGAGACTTCCGGGTCTCAATGGCGTCATGAACGGTGGTGACAGCGATTAGCTCTCACTGTCCCCACCATCCCAGGCGGAATTGCTGAAGAGTTACGCTCGGCAAAGAACCCCCCTGGTAAAGGGGGTCCAGAGGGACTCAGCGGGGACCCAGAATCTCCTTCGCGGACTAGGGGTTACTCACCTTGAAAGCCGGGAAGGAGTGGGTCGAAGAGCGTCCCATCCACTTGGGTATCTGCCTGGAGCAGCCTAGCGACGCCGGAGACTTTTTTTTTAACTTTCAAGGAGTGCGCTTTTCAAAGAGTGCGTTTTTAACAATCATAAGGAGCGCGAATATCATACGGAGCCCAACTTATTCTTTTCTCAATGATAATCGGATCATCCTAATCGTTTGTTGGTGGAAGGGGGTGAGAAGGAGAAGGAAACTGTCTATTGTATGGTGAAGGTAAGAGGACGACATGGAGGGTGAGAGGAGAAACAGAAAGTGAAGTCTTTCAGATCGTGAGGGAGTTTAGTACTGGAAAAAGGAAAAAGGAAGAAACCTGCAAAGATCTAGTAAAGTATCACGAAAGTAAAGAGACTGTGGTTTTGTGCAGAAAGAAGGCAAAGTTGGGAAGAATCGACAGGAGAGATCTACAAAGGGGGAGAGCGGAGAAGATAGCGAGGAGCGTGGGTGACTGGCAGCAATGGCGATGGTTTGAGACAGAGACAGAGAAAGAACAACGTGGGTTGTCGGGGGAAAGCTGAGCTCGCGGAGACGCTGGAGTTCGCTGGAGCTCGCTGGATTACAACTGCTTAAAATAACCCCAGTTAACATAAATTGGAAATAATAATAATAATAATAACATTACAGCATAGTAAAGAATACGTAAGAGATACTGTGCCTTAAAGCTGGAGGATTGTGTTGAAAGAAGAAGATTTCATTGAAGAGGGACAGAGAGCGTCGGAAATAGTTGGAAGCAGCTATAGTTATAGTGAAGGACGGTGTAAGTAAGCCTTGGAAAGAACTTTGAAAAGCAGCTGGAGCTTGTGGTTAAGACACTGGAGCTCGCCGGAAGAAGGATAAAGGACAAGAATCAAAGAGCCAATTTGTTGGAGTTGGGGGGACATTTTCAGTAAATAGAAGGGCAAATAGAAGCTTGTTGAAGGACACCTAATAAGGAGGATTGGGATGAACATTTCATAGAGTTAAGTACTTGAAAGTAAAGGTAAACTTGAAAAAGGACACTTTATAAAGAGAATTAGAAGTGAACATTTTATAAGTTAATTTTTCATTCAAGAGTACAAAATACAAGTGTATAAGCTTCTATATATTTAACAATTTATTGAGTGGACATTTTATTTAATTGTCTTTTTCTTAACTAACTGTAAAAGGAGATTGATACATAAACCGGGTAAGAAAAAAGGGAGAGGGACGTGCTTCGCAAATTAATATTGTTTAATATAGCTTATTAATATTGCTAATTAATATTGCTAATTAATATCCTCTCACTGTGGGTAAATCTATTTGCTGGGGCTTGAATTGATCCTGGGGAGTGTATTTTGAGAAAAAGCTACTCAATTGAAAGGGGTTAAGTGTTTCTATATAGAAAGGTCTATTACAGAATATAAGGTTTAAATATTTCCTAAAACTGTTTCTTATATTTAAGTATTTTTTGCATGAAAAAGAATTGCCTGGGGGATTGTTTTTCTGGAAGAATAGTTAACTTACCTTCAGAAGGGAAGTAAACAGAGTAAACAGAGAAAAAAAAAACTTGGAATAGCACCAGCTTGTGGATCAACTGAAAATACTAAAAGGGGGAAAAAATGGCTTCTGGTGTCAGAAAAGGAACCAGGACCCAGACACAGACCCTGGTACAATCACAAGTGACTGAAATCTCAAGGAGGGCATCAGTTGAAGCAGGAAATCCGATGGCAGAGATTCTAAAAGAAATTAAAAGCTTGAAAATAGAAATGAGAAAAGAGATGAAAGAAACATGAGCAGAAATGAAAGCGGATTTTCGGAAAGAACTTGATTGTATCGTAAGGAGAATGGACAACATATCTAAAGATATGAATACGATGAAAAGTGATATACAAGAGATTCAAGAAAGAACAAAGAATTTAGAAAAAGAGAAGGAGACTCTGATTGAAAAACAAAGACAAGACGACATGAAGATAAGCCAACAGGAATTGAGATACCGTGATAAATGTATCAAATTGAGAGGCATTGCGGAATCTCCTGAGGAACAGCTTGAGGATAAAATCATCTTGGCATTGGCAAATTATATAGGTATAAAAGAAGAAGAAATGGAACGAGAAATTGATTGGGTTTTCAGGGTCAATTCGAGAGCTGCCAGGGAGAAAAATTGGCCAAGGGATATTATTGTGTGTTTCATAAGGACCAGGATCAAGGAGAAAATTCTTCAAAGGAATTACGAGAAACAGCTGGTGTTGGAAGGAAGAACAATAAGAATCTACAAGGATATACCATTTGAAATCCTGAAAAGAAGACAGGATTACAGATTCCTGACCCAGCTGCTA
This sequence comes from Ctenosaura bakeri, assembly GCA_948474755.1. NCBI lineage: Eukaryota > Metazoa > Chordata > Lepidosauria > Squamata > Iguanidae > Ctenosaura > Ctenosaura bakeri. Next base: position 88,852 of record CAOLHI010002185.1, read on the forward strand.
CAGAAACACAGAATCCAGTATAAATGGGAAAGACTGCAGGGACTATCTTTCACATTTAAACAAAGAAGATACAAAATTACCAATGCAACAAGAGCCAGAGAGATATTTGAAAAATTAAATGGAGAGTTTGAGAAGTCAAAGGAGCAAGACGGACAAGGATATACGGAGGAGAACGAAGGAGAGTGGAAAGAAAAGTTTGAACCAGACAGGAGGGAGTTAGCCTCTGGAGGAGAAGAAAAAGAGAAGAAAGAGGAAACCAGGAGTTACTCAGAATCAGAAATAGAAGAAGAAACAGATCAACAGAAAGAAGAGTTGGAAATAGAAGACTTATACATGGAAGAAGAGGATATTTAGAAGAAGAAGATAATTAACGTAGAATCATTGTGATAGAACCATGACCATCAAGATACTGTCATGGAATGTGAAAGGACTGAACTCAAATTACAAAAGGAGACAGATATTTCACTATGTAGAGAAAAGTAAGACAGAAATAATCTGTCTCCAGGAAACCGAAATCAGAGAAGAAGACGCCAAATACTTGAGAAATCCTAAACTGGGTAAATGTTACTTGTCCACCGCTGCGAAAAAAAAAGGAGTCGTCCTGTACGTTAATTCAAAATATCCTTCCGAGTTGAAATTTAAAGATAACAAAGGCCATTTTGTAGGGGTAGAGGTTCAGTTTCCGGAAAAGAAAATTTTACTGATTGGAATTTATGCCCCAATAGAGCAAAAGAGCAAATTCTACAAGAAATTACAGCAAGAGATACTGAACTACTCGGAGGAAGCAAGCCATGAGAATTATTTACTGTTAGGAGATATGAATGGGGTTGTGGATCCAAAATAGGATAGGTCAGCATATACATCAAATGGAAGGATACATGGGAAGCTGCCTTAGTCTTTCTTTAAATTATTAGAAGTGATGACATTACAGGACGTATGGAGAGGGATTCACAAAAAATCACATGGATATACTTTTTTTTCAGATTCTTTTAAGTCAATGTCCCGAATCGATATGTTTCTGATATCCAAAAATCTTCAACAGAATATAAAAGATATGGAGATCCTTCCAAGAACCATGTCGGACCACAACCCTATTCGTTTAGATCTCAATATGTTTCGGAAGCAGACAAGATGGAGACTGAACGATACTATTCTTCAAAATGATGAATACTTGACAAGAATCAAAGAAGCAGTTAAATGTTATTTCAAGGAAAATATGACAGAGGAACTTAAAATGAAGACCATTTGGGATGCTAGTAAAGCGGTGATGCGGGGACATTTAATTAAATTTGGTTCAGAACTTAAGAGAAAAAGACAAAAAAGATATCAAGAATTGATGGAGAAATTAAAATTACAGGAGGAAAAATTGAGAGAAAACCCTAAAGATAAAAAGGCCCAAACGGACTTGAAAATACTACAAGAACAGATTAAAGTAGAAAACCAATCTGAAATAAACAAGAAGTTATTGTGGCTAAAACAAAAGAACTTTGAATAAGCGGACAAGCCAGGAAAATGGCTTGCTTATAAACTAAGGAAGGAGAGAGAGAAAAGATTGATTTTGGAAATTAACACAAGGAATAATATAACAACGAACCAAGAAGAAATAAAGAAAATTTTTTATAACTATTACAAAAACCTTTATGAGCTAAAGGATGTAAGTAAGACTCAAAAGAAAATAGAAGGATACTTGAGCACTCAAAAAATCACACAAGTTAAGGAGGAATTAAGAACTATGTTGAACAAGAAGATAACAAGGAAAGAAATAACAGAAGCGATTCAAAAATTAGATACATCCAAAGCGCCAGGCCCTGACGGTTTAAGCGCTTTGTACTACAAGGAATTGCAAGAGCTGTTACTGGAACCGATGGAAAAACTGTTTAACAACATTGAAGAAGGCGGGAAACCAGAATCATGGAACGAGGCCTGTATAACACTAATCCCGAAAGAAGAAAAGGACTTAAGAGAACCAGGAAATTACCGCCCTATTTCATTACTTAACATTGATTACAAGATCTTTGCAAGCATAATTGCTGAGAGGTTGAAGTTTATTTTACAAGAAATCATTCAGAAAGATCAGAATGGTTTCCTCCCAAAACATCAAATTAAGGATAATATCAGGACAGCCTTAAATATCATTGAATATTACGAGAGACATAACGAAAAGAAACTTGCTTTAATCTTCATTGATGCCGAAAAGGCTTTTGATAATGTCCACTGGGACTTTATGTTCAAAATATTAGACAGGATGGAGTTCAGTAAAACATTTATCAATTGGATTAAAGAAGTATACAAGGATCAAAAAGCAGCTATTATTATCAATGGCGACAAAACCAGGTACTTTAAAATAGAGAAGGGGACGAGACAAGGCTGCCCGCTTTCACCTTTGTTATTTATAATAACTTTGGAGGTGTTGTTAAATGCTATTAGAAACGACCCAGAAGTGAAAGGATGCAGGATTAGTAAATACTCCTATAAAGTGAGAGCGTTCGCGGATGACATGATGATGATTTTGGAAGATCCGGTTCAAAATATAGATGTTCTATTACAGATATTAGATCAGTATGGAAAAGTCGCAGGATTGAAGATAAATAGAGACAAAACCAAAATAATAACAAAAAACATGGAGAAAGTTGAAGAAGAAGTGTTAATTCGTAAGTCAGGATTTAAAATTGAAACTAAAATTAAGTATTTAGGAATCTGGATATCGAAAAAGAACAACGAACTTTATGAGAATAATTATAGAAAAACATGGAAAGATATTAAGAAGTCACTAGAAAACTGGAGTTCCTTAAGATTATCGCTTTTGGGTCGCATCTCAACAATTAAAATGAACGTTTTACCACGAATAAATTTTCTGTTTCAGAATTTACCTATTCTAGTTAACGATAAACCCTTTAAAGAATGGCAAAAGGATATAGCCAAGTTTATATGGGACGGTAAGAGAGCCAGAATCAAATGGAAGCTGTTAACTGATAAAAAAGACAGGGGAGGCCTCGGATTACCTGATTTGAAATCTTATTACTTTGCAAGCGGGCTTATCTGGGTCAAGGATTGGATTACATTACGAGATGAGGAACTGCTAAGTTTAGAAGGCGTCGGAAAGAGACTGGGTTGGCATGCCTACCTTTGGTACGAGAAACAAAAAATAGATAAAGAATTCGAAAACCATTACCCTAGGAGAGCGCTCTTGATGATCTGGAAAAAATTTAAGAAAAAATATTACTTTAGAAAACCTATATGGCTCTCTCCCCATGAAGCGTTGTATGGTAGGTGGAGAGATTCTAGTGACACTTGGATACGCTACGAAAATATTTTGAAGGAAGAGCGAGTATCAGAACAGCGGATGAAATCAAGGGAAGAAATGGAAAAGGAAGGCTTAAAGTGCCACTGGTTTCTATATAGACAACTGAAAGAAAGATTCTTGATGGATAAAAAACAGAGGGAATCGACTCATTGAGAAAAGAAGATATTTTTGCCAAAACAATATTTAGCCCTAAAAAGCAATTGATCTCTAAACTGTACAATCTACTGTTAGAAAAAGAGTTGGAGACTGAACAGATCAAAGAGGTCATGGTGAAATGGGCTAAAAATGTGGGGCATGAGATTCAATTAGAGCAATGGGAGGATAGTTGGAGAGTAACAAATAAATTTACTGCCTCTCAAAAAAGAAAATTACGTTAAAATGTTCTATAGGTGGTACTTAGATCCGGTGAAACTATGCAAGATATATAAGTTAAAAGACAATAGATGTTGGAAGTGTGGGAACGATAACGGAACTTTTTACCACTTATGGTGGACCTGTGAGAGTGCTAAAGTCTATTGGAAAAGAATTCATGGAAAGATGAAAGAGATATTACAGATCAACATACCTCTGACACCAGAATTATTTCTTTTAAATATGGCCCAGAAAATAGAGAGGACGGAGGATAGAAAATACTGGAAAATTATCTTATATATGATTACAGCGGCAAGATTAAGATATGCCCAAAGTTGGAAAAACAAAAATACACCTCAAATAGAGGACTGGTTAATAAAGGTAATAGAAATGAAAGAAATGGATAGATTGACCGGAATGCTTAGAGGAAATATGCAGGGTCGACATATGGAAAGGTGGAGGAAAATAGAAGGATATATTGAAGTAGAAAGACTTAAGGGGTAAAATATGAATAGAAGATTTTTGCACATTAAGAATTTTAGAGGTTATAGAAGATATGGAAACATGAGTAATAAAGGATGACTTGAATTGAGCAAGATATGTACAAGAGTTGATATAATAGATAAAGAAATCATTAAATTAAATAAATAAAGATGATAGAATAAATTGAGAAAAGTCTACTTAAATATAGGTACAAGATGCTGATTAAAAATCAGATTATGACTGAAATGATAATAGATAAAGATAAGACTGCTGTTTGAGTAATTAAATTGGGATAATCCCCGAGTGGGGAAAGGTGATAGGAGAAACGTTAATAAATAACGATTTAAAAGGGTCCAAATGATATTGAGGAAGTTAATGAAAGACTCTTATTTAAAGCTTGTAGAGAAGACTTTATTATGAAGAAAGAATGAATGTAAGAACTGTGGAAGACTGTTTGTTAGAATGTTTATGTGGGATGATAGGAAGATGGAAAGGGAAAGTAGGAAGAAATGATTGTTAAGGGGATGGATGAGATGAAGTGAGAACGGGAGCTTGGGGGTTAAAATCTTCTGGATTAAGGTTTCATTAAGATTACATTGGATGGTTGTGTTAAAAATATGTTGATGTAATGATGTTTTTAAGTTTTTTAAGTTGAATTGTAAAATTGAATAAAGATTATTTTTTTAAAAAAAAAAGCAGAAGATTGAGGCAAGATAGCTCAGACTAGGGGTCTGAGGGTAGCACAGAGGAACAGAGATCTAGGCATCATGCACTACATCCAAAGTATTACGAATGGGTGGGCTCGGAGCTAGGGCTTAAGTGCCCTGTTTCCCATCCCTTGGAGGAATATGTTAATTGCTCCCTAAGAAAGCAAATAAAGGGGTCCAGAACAGTCTGATGGCCTTGACTTCAGGTGACAAAGCTTTGATGGTGATTATGATAGTCTCTTCATGTCTGGATAGGTGAGGGAAGAGGTTACAGGATGCTGATGACTGGTTGCTTGATTGGGGCAGTCTCATTTGTTATCGTTTTCTGGGTTTGGATAGCTGAGAGGATTATCTCAAATCCACTAAACTGAGTTCTCCAGCTAATCCTTCTGAATTTGTGACCCGGCCCTCCTGAGGCTATCCATCCTGTCACAAGCCTTGAAGCCAGAGTCCTTCTCACATGGTTTCCAGCTATAAATGTTTCCAGTTTTTATTTGTATGAAAAATTATATTTATTGGCCGTTCATGCTATGCCATAGGATAAGGGTGTAAGGCATGGTAATACTCTCTGCTGAGAAGGACAGAGGCAGTGGTTTCTGTCTGGAGGGTGAGGATGTTAATGGCTCTCTGGTAGAGTAAACAATGGAGTCCTGAGAGTGGACAATGAAGTCTGGAATGGTCTAATGGCCTTAGCATTAGTTGACAAAGGGCTAATGGCTGTCCTGATAGCTTGGTACTTGTCAGACAGGGGTTAGGAAAAAGGGAAGCTTCCTTAGTCAGAGGAAGAGGAGATAAGACAATCAGCCATCCTGTGGGTATCTCCCAGACGCTGTTGTATCTTGGAGGTTGAGTCACTAAGGCTAACTGCAAGCCTATTATTGCTGGGAGTTTCCTGGTGATTTTTCTGACTATGACCTGGCTATGCTGGGAGGTCTCTTTTGATCTAATTCACAATGCATATGTTTGGCCAGCCAGTTATCTCAAAATGTGGGTGCCACAAAGGCCCACCAGTGATATTAATACCTCTGTTCAAAAGTGGGGAATAATTAGGTCAAAGTCAGGAGGCCTGCGAGAGGTGTTAATTTTACAAGACCTTTCCGCTTGTGTTTATGAGGTCACATGGGAAAGAACCAGCCAGAGATTCCAAAAATGAAATAAAATGTGTTTTATTGAAAAGGTTCACATAAGCATGCAAAGATAGAAACATTCACTCATACATACAAGAGCCAACTGAAGGAAAAGGGAGGAAAGTGTGATAGAGGACCTTCAGGGTTAAGACAATAATTAGCAGTCCCAATAGCAGCGAGAAGAACAGCAATGTGGCTTAGGTAAACACCTAAGGACGGTCCTCATTCAGAAATCAAATGGACAGCATGGCATTCAGAAGTCAAGAGACAGCACTGGCAGCCTGAAATCAGGAGTACTTATACCTGAAAAATATCCTGCAGGTATGGGTGTGAATCACTTTTGCAGCCAAGCAGACAATGGGAGTTGCAACACAAACAATGAAGTCCAGATGGAGTTAATGGTCTTAGTGTTTAGGTGGCAAAAGGATAAAGGCTGTTGTGATAGCCCAATATGATGGAGAGGTAGAGAAAACAATAGGGAAACATCCCAATGTTCGGGGTCAGAGTTAAGGAAATAACAAATTGGTGGGGATTTCCCCTTTCAGCTCTGAGACACTTGGTTTGTTAGCTTAATGTCTATTCTCCCAAGAGTATCCACATTACTAGCCTGATAATGACTTGGTTCCTGCTTGATTGGTGGGTGTGGCTGACCTGCCTTGCTATCTCACATTTATAGTCAGTAATAGACCTTGTCCAGTTTGACCTTCCTGTCGCCTCAGGTGTCATTTAATATCAATGCCAATTAAGAGTGCAAATTAAATATTTGCCGAACAAAACATGCCAATTGGGGGGTGGGGTCCGTGGTGCCATAACAAGCCTTTTCCTCTTATCTGGCATGACCATACAGCCACAGCAGGGTATATTTTATTTTAATGCTGGTTAATATATTCTACCAATTAAATAATATTTTGCCATTTAAATGATATCAAAGGGTGTGTCGGGGGGAGTATAGTCTGGTAACAGAATACAGCAAAGCAATCAAAAATACAATCAGCTTTACACATCCAGAGAATTTGCGTCCTTGGATTCCACCAAACATGACTTGAAAATATTCACCCTTCCTCAAAAAATGAAATTTTGATTTTGTCATTTTATATAAAGGACACCATTTTACTACGCAATTTTACATAATGAGACTTGAGCATCCACAAATTTTAGTATCCACAAGGAGTCCTGTAACCAAGCTGGAGTGTGTCCAGAGGAGGGTGACCAAAATGGTGAAGGGTCTGGAAGCCATGCCTTATGAGGAGCGGCTTAGGGAGCTGGGGATGTCTAGTCTGCAGAAGAGAAGGTTAAGAGAGGACACGATAGCCATGTTTAAATATTTGAAGGAATGTCATGTCAAGGAGTGACCGGGCTTGTTTTCTGCTGCTCCAGAAACCAGGACAAGGAGTAATTGATTCAAGCTGCAGGAAAGGAGATTCCACCTGAACCTCAGGAAGAACTTCCTGATGGTCACAGCTGTTTGGCAGTGGCACATGCTGCCTCAGTGGAGTGTGGTGGAGTCTCCTTCTTTGGAAGTTTTTAAGCAGAGGCTGGATGGCCATCTGTCAGGAATGCATGGCCAAAGGGAATTGGACTGGATGACCCTTGGGGTCTCTTCCAACTCTGTTTCCGTGGTTCTATGATTCTATAATAATAAGAGCCAACTGTGTTTTTTCGCACTTATCTAAGTGCATTTTTCCAAATATTTCCATCAGTTGTAGGCTCTCATTTCTGGTACTTATTTTGACTAAGGTAGTTAACAAAGAGAAGACATTTCCAGATATGCCCTTTGCTGAAATGCACAAGGATCTCAGTCTACCATCATGATAGTCCATGATATGGTCTCTCTTTTGGTTGTGAATGATTTCTGGACACCATGCCGTATTCCACCTATCCTCCTGATCACCCCAACTTCTTTAAGTAATTCTGTGGGGAGCAGGCACGAGGAGAGAACCCAAGATATCCTAGACCTTGCAAGACCCCTGGCATCTCCCATCCAGAACAGAGAAAAATATACACATCAAAGCTTAAATCAATTGATCGGTCAATCAATAAAGGCTGCTTGGCGTTTTGACTATAAATATTCCTCAACACAGAGACATATATACTTACCTACACGCTTACAAAAAGAGAGAGAGAGACCACCCCAAGGTGTTACTCCAAAACACGGGTGACTCAAAAGTCCACCCCCAATACCAGTGTCTCCATGAAATGGTGGGGAATATTAGCTCAAAGAGAAGGCCTGCAAGAGGGGGATAACCTTACAAGATCTTGAATATCTATGTCTATCGGTACTAATGCAGGAGAAGAACCAGATGGAGATCCAAATGTAAGCTTAAAATGTGTTTTATTGGGGGAATGTCAGTCAAGCACACAAGATCAAACCAGTCTCTCATTCACACAAAGGTAACTGAAGGAAAAGGAAGAAAAGTGTGGATGGAGAGATTTTTCTGGGCATAGTAAATTGTTACTTCAGCCCAGGCCTACCCGGTGATAGCACTAGATATCTCTTTTGATATCAAATAATTCAGCCTTCCTCTGCCACCCCGGTCCATGTGTTTGTGAGGCCTCCGGACAAGCACATAAACAGGCATGGCTGGTAAGTGTTGGACATTCCATTCGCCACCTAGGCAGGCAGAACAAAGTCACCCCGTTGCTTCAGGGACCTCCATGCAGACACCTCTTTTTTTTTATTTTATTTATTTTTTTTATTTATTTATTTGTATCCCGCCTCTCCATATGGATCGAGGCGGCGAACAACTTAGCATGTATTTCGAAACATTTTTCTATACATGCCCCCAACAAGCTGGGTACTCATTTTACCGACCTGCGAAAGGATGGAAGGCTGAGTCAACCTTGGGGCCCGGCAGGATCGAACTCACAACCTTGTGGTTTGTGGCTTGCAGTACTGGCATTTAACCACTGCGCCATCAGGGCTCTCTTGCTTAAGCATGACTCTATACAAAGACGCCCGGCCTCGTTCCGATAGTCTGACAATGCCAAGCTATTTGCATACTGGCTATACGATTGTTAAACCTGTGCTAAGCCCATCATGTTAAACTTGACCTTTGCCAAAGCTTTTGTCCCGCTTCAAACTTGCATAGTTCTCACCGAGTATGGCATGGCCTGTTGGCACAATTCACCCTATGAAAACTCCCTGATTCCAAGACCACCTTGGATCACTTGCTCACCCCATTCGGATCACTCCCAAGTTCCAGACCACCTTGCTGCCCTTTTGCCCGGTGAGCTCCCCTCAGTGAACCACGCTGAGATTTCTTCCCTGCCATCTTCAAGTTCTTCAGGACTACAAGGAAAGGTGTCATATCACCCATTTCCCCTGCAAACTTCTATTTCTAATTTCTAAGTTAGCTGTGCGTTTGTGGTGTTTGTCCTTTAATAAAGATATCATTTTTACTATTTTAAAACTGTCTGACTGCTCGACTGATCTGACCCCGTAGACACTGGGTTACAAGATCCCTGCTAAGTGACCCTGCCTCTCGCTAGCTTAAGAGAGTGCTCCAGTTAATTTCCCCAACTTTGTGCTTGTGTTTGGTTATTTGGGCGCCCCTCCCGGGACCCCCAGAGAACAGGGTAACAGAATGATATTTATCAATCCAGAAGAGCAGCAAAGAAGTATGTGGCTTAAGTGCAGGGTCGAAGAACAGAACATGATTAGAAATCAGAGTGATGACTAGGAACAAGTTTACCACGAGTTGATAAACTGGGGTTTAAATACTTTTTTTTCTGCCTGGAGGGTGAAAGTGTTAATGACTGTCCAGCAGCACAAACAACAGGGTCCAGAATGGACTAATGTTCTTAGCTTTATTTGACAAAGGGCTAATGGTAGCCTTGATAGCTCTCTGATGTGAGGATAATAGGGAAGCTCCAGTGGTCAGTGGGAGAGGAGATAAGACAATCAACTGTTCTGTGGGTGCACCACAGATGCTATTGTTTCCTTTTTTTAAAAAAATAATAATTATTCAGTTTCAACATATAAAACATACATATACCGTTGTAATAGTCATCGAAATGTTTCAGATAGTCTTCCACTCCTTACTAGATTTCAATTATTTCTAAATACAAAAGTTTAATGTACCACACTAATATATGATAATATTTCATGGTAATTCCTACATTAAATCCTTACTGCATATTACATCTTAACAATTCATCTGATTTCATCTTCTTGATACACATTGTATACTTACACTAAGCGTTGTCCTCTGGTAGTACCCAGCAATTGCCCAACACTATATTCCATTCTTTTTTAATCTCTTCATCTGTTTTCCCCTTTAGTCTCAGGGAGACTACGTCTGCATTTTTGTTTTCAATAAAAGTTGCCCACCATTGATCTATCGTAGGTATTTGCTGAGTTTTCCACAGTCTGGCAAATTCTATTCGAGCAGCCGTAATCATGTACAATATTGTCCTCCAGTATTTCTTCAAGACAATATCATCTAACACATTTATCATATTTAATGGATACATTTCTGGTGTTTTATCAAATTGCACCTTCAATATTGTACAAGTCTTGTTATGTATTTCCCCCCAATATTTCTTTGCTTTGCTACATGTCTGTCAGGGGCACGGGCCCGGCTGGGCCTGTTGCTGCCCCTGAGGCCACCGCTGAAGCAGCAGCGGACGCCGCGGAGGCCGCTGTGGCCAACGGGGCCTACCCGGAGGCCGCTGCGGCCGATGGGGCCTGTGCGGAGGCCGCTGCTGCTGACGGGCCTTGTCTGGAGGCCGCTGCGGCCGATGGTGTGGGCCTGCCGGCCACAGGAGAGGTTGCCGGGCCTGGAGCCACTTACCTCGAGGCTGCAGGCTCGGATCCCTCGACGTCGGCCGGCCTGCCGGGGTGGGCGGGACCCGGGCCTGCTCCCGGGGCTCCGCCCACCCACGGTCCCGATCCGTGGGAGGCCTGGGAGTCTGCCTGCGGCCCCGATCCAGAGGAGGCTGATGCCTTCGCCTCGCCTCCTCCTTTCCAGCAGCGGTGGCAGGCCAAGGAGGCTGTTCGCTGGTCTCGACGCCTGCTGGAGAGGAGGCAACGGGCAGAGAGCTCGCAGCTGTGAGACACAGCACAGCTGCAAGCCCTCAGCCACATGGCCGGCGCCTGGCCTGGAGGGCAGCCACATGGCCACGCCTGATTGGTCTGCGCCTGGCTTGGAGGGCTATTTGAGGCAGGCGCCAGGCTGGGGAAGGCACGGAGCAACAACCGTCGGTCAACCGTGGTCCTGCCTTGTTCCTGCCCGCACCTGAGACCAGTCCTCCTGTTCGCCTTGGTGAAGTAACCTGCCTTATGTACTTTAACAGCCTGTGTTTATTTCTGTTAAGACTGAGTAGAAACCCTGCCTGCATTAAGGACTATTTCTGTTAAGACTGTGTAGAAGCCTGCTTGCTTTGTACTTTTGAGTTTTGACTTCATTAAAGCCCTGCACCTCTAACCTGCTCCCCTGCCTCTGCCTGACCACCGCCTGGCACTGACACATGTCTACCACATATGAAACATTGTACCAACCTCCCTCTGACATTTCCAGCATTGACCTGTACCTGTTTTATAAAATCTCATCAGTTTTTCTGGTGTCATGTACAATCTGTAAAACATTTTGTAATAGTTTTCTTTTAAATGCTGGGCTGCTGTAAATTGTTGTGTTCTTTTCCAACTTTCTTCCCAAGATTCTAACTGAATTACATGACCTGCATTTTGAGCCCATGAGATCATTGTTGTCTTTATCGTTTCTTCTTCTCTTTCTTGCAGTAAAATTTCCTGATATATATGAGATAATGGCCCTTTCCACATGTGGGGGGGACAGGCAAAAACGCCCAAAATGGAGCTTAGCAGCAGCCGGGAAAGTCCGCCGCCACACGGAGGAGTGTGCGCTCGCTGTTCCACATTCCTCCAGCATCCCAAATGGCAGCTTCCGGTTGGTGGAGGCTCTCCACCAACCGGAGAAGCTCGCCAGCCAAAAGCCCGCCCCCGGCAGGTCCACAGGCAAGCACTTGCACACGCCTGCAAATCCACATTGGAGACGGGTGAAGGAGCAGCACGGAGCTGTGCTCTCCATGCTTTTTAAAAACCTCGAAAAAGAGATTTTTAAAATACATGCAGTGCGGCTAGTTCTGGCCGCTCCTGAGTGGATTCTGGTGTGGAACTACAAAAAGTAGTCCACGCCAGTCCACTCTAGGGCCCTTTTCGCACGGGACTTTTCTTGTGCGACAGCTCCGTGAGCCTCGCGGGAGTGGGAGCATCGCTCCGCACGACACACTCCCACTTCCGCCGGGCTCACGGGGCTGAAGCGGCGCGAGCACGGGTTTTTTGATTTTTGCTTTGAAGCGAAAATCACCCGCACTCGCGCAATGCCCCCGGCGCCCGAGTGCACTTACCTCTTGTGTGGAGCGACGGGAGCCAGCCGGGCCGTGCTTCCTTCCCTCCGCCCCTGCGGAAGGAAGGGACGGGGCGGGGCGCTAGCGCGATGGACGCAACACGTCCTGCTTTGCGCGCATGCGGGGGGCGGACACGACAAGCGCCTTTCTCGTGAGCGCGGGGGGGATGGACGGGACAAGCGCCTTTCTCGCGCGCGGGGGATGGAGGGGACAGGCTCCTTTCTCGGCACGCGCGGGGGGGATGGAGGGGACAGGCTCCTTTCTCGCGCACGCGTGGTGGGATGGACGGGACAAACGCCTTTCTCGCGCGCGCAGGGGGAAGGACGTGACAAGCACCTTTCTCGCGCACGGGGGGGATGGACGGGACAAGCGCCTTTCTCGCGCACGGGGGGGATGGAGGGGACAGGCTCCTTTCTCACGCGCGCGGGGGGGGGATGGATGGACCCGTGAGCCGCTGCCGCCTCCGGGAGGCTGCCGCTTCCCCGCTCGTTCCTTCGCCTGCGGAAGGAAAGAGGGGGAAGCGGCAGCCTCCCGGAGAAGGCTTCTTGCGCGAGCCGCCCTCCTCCGTCGCGCTAGTGCCGGCGCTGCGAAAAGGGCCTAGGGTGCAGAAGACCTCCGTGAGAGGTCGCTCTGCACCATTACAGAAACCCGGTGTGGAGATGGCCAATAAATGTGGGAGATCTTGAAATAGCCATTTTATCACTCCTTCTTTCTCTTTTTGTTCAATTCCATAGGTTTTTACATCCATCTGAAATCTTTCTTTTAGCTGTCTATAGGGAAACCAATTCAATGATATCCCTTCTCCTTCCAGTCTTTCTCTTGTCTTAATCTTGATTGTATCTGAAGTTGATTTTTCTATCACATCCTCATATCGAAGCCATTTATCTGATTCAGTCCATCTTCTGCAAAAAGCTTCTTGAGGAGACACCCATGAGAGAAGCTGTCTAATGTTTTTGATCTTGTACTCATTCTCTACTCTCAATAATGATTTTCTTAAAAAATGATGCGGAAAGTCTTTGTCTTTCGATGCTTTGTCATAAAACATATAGGCATGCCATCCCATTCTTAAATCCACTCCTTCAAGTGCAAGTATTTTCGTGTTTTGTAAATTAATCCATTCTTTTATCCAAGTCATTGCTGCTGCCTTGTAATATATGTGAAAATCTGGTAATGCGCGTCCTCCTCTTGGTATCGAATCAGTCATGGCTTTCCATTTTATCCTGGGTTTGTTTCCTTGCCATATAAATTTAGATAGCTCTCTCCTCCATTGTATAAATAGTTTATTATTCATAATGATAGGGAGATTTTGAAAAAGAAAATTTAATTTTGGAAGTACATTCGTTTTTATAGCTGCTATTCTCCCCATTAAGAATAACCGCATATATGTCCAATTTTCCAATCCTTTGCTATTTCTTTCCATTTTCTTTCATAATTGTTTTGAAATAGTTCATTGTTTCTTTTTGCAATCCAGATGCCTAAATGCTTTACCTTATGCTCCTTGTTAAATCCTTTCTTCTTTACCAGTCATGTTCTTGGTTAACAAAACTGTTTTTTCCTTGTTAATCTTAAATCCAGAAAATTCCCCATATTTATGTATTATATCAGTTAAATGTTTTATAGAGTCCAAGGGATCATCCAAAAACAAAACCAGATCATCAGTGAAAGCTTTAAGTTTATATTGATATATTTTAATCTGGATTACTCTGATAGCCTTGTCTTCTCTTATTATGTTGTTAAGTATTTCCGTCGTCATGATAAATAATAAAGGAGACAAAACTCATCCCTGTCTTGTCCCTCTGTGTAGTTCAATCCTCTTCATTTTTTCTCCATTAATCACCAATCTAGTTTGTTGTTGATTGTAAATTGCTTCAATCTATGAAGTAAATTTATTTCCAGCATCTGTTTGTTTTACTATGATCTTCAAAAATGTCCAATTAATCGTATTGGAGGCTTTCTCTGCATCTACAAATATCATTGCCAGTTTACGTTCATTGTCTTTTTCGTAGTATTCAATTATATTGAGTACCGTTCTTATATTATCTTTCAAAGATCTCTTTGGGAGAAAGGCATTCTGATCTTCATGTATGGTATCCTGAAGAACCCTCTTAAGTCTGTCAGCTAGAATTGTGGCAAAAATTTTGTAATCAGTATTTAACAATGAAATTGGTCTATAATTCTTGCCATCAGATAAGTCTCTACCTTGCTTTGGAATTAATACCACATTAGCTCCTTTCCAGGTATCCAGAATGCCAATGTTTATTATTTCATTTATTGTCTGTTGAAGAGGTATAGATAGTTCATGTTCAAATATTTTATGATATCTTGCCGTGTAGCCATCTGGTCCAGGAGCTTTATCGTTCTTTAGAATCATAGAATCATAAAAATCTAGAGTTGGAAGAGACCACACAGGCCATCCAGTCCAACCCCCTGCTATGCAGGAACATCCATCAAAGCAATCCCAACAGGTGGCCATCCAGCCTCTGCTTAAAAACCTCCAAGGAAGTCGCCTCCACTACCCTCCAAGGCAGCACATTCCACTGCCGGACAGCCCTGACTGTCAGGAAGTTCTTCCTGAGGTTCAGGTGGAATCTCCTTTCCTGCAGCTTGAATCCATTGCTCCTTGTCCTGGTCTCTGGAGCGGCAGAAAACAAGCCCTCTCACTCCTCTACGTGGCAACCCTTCAGATATTTAAACATGACTCTCCTGTCCCCTCTTAACCTTCTCTTCTGCAGACTAAACATCCCCAGCTCTCTAAGTCTATCCTCATAGGGCTTCATGGCTTCCAGGCCTCTCACCATTTTAGTCGTACTCCTCTGGACTTGCTCCAGCTTGTCTATATCCTTCTTGAATTGGGGTGCCCAGAACTGGACACAGTACTCAAGATGGGGTCTAACCAGAGCAGAGTAGACTGCTTCAGATATCTCCATCATTGAAATTGCCTTGTTTAAGATTGATCTATGATCTTCAGAGAGTGCACTTTTGTTCATTTTTAACCCCATTAAAATCCCCAACAATGATAATATTAGAATTTCCTGTTGCAAATATTTCTATACTTCTTTATGTATTGTGGGGAAAAATTCACCTTTAGCTCCGTTTGGCGCATAAATTCCAACAATAAGAATTTTGTCTTGTTTCATGTTCACTTCAATCCCCAAATAACATCCGTTGTTATCATGAAATATTTCCTGAGCACCATGTCTTGAATTTACGTATATCGAAACTCCCCTTTTCTTCTTGTCAATTGTAGCCATGAAATGACTACCAAGTTTCAAATTTCGAGCATATTTCAAATCTTGAGTTCTAATTTGAACTTTTTGTAAACATATTATATCCAGATTTTGTTTCTCTAAATGATGAAATATTTGTCTTCTTTTATATTCAGAGTTAAACCCTTTAATGTTCCAAGAGTATATCTTCAATGCAATTTTAACATTATATTAATATTTTTATATTTTGCTTATTCATATTACTCCTTGAATTTCTCCTTCTAGCTCTCCTTCTTCTTCTTTCAATATTTCTTGGTTATCTTCTCTGTTCCCTTCGTCTGCCCATGAAGATGTTATTTCTTCTTTTTCCTGTTTTTGTTCCTTGTCAAGTATGATGTCTTGATCCTGTCCTTCATCTCCTCTTCACTCATCTTTCGGAGATCCTTCTTCAGTCTCTCGATCATCTCTTTCACGTTAAAAACAGAATTTATCTTATATCTTTGTTGCTTATATGTGAAAGAGATACCTTCGATTTTCTCCCATCTATAATTGATTTACAGATGCTATTGTTTCCAAAGAGTGAGTCATCGCAGGCTAACTGTAAGTTCATCATCACTGGCATTTCCTAATTATGACCTGGCTATGCCTTGGCGGTGGGGGAAATCTGACCTAGTTTCACAAAGCATGTGTTCTGCTGCTCTGCTTCTTTCAGCCAACATGGCCATGCAGTCATAGCAGAATATGATATATATTTCATGCCAATATCAATATATGCCAATTATACTACATCAAAGTGTGTGGGTGTACGGCCAATTAACAAAGGCAGCTGAAAATTTGTTGAATATCCTGGAAGTAAAAACTTGTCAGCGCCAAGGCGTGGCAGGCAGCCAAGAGACAGCTAATAGGTCTTTTCACAGATAAGGCAGACAAGCAATAAATCAAAGGGCTGTACTTCAGCAGTAAGTAGGTAAGGCAGCAGTAAATTAAGGAGACTTTTGCAGCAAGGATACCCCTGGATGTTACATCACAGCCAGGCAAAACAGCAAACAGAGTCAACGTACCATGGAGCTTGTTCCTTAAGTGGTCAGGCAGCGTTCCAGGAAGCAAGACAAGGGCCCCAGAAGCCCAGCAGGCACACCCAAAATGGACATTTGTGAGCCAACAAAGACCCAAGGCTGAGTGAGTGCTTTTATTAAGCAGGTCCTCACCCAGGTGCCACCTCAGCTGGAGCTTGATTGCTTGATGTTTCCTATTTAAACGCTCTGACCTTCTGAGAGCACTCTTTTGCTCCCGATGCTGCTGGTAAGTAGGCACCTGCTCTTGAATCTCTGGGTCTAAGGCAGTCCCTGGCTCCATTGCTGGGGCTACTGGGGCCAAGGGCTCTGTGTCCAGGGCAGCCTCTGGGGTGGGCTGTGCAGCAGGCTCCATGGCAGCCTCTGGGGTGGGCTCTGCTGGTGCAGCAGGTTCCATGGCTTTGAAGTCCTCTGGTTCTGACTCAGAGCTTGAGTCCTGGAGTGCCAGGGTCCTGACAAAACTAGAAGTAGACCTCTAGGTAGAAATTGAATATTTATTTATTTATTTATTTATTTTAGTTTCTTTCCCATCTTTCTTCCACTAGAGGACACAAGGCGGTATTGAACAATTACTTATTCCCATGTTGCTGTTTTTTTTTTTTTTTAAGAAAGTCTTTCCAACAATCAGGAAACGCTGTCAGGAAGAATAATGGATCAGTAATTTTTTAAAATTTTTATTTTTATATATAAAAAGAAAGTACACAAATTACAATATTTATGAAACAAAAAAAAGCAAACCTCATGAAGTCATGATATATAGGTCTTAGGAACACTTTTAAGGATCTTCAAGCAAATTATAAACTTAATTTTGCACCTTAAAATTTGAGCTTATAACTGTGTCATCGATTTACATACATGTATATATAAAAAGAAATAAATCCCTAACAAAATTATATTGTTTTCTTCCCTTCCCACTTACTCTAACTTGGAAAGCTTCATTTGGTCAAAAACTGTAAATTTCATAAATAAAAAAGAAGTAAGTTTTTCCCATGATTGCAATTCTTCATTTTAGGTAAGTGATAATTAAGAAAGGAAAATCATATAGATATAACCGTGTTATCAATAATATTAATGTTAATATAGTAATAGTGTATAAAGAAACATTAGTCAACAATATAATTATGCCATTTTTGTCTGAGGAGAGTTATTACTGGATTCAATTCCACTTCCTTTTTATATTTTGAAACAGGAAGTCAATTTCTTTCATTTCAAATAATTCGTACAACCATTCTTCAACTTCTGGTATCTTTGAATTCTTCCAAAATCTAGCTAGCAGTAATCTAGTAGCAGAAGTCATACATAATAGTATCCTCCAATACTTTCTTACATATATCTCATTCAAACCTTGAATTATATTTAAAAGAGAAAAAAATCAGGCTTGAATGGGAAGTTTATACTCAATATCTGCATTATCAAGGAGTGTGCTTTCTTTCAGAATTTCAAAATTTTAGGGCAGGTCCACCACATGTGGAAGAATATACTTGTCTTATCTTGACACTTCCATCACGCATTCTTCTCTATTTTGTACATCTCTGGAGGAAAGTACAATCTGTATAACATTTTTTAAATGGTTTTCTTTGAGATTTTGTGAAAGAGTGAATTTGTTAGTCTTTTCCAAGCTGTCTCCCAATACTCTAATGGGATTTCATGCCCAATATTCTTGGCCCAAGATAGCACCGATTCATTAATTGATTCTTATTCAGAGTTATATTGGAGAAGTAATTTCTACATTTTAGACATTGTGTGAGAAGAATGTTGAAATACCATCTTATCTAATGAATACAAATTAATGTTTAACTCAAAGCCTTCCAGATTTAAGTCCATTTTAAATCTTTCATATATTTGTTGATAAGGGAACCACTGTAGCTTATGGCCCAACTGGCAGAGTTCTTTTCTCATCTTTATCTGGATATTAGAGGACCTGTCAAACTTTCTCAAACTCTGATATTTCAACCATGTCCCTTTGGTGTCTGCCCAATGGCCAAAGAAGGCTTCCCGTGGTGATATCCATAAGGGTATTTTCTTGAAAGTTTCTGTTACTCCAGCTATGGCACTGTTGGTGAGGACCCCAGATATCATTTTGATATCAAACAATTCAGCCTTTGCTTGACCTTTCTCCAGCCACCTTCAATCCACTTGTTTGCGAGGTTCTCCGGACAGGCACGGACAGGGTGCGACCGCTAATGGTTTTACATTCCAGACCCTATTGAGACCAGCAACTCCAGCCTCGCTCGTAGCTTCAGGGAACTTCCCACTGCAAACCTCACAATAGCTGCACGGCTCTCAGCTGAACTAGTCCTTTTAGACAGGACATTTACATACTGGCCAAACTATTGTCATTGAGCTTTAAGCTCATCATGCAAACTTGACCTTTTCCAACTCCTTTGTCCAGCCCTAATTTTCCTTTGTTCTCACCTGGCACGCTATGGCCGGTAGGCACAAACTCCCCTATAAAAACCCCTCATTTCCAAACAGTCTTCGGATCACTTTGGACTTCCATCCCGCCTTGCTGCTGGTCTGTCTAAGGAGCTCCCCTCAGCTCCCCACGCTGAGCTTTCCTCCCGGAACCCCGCTCTTTTCCAGGACTAGGAGACCAGGTGTCGTATTGCCTATCCCCAAGCTATCTATTTCTGCTTCCAAGTTAGCTAGTGTGTGTGCGTTGTTTTATTTGCTGTTTATTTTTCAATAAAACTGTCATTTTTGGTTACTCTTAAACTTGCTTGCCTGCTCTCTGACCTGAAGCCGTAGACATTGGGTTAGAAGATCCTTGCAAGGTTACCCTGCCTCTCGTTTAGCTGAGAGAGTGCTCAAGCTAAATTCCCCCAACTTGTGTTTTTATTTGGTTATCTGGGTGCCCCTCCCGGGACCCCCAACATACAGGGTAACATTTCTGTTTTTAAAAAAGGGTCAAGATTCTCAGGAACAATTTTCTAACGAAATGATTTTGAAAATCTTTGTCAGTTTTGGCCTTATTTTTATCAAACATAGGCATGCCAATCAAACCTGTTCTTGGGCCCAGAACAGTAAAAATTTTGTGAATTTTCCTTCTGGTGTTACAGCACCCCAAAGTACGTTGGGGGAAAAAATGATTCTGCCCAAGAAACACACACAAACACACACACCCCTTTTTCTGCACCAAATCTTATTTTCTGTGTGGAAAATGGATTTCCTGAAAAGAAAATGGAGTTTCCTGAACAGAAAATGCAAATATTATTTTTTTGTGGAAAAAAAAAGTATTTTTCTCAGCAGGATAATTTCTACACAATACTTTGGGACATTTAAATGCACATGGATATTTGTTATCAACCAGAGCAGGAAGAAAATGGCCACAATTGTTCGTCTGTGCTTGAGAGGACAAAATAATCAAGGATTTGCTTCCCTCCCTCCCTCCAAGACTAATTCCCTTATGGAAGCAATTGGATATTTTTCTCCATATTCTATTCAAAGATGCTGAAGAAGAGTTAGAGGTGTGGTTCAATTTTGCATGTGTGCTGGGATGTGCATTGGGTTGCACATTCATTGCACACTTCACTTGGGCATTAATTGGTGAAAAATTGTCCTTCAGCACAAGGCATTCACTGCACAATTAGGCTGAAATCCTGCATCCACTTAAATAGCATGTTAGAGACACAATCTAACCAAACACAAGAGAACAACAAAGTCTTAACAAGCACAGGAGCAAGCAAGCATCACAGAAGCAAGCCTTAACCCAACAAAATCTCATAAATTTTAATGGATGCTCCCCAGCCCCCAACACTTTGGAAATGAGCACCAAAATACATTTGGAATCTCCTTTAAAAAGAACACAGGATGAAGTCCATCTCCCGAAGACAGAAAATGTAATAATTAATCTAACTTTCAACAATCCCTTGACTTTACAGGGTACAAAGTCCAGGCAGGGAAGCCTAGTAACTCATCCTTCTCATTATTTAACCTGGAGCTATTTTTACCTTTCACTTCTAGGTGCTGGGATGGAGCCTCTGGGGATGGCCACCATTCTCCTCATCTTCTGTATCTCCAACCTTGTTCTCTCTGCCATCTGGAAGAGCCAGACCCATGGGAAAGGGAAGCTGCCCGCAGGCCCTCCTCCTCTGCCCATTATCGGGAACGCTCTGCAGCTGAAGACCAAGCACTTTGGTCAGACTCTCTGAAAGGTAAGTTGGAGAAAAAAGACCACCATCCTCTACAGACATTTATGATGATGTATTGTGTATTTTGAGACTCCTAGATACCCTAAAGGCACCAGATCCTGTCTAATCTTGGAAGCTAAGCAGAGTCAGCCCTAGTTACTATTTGAATGGAAGACCACCAATGTATGCCAGATGCTGTAGGGTTTATTTCAGAAGAAAGAGCTGGCAAAGCCATCTCTAAGGATTCCTTGCCTAAGAAAACCCTATGAATTTCCTGGGGTCACCATAACTCAACAGGTCATTTGAAGGAAGACACAAACACACATGTGTATGTCCGCACGCACGCACACGCACACACACATTGTATATTTCATCATTTACTTACATTTGCTTCTCTAGGCCAGAAGGGAACCAACTTTTAGTTTGCTTTTTTAATAGAGAGTGTAGAATTAAATGCCAATAATGTGCAGAACAGTTTGCAGTGCAAACAGCTCTCTGCCCCAAGAAGATTGCAACATATAGTTCAGCACAAGAGAGATAACAGAGAATGCGGAAGAACAGATAGAGAGAAGGGAGCATAACCTAGGTTTGGTTATGGGATGAGGTCATGGAATCTAGAGGGTTACTTTGAAGCAAGGAAGAAGAGAGAAGGCAAACTCTGAATGAACAATTGCAATTACGAATACTTGCATCTTCTCATTTGGGGCAAGAGACCATTCTGCAACGTGCCTCTTTCTTCATTTTCTTCCAGCTCAGTGACAAGTATGGCCCTGTGTTCACACTGCATTTTGGAGCGGAGCGTGTTATGGTGCTGCTTGGCTACGAGGCAATCAAAGAAGCCCTGATTGACCGGACTGATGAATTTGCATCCAGAGGGAAACTGCCGTTACCTAACAGAGCCAGGAACGGGAAAGGTAGTTTTTTATGCTCATTTGCATCGAGGACAGGGGAGAACCAATGACACTAAAGGGCAAAGGAGGAAAGAGAGATAAATAAGTTGACAGAGAAATGTTAATCTTCACTCAGCTGAACAGAATGGCTAGTTTTTCTTCTTTTCTTAAATCTGAATCATAGAATCATAGAGTTGGAAGAGACCCCAGGGGCCATCCAATCCAACCCCCATCTGCCAGGCAGGAACACTCATCAAAGCATCCCATCAGGTGGCCATCCAGCTGGGCTCCAGGTTGACTCAGCCTCCCAGCATTCCATAGGTCAGAAAAATGATTACCCAGCTTGTTGTTGGGGGCAATTAGTGAAAACCAGTGTACACCGCTTAGGGAGTGCTTCACACTGATAAGTGGTATAAAAACATAACTGCTATTGCTATAGAAATGTAACTGCTAAAAATATATTTATATAAACTGGCTTTTCTTTTCAATCTATAACTTCATTGACAAATTGAGTTTTACTAGTTAGTGATCAGTGGTAACTGCTAGGAGATAGGAAAATCTCCCAGTCTTGGTTTTGCTGCATTTCTCCAACTCCTCCTGCACTAGACACAGTCCTGCCATTTTCTTTTCTTTTTTTCTTTCTTTTTTTAACTGGGTTCTAACATATGTCTTCAAGCATGCATTTACTTTATGGGATTCTTTTTGCTTTCCATTAAAATCTGTGCAAATTAAAACACAACTATGATTCTACGATTTCTCTCTCTCTCTTGAAAACACACACACACACCCTCCCCTCCTTTCCAGGGATCATGTTCAGCAATGGGGAGAGATGGAAGCAGCTCCGGCGTTTTGCTTTGACCGCCCTTCGCAACTTCGGGATGGGGAAGAAAAGCATTGAGGAGCGGATCCAAGAGGAAGCTGAATATCTCTTGGAGCAGTTAAGGGAGACAAAGGGTAGGTAGCTCCTGCTCACCAGTATCATCCTTTTAGGCTTGTTCTCCTGAATTTCCAGGAGTTTCCTTCTTTCTTTCCTGCCTTGTTCCCAGGCTGGCAGACTCTTCCATGGAGGAGTTTGACTTTTGCTCTGAGGAACAGGATTCTTCTTCATCTTCAGCTGACTCAGAAGGCTAGGTGGAATGTTTCACCAGGAAGTGGAAGGTAGAACTTCAGAGGTGTGCTTTTCTTGCACAAGTCTCAATTGACAACACTAACTCAAAGAAAATTAAAAACAAAAATGGTTTCCATCCTTTAGGACATGAGTGCTCATGGGCTAAAGTGGGTGGTGTTTACAGAGTCACAGGATGGATTCCAAAGCCATGGCTGTGAAGACCCTGCCTTACCACCCAACCAGCGATAGGTTCTCAATGGGAGAAGTGCTGAATGCGACAGGGGCAGCTGGTAGATCTGTGTCCATGGGTGGCCCCTCCACAGGTCTGCTGGTGCTGGAACCTATTTTGTCATTGTCAGGTCTCCTACCCAACATGAGACAGCTGCTGGATGTGAAGCAGTGATATCCAGTGGTTTCATAGCTCCAGTACTAAAGATCTACTGGATTGTCTTGGCAAGATTCAATGCTAAGCTCCCCTGTATCAGTAGAGGCGCTCCTTGGGTCAGGCTGATTTCAGAGGCTATGGCAGGAAGAGATAGGCTTGGCCTGAGGAATTCCAGGATCATTACATAGCCCAGGGGCTATCTCAGTCTGCATGGAACTGCAGGGTCCTAAGGGTCACCAAGTCTCCCTCCTGTCAGTGAAGGAGTTCACATGGAAGAGACTGAGGCCTCCTGTGGAACATGAGGTTGGTTTTCCCAGTTGTCTGGAAAGTCCATATTCTGCCCAACCAAGGCAAACTTCCATAGTAAATATTAACAGAAAATGCAGAAGCAGGATTTCCAACCTTGGCTGAACCAGGTTGTGATTGGCAAAATGCTGGGTCGAAAAAACCATTCTTTATTTTTTCCTTCTAGAACAGCCCTTTGACCCCACCTTCCTGCTCATGTGTGCTACCTCCAATGTCATCTGTTTCATCATCTCTGGAAAGCGCTACGAGTACTATGAGAAGAGGTTTCTACACATTATGGCCTTGCTGAACGACAACTTTGGGATTCTGAGCTCCCTCTGGGGACAGGTAGGCCCTTTCCCCTCATTCCTTTTTGTATAAAATTTTTATTCATTTTGCATATTTTGTGTCTCTATAGGGGATGGAGGAGGGAAGATCCATGATCACAGGAATGTACATTCTATATGGGAGAAACAAAACTGGTTTATTATGTTTTTGTTGTTGTTATCTTCAAGTTGTTTCCAACCTACGGTGACCCAAGGCTCAGAATACTACACCATGCTGGCTCTGTAACAGATTCAGTCCTGACGTATTCTTAATGAGGATGGCTCTTCCACAACACAATTCCTCTGCGGCATCATTGCCACTGGCTGCCAGTCTATTTCCTGGCGCTATCCAAAGACCTATAAAGCTCTACACAGTTCATCCGGTTCTTCTGAATGGGCTTGTCATAGGGTTGAGGAATTCCAGGGAGGCCCTTTTCTCTGTCCCACCACTCCTGCAGAGACAAGTTGTGAGAAAAGGGGAGACGGGGCCTTGTCTGTAGCTACTCCTAGGCTCTGGAACTTCCTTCCTTGGAATCTAGATTGCTACCCTCTCTGCCATCTGTTGTTTTTTTTTAAAGTTATCTTTATTAACAATTTTTATAAGCACTAAAATTCTACTTTTTCATCTGTGTTCACTGATACCAACTCCAAGACATCAGTCAGACATTAGACAGAATGTTTTATTAGGGGATTCACAAACACATGCAAGGAATCAAGCAGTCTGATGAACCATAGAAGGCTAGCAAATGCAAAGGAGAGAAAGATTGGGTAGCGGGAGAGTTTGGGATGAAGCAGGTGATAATTACTATTCCTGAAATGGGGGACCAAAGAGAAGTGTGTCTCAGACTGCAGCTCAAAATGCATTATGATGGACAGGAATCTGGGGGTCCTCATGCACTGTAACACACCAACGTGTGTCCAAAGGACCCCTAAGTCTCAGAAAAAGGAGGGACATTGATGATCAGGATTATGACAGTGGTGGTGGTGACAGTGATGATGATGATGATGATGATGGTGGTGGTGGTGAAGATGATAGAATAAGAAGCAGAGAGGCAACAGTGGGCAGAATGTGGCCCTTCATCCCAACAAGCACTTATATGCTTTTAAAAGAACTGATGCAGCCCACTTGACCTTTCCACATTGCTTTATATTTATGTGTGTGTGTGGTTTTGTTTAAAAACATGGCAAATGCATCTCATTGAAGAGATGTCACATGGAGGATGGAGCAAGCCTGTTTTCTGCTGCTCCAGAGACTACAACAAGGAGCAATGGATTCAGACTACAGGAAAAGAGATTCTACTTAAACCTCAGGAGGAACTTCCTGATGGCCAAAGCTGTGTGGCAGTGGAATATGCTGCTGCCTCCATGGACGGTGGTGGAGTCTCCTTCTTTGGAGGTTTCTAAGCAGAGGCTGGATGGCCATCTGTTGGGAATGCTTTGATATAGGTTCCTGCATGGCAGGGGGTTGGACTGGATGGCCCCTGGGGTCTCTTCCAACTCTATGATTCTATTATTCTATTCTCATCTACAGACATCAAAAAATATTCTTATTCATTTCCATGTGGAGAAAGCAATTTTACTTTTTTTTTCTTCTAAAATTTTACTTTTTTAATTGTTGTTCAGGAAACAATGGTTTTCCCCAAAAAGAAAGTACTCTGTCTTTGTGGGCCCCATGTAGTTTCAGCACACAAAATTCCACTGGCATTTGTGCACAGAGAAATATCTAACAAAGTGTAACTAGTGATTAAGACCTTCAAGAAAGCCTCATGCTCTCTCTCATGGCAGGGAGGTTATTAAGGGAGGTCTTTATTCTTTCCTATCAGGATGAAGAAGACCACAAAGATTAGCAACTCTATAGGAAAAAGTCCCAAAATCTGGAGCACTTCTTCACCACCACCCTGTTTTCATGTTCTATAGTGTCTTCTTTGCTCCTTCACAGCCTCCAGATACTTTGCAGGCCAGGAAAGTGATTTCAGTATAGCGGTTGGAAGAGGAGTTCATCAAGGGTTGGAGATTATAACCTGAGTGTTATGGTAGGAACCGGGTGACTAGTAAAAGAATCCAACAGTAGGAAGAGAATACAATATCAAATAAGCAGCTAAGTTGAATGAGCCATGGTCTTAGATGTTGCTGCACTAATGCATGGACAATGGCAAATACACAGGATGAACTTGAACTCTAAACACAGTGAAGCAAATACAATGTAATAGCCATCACTGAAGCCTGGTGGAATGACTCATTGCAACAGAGGGGTAAAACGTATTTCAGAGCAAAGGAACAAACAGGAAAGGGGAGGAGTAACACTCTATATCCAGGATGTTTGTACCTGTGAAAAGATCCATCACTTAAACATTGGAAGCAAGGTTGAGAGCATCTGCTTAAAAATTAAAGGGGAGAGAACAACAATGATGCCATTGTGGAGGCATTCTACTGCAGACCTACAACCCAGACTGAGGACTTGGATGATGTTTTCCTGGAACAGATGGTGACACATTCAGAAAGGTGAGATGTGGTAGTAATGGGAGATTTCCAGTATCCTGAGACTTGTGCTAAGAATGTCAGGTCCTGTCCTGGGTCCACTGCCATTCAACATCTTTATAAATGATTTGGATGAGGGAATAGAGGGCCTTTTTTTTCAAATTTGCAGATGATACTAAATTAGGATGGGTAGCTGACACCCTAGAAGACAGGATCAGAATTCAAAATGACCTTGACAAATTAGAGAGCTAAGCCAATGCCAACAAAATGAATTTCAACAGGGAGAAGTGTAAGGTCCTACACTTGGGCAGAAAGAATGAAAGCACAGACAAAGGATGGGTGACACCTGGCTGGACCACAGTATATGTCAAAGAGATCTAGGAATTTTAGTAGACCACAAGCTGAACGTGAAACAGCAGTGTAATGTAGCAACTAAAATGGACAATGCAATTCTAGGATGTGTTAATGGAATTTAAGTGTCTACGTCAATGGAATAATAGTATCAACCTTTTCTGCTTCAGTCAGACCTCACATGCAATACTGTCTCCAGTTCTGGGTAACACAATTCAAGAAAGATGTTGACAAGCTGGATTTGTCCAGAGGAGGTCAGCCAAAATGGCAAAATGCCTGGAAGTCATGCCCTATAAGGAGTGGCTTAGGGCTCTGAGGATGTTTAACCTGGAGAAGAGAAGGTTAATAAGTCACATGACAGCAGTGTTCAAATGTTGGAAGGGATGTCATATGGAGGATGGAGCAAATTTGTTTTCTGCTGGCCCAGAGACTAGTTCATGGAGCAGTGGCTTCAAACATCAGGGAAAGAGATATCCTGCTTTGACCTCAGTGCTGTATGACAGCAAGGAATTTCCTAACCCCACAGAGCTTGACTTCCAGCATTTGCTGAATGAAGATGGGACCTTCAGGAAGAGCGAATACTTCATGCCCTTTTCAGCAGGTAAAATGATCCCCTCCCCCCAACTAGGAAGCATCAAAACAAAGTGCATGGTTGAAGGGCTCTTTTGGTTCTCCGTGATGTTCCACAGTTGAGACGGAGAGTGCTTCCAGGTGAAACAGCCCCTCATGGTCTCTTCTCAAGATCCCCCACTGTTGGCCATTACACAACATGTGTCCATATAGAACAGAATGCAGAGCAGGTGGGATACCTTTATTAGTCTAAATAATATCATTAGAATCATAGAGTTGGAAGAGACCACAGGGGCCATCCAGTCCAACCCCTGCTATGCAGGAACACACATCAAAGCATTCCCAACAGATGGCCATCCAGCCTCTGCTTAAAAACCTCCAAAGAAGGAGACTCTACCTCACTCCAAGGCAGCGTATTCCACTGAAGTTCAGGAGGAATCTCCCTTCCTGCAGCTTGAATCCATTGCTCCTTGTCCTGGTCTCTGGAGCGGCAGAGAACACCCCTCTCCCTCCTACACAAGACATCTCTTCATAGAATCATAGAAGTCCTACTAGAGCTTCCTTGTATGCCATCTCAGCACAAAGGCAGGATACTAATTCTAAATAAATAAATAAATAAATAAACGTAAAAATAGAGTCAACTTATTGATTCATTTGGATGTATCTATGTGTTGACTCTTCAACGGTTGTTTAATTATGACGAAGCAAACCAGTTCTGCCCATTGTCTTTTTAGGAGTTCACTTCATGTACAAAATCCCCATTGAAACAGCTCCAGAAACATTCACACTTGTTTCTGGCATGACTTGGTCTATGGTCTTCATCTGGAACAATCTAATTTCTCTAGAACTGATCCACAGCAGCTCTGAACCTGGAAATATGTGCTGTGCCAAATATATTCTTTCTTTTTCTCAATGTGATGGAGAAGAAAGTGGCCAAAGCACACACACCTTCAGGGTATGAGAATACTTTGGTCAGATTCTCATAGGATAGCATTGTGTTCTTACACTTAGCTATGAGGCAGCCAAAGACTGTGTGAATGTACTCTCTCTCAACAGACAATAAACTCCTCTGTTGACTGCATTCTCTTTGACTTCCTTTATTTTGGCTGAAACTGAGAAGAAGACCTCAGGAGAAAACAGATCCAATCTCCTGTAGATAGAGCAGGATCAGGCAGTGTGAAGTTGCAAAGAAAGATATGATCCAAGATCCTCCATCATAGTTTAAAAACAAAAGTTTCTGTGAAAAGAACTATGCTGAAAATGTTTCTCATAACCTTTGTGCTTGAGTGGTAGTCTTGCTCTCTTCAGTCAAAACATCAAATGTGCACCTGAATGTAAATGTGCATCTGTGCTCAATGCTCAATATGCACATGTGAGAAATGTGCACATGTCAAATTAACAAAATGTATCCTTGCTCAAAGTTCATTTATACACAAATAGCACTGTATTTCAAACTCCACTTCTCCAACCTTGAATTGAATGCAGGCTTTCTGTTGGGGACAGTGTCCATGCCCTTAGCTAGGGAAATTCACGGGTGCATGAAACAGCAATAGGATTCTGTCCTAGGAAGAGAAAGGAAGGCACCCACAGGTCACTTGGTCCCTTCTTACCGATGTGGAATCGAAAGAGATGTTAAATACATCCCAGAGAATAAAGAAGCTGATGGAAAAGATGATTGGATTAACTGCATTTTAGGACAAATGCATCAGAGTTTCAGACTGAGAATCCTTCAATAAATATGTATGAAGCCTCTTTTGTTTCAGTGCAGAATGAAGCCTCATACAAGATCAGGTGTGACCTCCCCACTGCTCTGTCATATAGAAAAACGTTTGCAAATATGCTTCAGCAACTTCAGTGATGCCCTTTCTCTTCCCCTCCTTCTCTGATTTTCATTTTCAGGCAAGCGGATCTGTGCAGGAGAAGGTCTGATCTGCATGGAGCTCTTCTTGTTCCTCACCACCATCCTCCAGAACATCAAGCTGAAGTCCCTCACAGACCCCAAGGACATTGATATCACACCCCTGCAGAGTGGTGTGACCACGGTTCCCCGGCCCTATCAGTTCTGTGTTGTCCCTCGTTGAAAAAGTCATCTCCGAATGGCACGTGGCCTGGCAGAGGTGCTCATTATCTGTGAAACTCGGCTTTAACAGCTCCATGAGTTGTGAAAGTCTAGATGCCTGAGAGCTACTCTTGTGCAAGGGGAAAACATGAGTCTGATCAGTCTGTACATGTACACACTCATGGCCTTCAAACTGCTTTAACTTGCTTTAACGCTCTTATATGCTTATGTGCTGGTAGATTCCGGCCGTGAAAGCCTCTAACTTTACATATTCCCTACTGTAGTCCAGGACAGAAATATTTCAATAAATATGATGAAATAAATAAAATCACCCAAGTCATGGATAAAAATGTCAAAAAGCAGTGGGCCCAGGAGAGAACCATGGAGTGTGGTGGACTCTCCTTCTTTGGAGGTTTTTAAACAGAGGCTGGGTGACCGTTTGGTGGGGGTGCTTTGAGTGTGTATCCCTGGACGGCAGAAGGGGGTTGGACTGGATGGCCCCTTGGGTTCTCTTGCAACTCAATGATTCTATGATTCTGTGATAAAAGAATGAAAAACTGGATTTTGTTCATCAATGTTGTGGAAGATTTTACAATGTAAAAGCATATAGGAATATTTTGATTTAGTGATGTTATATAACATGTAATAGATCTACAGTTTTAATCAGTGAAGATATGTTGTAATCAACCCAAAACGTAGTATATAGTATTATCTGATGTTATTTACCATGAAAACGTAAGATGGAATGGTCATTGACTATGTAAACATAACATGCAATCGGATGGAATGGAAGAGAACATTGAGATAGTCTACTAGATAGTCTACTAACCTTTGGTAGAAGAAAGGTCATGTTTCTTTTTCGGAAAGCATGAACTTGAGGAAGGGAAGGAGTGGAATGTTGGATACTGAATTTGAGAGGCTTGAATAATTTGAACGTTATAATCCATTCAAAGGAAGAATGGAAGTCATTTTTCCCCCCTTCCTTTTTCTCTGCCTTTAAGCTTTTAATCCATACATCTCAGATTTCTTTCTGTTGTGTTTTCCTTTTGTCTTATGGATCCACAAGGAAAAAAAAATCTTTTTTTTAAAGGATAGCAGAGAGGGTGGAAATCTAGTCTCCCTAGGAAGGGAGTTCCAGAGCCTCTCCCCGTTTTGCCACCACTTGTCCCTGCGAGGGTGGTGGGACAGAGGAAAGGGCCTCCACGGAAGACCTCAAGGCAAAGACTGGCCCATGCAGACGAACCGAACATGAGCCGTATGGGCTGAACAGGTCTTTGGATGGTGCCAGGAAACAGCCTGGCAGCCAGGGGAAATGATGCCACAGAGGAACTGTGTTGTACAAGAGCCATCCTCATCAAGAATACATCAGGGCTAAATCTATATTACAGAGCCAGCAGGGTATAGTAGCCTGAGCCTTGGACTACAACCCTGGAGTCTGGGGCTCGATGCCCCACGTGGCCATGGAAACTCCTAGGGTGACTTTGAACAAGTCAACCCCATGATAGGTTCACCACACGTTGGAAATAACTTGAAGGAACAACAACAAACAATGTAACAAATGTCTTGTGTTTCTCCCGGAGGCTAGATATAGATTGTAAATTCCTGAAGTCATGAATCAGTCCTCCTCCATCCCCTAGAGAGACATAACATATGCAAAATAAATAAAAAATTCATATAAAAGGTGATGAGGAAAAAGGGCCCAGGGGGGCTAAGAAATGAAATGCACAATTGTAAGATGAGTGAAACTTGGTTAGACCACAGTATGTGTGAAAGGGATCTAGGAGTCTTAGTGGACCATAAGCTGAACATAAGTCAGCAGCTAAAAAGGCCAATGCAAAGTCGTCTCTAGGTCAAGGGAAGCCAAAGTATCACTCTATTCTGCTTTCGTCACACACCACCTAGAATCCTATGTCCAGTTCTGGGCAACATAATTCCTAATAGATATAGACAAGTTGGAACATGTCCAGAGGGGAGCAACCAAAATGCTAAAAGTCCTGGAAACCATGAAGCCCTATGATAAGTGGCTCAGAGAGATGGGGTTTAGCCTGGAGGAGAGAAGCTTAAGAAGTGCCATGATAGATATTTTTTGTATGTATTAAGGGAGGTCATATGGAGGATGGAGCAGGCTTGTTTTCCACTGTTTCTGAGACAAGGACATGGAACAATGGCTTCAAAGTACAGGAAAAGAGATTCCATTTAAACGTTAGGAAGGACTTCCTGGTGGTTGGAGCAGTTTGACAGTAGAATATGATGCTGACGGTAGATGTGGTGGAGTCTCTTTCTTTGGGGATTTCTAGGAGAGGCTGGATGGCCATGTGTCAGAAGTGCTTGGATTATGTCTTCCTGCATGGCTGAAGGGGGTTGGACTGGATGGCCCTTTTGGTCTCCTCCAACTCTAGGATCCTATGATTTTGTAATTGATGGGGCTCGGGGACAGGTCTCTCATTCATAGGGCCATCAACAGTCAAAGCTGACTTCATGGAAATTAACAAGAACTGAATCAGATTAAACAAACAAAAAATCAAGCCAGCCAATCTGTTCAGCTTAGTGATGATTAACTAAATATATAAACAATTTTCTGCCAGCTTTCTTATCTCTCATTGCTCCTTCTCGTTTTAGTCTCATAGGTTCTTTCCTCTCCCACCCTTGGTAGAAGTAGTGCAATCTGGCCCCCATCCATTCCCGTCTGCAAAGGAGCATCAAAACTTGCATTTCCCTTTCCTGACTGTCAACTAAGGGCCCTTTCCCTCTGGGTGCAAATTCATCAGCCCCATCCATCAGCCCTTGTAGCCATGCAGCACCAAAACATGTCCTGATCCAAAATGTAGTGTGAACATGGGCCCATACTTCTCACTGAGCTGGAGGAAAACAAAGACAGAGGCACTTTGCAGGATGGTCACCTATGTACTGCCCTGCAAATACTCAATTAAAATCTGCTTTCTCTCTTCTTCTTTGCTTCTTATTAACCCTCTAGATTCCATGACCCCATCCCAGAACCAAACCTACATTATGCTTCCTTCTGGTTGTCTTTCCTTCCTCATTCTCTGTTGTCTCTCCTGTGTTGAACAATATGCTGCCATCTCCTTGGGGCAGGGGTCTGTTTGTGCTACGAACTGTTCTGGACATTGTTGGCAGTTAATTCTACACTCTCTGTGAAAAAGCAGAGCAAACGTTGGTTTCCTTCTGGGCAAAAGAAG
Organism: Ctenosaura bakeri; assembly: GCA_948474755.1. Taxonomy (NCBI): domain Eukaryota; kingdom Metazoa; phylum Chordata; class Lepidosauria; order Squamata; family Iguanidae; genus Ctenosaura; species Ctenosaura bakeri. The sequence goes on from CAOLHI010002185.1 coordinate 121,248, forward strand.
CAAATGCAGGTGAAATGATTAAATACACGTGGTAGGTATGTGTGTCCGTATGTGTGTGTACATATGTCTGCCTTCAAGTCACGTGTTGGTTTATGGTGCCCCAAGAATTTATCACAGGGTTTTCTTAGGCAAGGTATCCTCAGAGGTGGTTTTGCCAGTCCCTTCCCCCAAAATATAGCCTACGACACCTGGGATTCTTTGGAGGTCATCTGTCCAATTACTAACCAGATCTGACCTTGCTTAGCTCCCAAGATCAGAGAGGATCTGCTGCCTTTAAGGTATTTAAGAGTCCCAAAATAAACAATACACCCTCATAAAAGGTCTTTAGAGGGTGGTGCTCTTTTTTCTTCCACTGACCTGGTGGAGAGTCTGATCCAAGTGGTTGCTCTTCAGATGCAGAGCATTCCCGACGGTGGGCAGAGAGGAGAGTCCGGGGACAGCCTCCCTTTCCTCTGAATCCTGCTCCTCCAGATGGCAGAGAGAATGAGGCAGGAGATGCAGAAGATCAGGAGAACAGGGGATGTCCCAGAGGCTCCATTGCAGCAACCATAGGCTCTAGGTTCAAGAAGGGGAAGATGAGATCCTGTGCTTCCCTGCCTGAAATTTATACACTGCCATGCCAAGGGTGGGCTAAAGTTAACGAATGTGCACTTTAGATGTACCTGAATAAATTAGGTTAATCATTAAATAATTCAGCTCATGTGTTGTCATCTGGAAATGGACATTTTCTGACCTTCAATCTGTATCTCATCCTTTACTGATTTTTTGAGGCAATTGTATTCCATGGAAATGCTGGCATTGTGGGTAGACTCCAGAGCCACCCACCTCAGGGGGTAGCAGGAGTCGTCCATCACCAGCACCACATGCCTCCTTTGGGGATGGGATGGGGTCGATCCTTGTACTGCAGCTTCCAAGGTCCCCTGCACATTCTCTGAGGACTGACACTGTTGCTCTTCTTCCTCTCGCTTGTCTTCCTTGTTAAAAGAGAGTGGTTGAAACTGATTCTGTAGCTCCAAACTCATACTTTGGTCCTTCCACCTCTATGTGCCACATTCCTCCTGACTTTTGGGACTGGCCTCCTCCTCAAAGACATTTTCTGTGTGTTCATCCTCCAATACTGTTTGCTTTGCTTTGTCCAAGAAAATGCCGTGCTCCCTAAAACGCTGAAGAGTGGATACTTGGGACTCAAGTTGCTGGAACTTGTTGTCCAAGAGGGAAACCTACTTGCACTTGCTGCAGGTATAACTACTCTCATCCTCTGGCAAGAACACAAATCTACCACAGTTTTTGCAGGTGACTACAACAGCTCCCTTCACCATCCATGTTCAGTAGTCCTAAGTATACACTCGGGCAGAACACTGAGCCTCATGCTCAAAACTCCCCCACCATTGGCCTTCCTTCCTGTTGGCTGAGCTCCAGGGCCTGTGGCTGCAGTTACATAGGGAGCTGGTGGCCACTAGCTCCTCCCCCAACCAAGTCCCTGACTCACTACCTCTGGGGCTCCACACAAGAGAACCCTGAGGAGCACACAAGCAAGCCTGCCTCAGGTCACACAAACACTCAGTCTTACCCCAACAGACACAATTTCACCAGAACACAAAAGCACAGCAAAGCCTTAACAAGCACAGGAGCAAACGAGCCTCCTCCCAGGTCACAGAAACACACAACCAAGCAGCCGTAACTCAACAAAATCTCATAAATTTCCATGAATACTCCCCAGCCCCCAATACACTTTGGAAATGAGCACTAAAATACATTTGTGGAATCTCCTTAGCAAAGTCAGCATGGGAAAAGAGCACAGGATGAAGTTAATCTTCTGAGGATAACAAATATAATGATTAACCTAACTTCTCCCCACCCCTTGGCTTTGCAGTATTTAAACTTCAGGCAAGGAAGCCTAAATTTTCCTAAATTCTTGAGTCTGGGCCCATTCTTATAACTCAATTCTGGCTTCTGGAATGGAGCTTCTGGGGACGGCCACCATTCTCCTGATCATCTGTATCTCCTGCCTCATTCTTTCTGCCACACGAAGGAGCAGAACTCAAGGGAAAGGGAAGCTACCCCCAGGTCCTCCTCCTCTGCCCATCATCGGGAATGTTCTGCAGCTGAAGCCCCACCACTTGGATCAGACCCTCTGCAAGGTCAGTGGAAGAACAAAGACTGTTCCCTCCAGGAGACGTTTGTGTGGATATGTTTTGTATTTTGAGGGACCTAAATACCCTAATGGTACCAGATTGTGTCTGATTTTGGGAGCTAGGTAGGGTCAGATCTGGTTGGGAGACTGCCAATGAATAACTGGTTCTGTAGGCTATATTTCTGAGGAAAGGACTGGCAAAACCACCTTGGAGGATTCCTTGCCTAAGAAAACCCTCTGAATTTCATGGGGGCACCATAAGTCAACGAGCAACTTGAGGCACACGCATATACATGCACGCATGCAGACACACAATGTGCATTTCATTGTTTTACTTGGGGCTTTTCTGGCCTACAATGTTAGAATGCTATTCTTCCACTCTCAACCTCCTGTGAAATCCTGGGGGGTTTGCATTTGAGGGAGGGGCCTTTAGAATTCTCAGCCAGAGAGCTCTTGGGCCTCAGGAAACTACAAACCCCAGAAATCTGCAGGATGTTGGAAGTGGAATAATAGCACTATAACACTGTAGTGCAGAAAGGCCCTTACATTTGCTTCTCTTGGCCAGAAGGAATCCAACTTTTACTTTGCTTTTTTAGTGCGAGTGTAGAATTAACTGCCAATAGTGTGCAGAACAGTTTGCAGCGCGAATGGCTCCCTGTCTCAAAAAGATTCCAGCATATTGTTCTGCACAAGAGAGATAACAGGAATGAGGAAGGACAGATAAGGAGAAGGGAGTTTGTTAAATATTTCTGTGTCAGATACCTAGGCTTGGTTATAAGATGGAGTCACAGAATCTGGAGGGTTAGTAGGAAGCAAGGGAGAAAAGAGAAAGCACACTCTGAATGCACCATTGCAATTAAGAATACAGGGGTTTTCTTCTTTGGGGCAATGTGTAAGCGACCATAAGTGATCCGTAATGTGCCTCCTTCCTTGTTTTCCTCCAGCTCGGTGAGAAGTATGGCCCTGTGTTCACACTGCATTTTGGAGCGGAGCGTGTCGTGGTGCTGCTTGGCTACGAGGCAATCAAAGAAGCCCTGATTGACCGGGCTGATGAATTTGCAGCCAGGGGGAGACTGCCATTACCTGACAGAGTCAGGAATGGGAAAGGTAGTTTTTGATGCTGCTTTGCAGATGGGGATGGGAGGGGGACAAATTACACAATTTTGACAGAGGGTGGGAGAGGGAAGAACCAAAGAGACTAAAAGGTGAAGGAGGAAAGAGAGATAAGAAAGCTGGTGGAAAAATGTTTATGCACCTAGTTAATCATCACTGAGCTGGATAGAAGGGCTAGCTTTGCTTTTCTTTTCTAAATCAGATTTAGTTCTTGTTAATTTCCATGAAGTCTTTGACTGTTGATGGCCCTGTGAATAAGGGATCTCCAAGTGTCCCTTTGATAACAGAATCATAAGATCCTAGAGTTGGAAGAAACCAAAAGGGTCATCCAGTCCAGCCCTCTTCTGCCATACAGGAAGACACAATCCAAGCACTCCCAACAGATGCCCATCCAGCCTCTCTTAGGCCATTCCTGCACTAGACTGTGATAGAGCTACTATTCCACTTTCAACATCCTATGGAATCCTGGGGTTTGCAGCTTAGGAAGGGGCCTCAAAGGATTCCATAGGATGTTGAAAGTGGAATAAGAACACTGTAACACTCTAGTGTGGAAATGGCCTTAGAGACCCCAAGGAAGGAGACTCTGCCACTCTCCAGTGAAGCAGCCGCGTATTCCACTGTCAAACTGCTTCTACTACCAGGAAATTCTTCCTAATGTTTAAATGGAATCTCTTTTCCTGTCCTTCGATACTGTTTCTCATAGAATCATAGAAATACAGAGTTGGAAGAGACCACACAGGCCATCCAGTCCAACCCCCTGCCATGCAGGAACACCCTCAAAGCACTCCCGACAGATGGCCGTCAAGCCTCTGCTTAAAAACCTCCAAGGAAGGAGCCCCCACTACACTCCGAGGCAGCAGATTCCACTGCCGGACAGCCCTGACTGTCAGGAAGTTCTTCCTGAGGTTCAGGTGGAATCTCCTTTCCTGCAGCTTGAATCCATTGCTCTTTGTCCTGGTCTCTGGAGCAGCAGAAAACAAGCCCTCTCCTTCCTCTACGTGGCATCCCTTCAAATATTTAAACATGGCCATCATGTCCCCTCTTAACCTTCTCTTCTGCAGACTAAACATCCCCAGCTCTCTAAGTCTATCCTCAGAGGGCTTCATGGCTTCCAGGCCTCTCACCATTTTGGTCGCCCTCCTCTGGACTTGCTCCAGCTTGTTAATATCCTTCTTGAATTGGGGTGCCCAGAACTGGACACAGTATTCAAGATGGGGTCTAACCAAAGCAGAGTAGAGTGGTACCAGTACCTCCCTCGATCTAGACACCAGACTCCTATTGATGCAGCCGAGAATTGCATTGGCTTTCTTGGCTGCCGCATCACACTGCTGACTCATGTTCAGCTTGTGGTCTATGAAGACTCCTAGATCCCTTTCACATGTACTGCTATCCAGCCGCGTGTCCCCCATCCTATATTTCTGTATTCCATTCTTTCTACCTAAGTGTAGGACCTTACACTTCTCTCTGTTGAATTTCATTTTGTTCGTCTTGGCCCAATCTGGGCCACAGTTTCCTTGTTTCTGGGGCAGCAGGAAGCAAGCCTGCTCCATCCTCCATATGACAACCCTGGACACATAGAAAAATGGCTATCATGGCACCTCTTAATTTTCTCATCTCCAAGCTAAACATCCCCACCTCCTTAAGCTGCTTCTCATAGGGCTTTAAGGTTTCTAGGCCTTTTAACACTTTGGATGGTCTCCTTTGGACATGTTTCAACTTCTCAATATCTCCTCTGAACTGCGGTGTGCAGAATTGGCTGCAGTAATGCAGATGAGACCTAATCAAAGCAGAATAAAGCAGCACCCTTATTTCCCTTGTCCTGTATTGCATTGACCTTTTTAGCTGCTGCATCATCACACCGCTGACACATGTTCAGCTTCTGGTTTACTAAACTGCCTAGATCCTTTTCACATTTCCTGTGGTCTAGCCAGGTGTCACCCATCCTGTATCTGTGCATTTCATTTTTTTCTCTGTCCAATTTTAGGATGTTAATTTCTTCCTGTTGAAATACTCTTTTTTTAAAAAAAGTTTTGGCCCAGCTTTCTAGTATATTAAAGTTATTTTGAATCACTGTCCTGTCCTCTGGAGTGTTAGCTCCCCCTCCTAGTTTGGTGTTCCTGCATGGCAGGGGGTTGGACTGGATGGCCCGTGTGGTCTCTTCCAACTCTACATTTCTATGATTCTGTGATTCTATGTGTCATCTGCAAATTTGATGAGCATGCCCTCTGTTCCCTCAACCAAGTCATTGATACAGATGTTGAAAAGCAATGGACCCAGGACAGAACCCTGTGGCACCCCAAAAGTCACTTCTCTTTGGGTTCAGCCAGCCAAACCAGTTACCCATCCAGCTAAGAGTAGCATTGTTTAGCCCACACTTAACTACCTTGGCCATTTCCACACTAGACTGTTATAGTGCTATTGTTCCACTTTCAACATCCTACGGAATCCTATGGAAGCCCCTCTCCAAAGTGCAAAACCCAGGATTCCATAGGATGTTGAAAGTGTAATAATAGTGCTATAATAACCTAGTGCAGAAAGGGCCCTAGTTTGCAAGAATATAATTAGGAAGCTTGTCAAAGGCCTTATTGAAGTCAAAATATGCTACCTCCACAGCATTCCCTTCATTTACTATGTAAGGCCCCACTTTGGGGGGCCCCAATATCAGTATGGTTTGGATGGGCACCATACCTAACTGGCATCCTATGTAATTGGCAACACATTTTATTGGCTCTGATATCAAATTCAAGCCTGAAAGGTAACAAACTGAGCGAGGGAAAGAATTTGACTGTAAATGTGAGAAGGACAGGTCAACTCCAAACTTCCTCCAGGTAAGACTGAGTCATTTGTCAGGCAAATACACATCATTCCTGTGGATAATAGGCTTAAATAGAAGCTGGACTTTTCCAGGGAATCCAACTGTGAGGAGTCCCCAGGACACTGATTGACAGATATCCATCCCTTGTACACCTGAATTCTTTCCTCTGTCCTCACAGCACCCACAATAGACAGCACTAAGCCCATCAACTGGCGAAAGACCCATTGTCCACAACAGGTTCCCTTTGTCTTGCATCTGGAACCTTCACAGCCACAAACCATTTTCAGGATACAAATACCCCTGACTTCAGGATGCCCAGGGCAGCCTCTTGAAGGTCTACCCATCACTCTCTCTGTCTGGCTCCTGAATGAGAACTGCTCTTAGGTCCTACCTAAGCCAAAACACATTTCTGCTCTTCACTCCTCTTCTGGACTGGTAATTATAAATCCCCCCAAATCCCTCAGCCTCTCTCTAATTTTTCCTCCCTTTCTCTTTCAGCTAGCTCTTGTGTAAATGTGTGATTGTGTGTATCTTGTGTGCATGCAGGAGTGAATTCCCCTCAATAAAATCATTTATTAGACAATTCTGCTTGGTTTTTGGCTAGGCTGGACCCTGTAAACATTGGGTAGAAAGATCTCACTAGGTTACCCTGCCTCTTGCATTGCTACAGCTTGTGCTCTGGCTAATTCCCATTCCCCATTATTTGGAGAACATTGAGGTGTCCCCCATGGGACCCCAGAAATCAGGGTAACAACTAAACTAGTAATTCTGTCCAAAAAAGAGATAAAATTAGTCTGGCATGACTTATTTTTGAGAAACCTGTATTGACTTTGAGTGATCATGGCATTGCTTTTTAAGTGTTAACAGACTGTTACTGCAGTCCAGGCCTACTCAGAGATAGCACTTGCTAGCTTTAGTGAGTGCTCCAGCTAATTTCCCCCAGGTTGTGTTGTTGTTTGGTTATTTAGGTGTCCCTCCCGGGACCCCCAGTAAACAGGGTAACAAGACTTTATGTTTAATGATCCATTAGCAAGATCATCAATGTTGGTTAGAATCAAATCTAAAAAAGCTGCTCCTTCCCCAGTTTCCTCCTCCACCTTCTGGACTGTGAAGTTGTCTGCAAGGCAAGGGAGAAATTTGTTGGACCTGATACTTTCGGCAGTGTCTCATTCCCAACAAATGTCAGGACAGTTGAAATCTCTCATAACTACTACATCTCTCCTTTCCAACTGTTGGTCATCCGTTCCAGTCCTTACTCTGGCCTGGAGTTCTGTAGTAGACCCCCATCACTGTTGTTTCTCTCCCCTTCAGTTTTACCCCAGTGTTCGCAACCTGACTTCCACAATTTAAGCCATGGATCTCTTCAAAGATGTAAACATCTGTGTACCTTCATATTATGTACATGTTAACCTGCCATTTAAGTTTAAGTGAAATGTCCATGGTGAGAGCCTTGGCAGAATAAAGATGAAAATACTGCCTGTGATTTTGCATTCATCCCATCTCACCGTCTCAACAACCATAAGAATTTTTGAAAACCCTATATCCCACCCACTCCCACTCCTGCCTTTCTTTTTTCCCTCCTTTGCCATCTTTTCCATGCTTCTGAGTAGCTCCTGGTGGAGAACAGTGGAGGACTATCTGGGTACAAAGTAGACCAATCTCTTTTTTTTTTTAACTTCGCTTCGCTTACTAATTTTTTGCTTAACATCTTGTCACCTTGGCTTTAATGGAACTCTCATGCTCTAATTACGAAATGCAATAAGTGATTTGGTACTTGTCCTCGAAACCTTATAATCTCCAAGCCTGGAGTAAATAAAAAAAAATGCTTTGGATATAGAACTGAACAGATATATAGATGACTGTTCAGAATTGTCCCTGACTATTTCATTTATTTACCTATAAACAGACAAATAAATAAATGTGTAAGTTAATTTTGAAATTAAGTTAATTCTGAAATTCCTGTGTAAGTCAATAGTCTGTTAAGCACTTATTTAAGCAAACTGGCTCTTCTTTTCAGACGATTTATAACTTCATTGACAAACTGAGTTTTACTAGTTAGTGATCAGTGGCAACTGCTAGGATACAGGAAAATCTCCTAGTCTTGGTTTTGCTGCATTTCTCCAACTCCTCCTGCACTAGACACAGTCCTGCCATTTTCTTTTTTTCTTTCTTTTTTCTTTTTTTAAATGGGTTCTAACATATGTCTTCAAGCGTGCATTTACTTTATGTGATTCTTTTTGCTTTCCATTAAAATCTGTGCAAATTAAAACACAACTATGATTCTACGATTTCTCTCTGTCTCTTGAAAAAAAAAACACACACACCCTCCCCTCCTTTCCAGGGATCATATTCAGCAATGGGGAGAGATGGAAGCAGCTCCGGCGTTTTGCTTTGACCACCCTTCGCAACTTTGGGATGGGGAAGAAAAGCATTGAGGAGCGGATCCAACAGGAAGCCCAGTATCTCTTGGAGCAATTAAGGGAGACAAAGGGTAGGTAGCTCCTGCTCACCAGTATCATCCTTTTAGGCTTGTTCTCCTGAATTTCCAGGAGTTTCCTTCTTTCTTTCCTGCCTTGTTCCCAGATTGGCAGACTCTTCCATGGAGGAGTTTGGCTTTTGCTCTGAGGAACAGGATTCTTCTTCATATTCAGATGACTCAGAAGGCTAGGTGGAATGTTTCACCAGGAAGTGGAAGGTAGAACTTCAGAGGTGTGCTTTTCTTGCACAATTGGCAACACTCAGCTCAAAGTTAATTAGAAAGAAAAATGGTTTCCATCCTTTAGGGCAGCAGTACTCATGGGCTGAAGTGGGTGAAGTGTCTAAGGAGTCATGGGATGAATTCCAAAGACATGGCTGTAAAGACCCAGCCTCTAACCCAACCAGACACCCTCAGTGGGAGAAGTGCTGAATTCAGCAGGGGCAGCTGGTGGATCTGTGTCCATGGTTGGTGAAGCCACGCCACTGTTCCTGCCAGCCCTTCAACAGGTCTGCTGATGCTGCAACACATTTTGTCATTTTCAGGTCTCCTACTCAATATGGGACAGCTGCTGGTGGAGCAGCAGGAAAATCCATTGGATTCATAGCTCCTGCAATAGAGACCTAGTCGCTTCCCCTGGCAAGATTGAATGCCAAGCTCACCTGGGGCAGTAGAGGTGCTCTTTGAGTCAGGCTTTTCTCAGAGGCTGTGGTGGGAAGATATAGCCCTGGGCTGAGGAGTCCCAGCATCATTATGTAGCCCAGGGCTATCTCAGTCTACATAGAACAGAAGGGTCCCAAAGATTACCAAGTCCCCCTCCTGTCAATGCAGGAGTTCACATGGAAGAGACTGAGGTTTCTCAGTCACCTGGAAAATCTACATTCTGCCCAACCAAGGCAAATATCCATAACAAACATTGTCATCAAAAGTAGAAGCTGGACTTTGAAACTTGGCTGGGCCATATTGCAATCAGCAAAATGCTGGGTTGAAACAACTCCATTCTTTATTTTGTCCTTCCAGAGGAGCCCTTTGACCCAACTTTCATGTTCAACTGTGCTGCCTCCAATATCATCTGTTCCATCATCTTTGGAAAGCACTACGAGTACAATGACAAGAGGTTTTTACATATGATGGCCTTGATGAATGACACCTTCAGGATTCTGAGCTCTCCTTGGGGACAGGTGAGCCCTTTTCCCTCATCACCTTTTGTACAAAATTTTTATTCATTTTGCATATGTTGTGTCTCTGTGTGGAATGGAGGAAGGCAGATTCAAGATCTCAGAAATGTACATTCTAAATTTAGATCATAGGAGAAATATTACACTGTTTGTTGTTCTTGTCTTCAAGTTGTTTCCAAGTTATAGTGACAGAAAGAGAATCCATCATGGGGTTTTCTGGGGCTGAGAGTGTATGATGTACTCAAGTTCATCCAATGGATTTCCGTAGCTAAGTGGGGAACCGAACACTAGTGTCAAGGGTTCTAGTCAAACAACTACAAATTGCTATACTACACTGGTGCTATAGCAGATTTAGCTAATATGATGTAATAACCATCACTAAAACATGGTGGAAGACTCTGATGATTGAAACATTGCAACAGAGGGGTATAAAATATTTCAGAATAAAGAAACAAACAGGAAATGGGAGGAGTAGCACTCTATATCCAGGATGTTTGTACCTGTGAAAAGATCCATCACTTAAACATTGGAAGCAAGGTTGAGAGCATCTGCTTAAAAATTAAAGGGGAGAGAACAACAATGATGCCATTGTGGAGGCATTCTACTGCAGACCTACAACCCAGACTGAGGACTTGGATGACGCCTTCCTGGAACAGATGGTGACACATTGAGAAAGGTGAGATGTGGAAGTAATGGGAGATTTCAAGTATCCTGAGACTTGTGCTAAGAATATCAGGTCCAACAAATTCCTCACTTGCCTTACAAACAATTTCATTCTTCATACAGTTGATGAGACAACAAGGAAATCCACTTGTTTAGATCTGATCCAAACCAAAAATGATGAGCTGGTTAATGCGGTGGAAGTGGCCAGATTTTTTCTAGGTTGAAGTGCCCGTGCTCTCCTGGAATTTATTATCCAGCAGAAAGGGGAAGCCAAACATAATCAGGGACACATTCTAGATATTAAGAAAGCTGATCTCAGTAAACTTAGAGGAAACCTGGTTGTGTTCCTGTGGTCAGGAAGACTAAAGTGAAGAGAGTTCATGATGGATGGATGGGGGTTTCCTAATAGTGAGATACTGAGGGGACAAGTTTAAACAATTCAAATGAGGAGGAAAAATTGGATGCAGTTAAAGAATCCTGGATGGATGTGTAAAGAGCTTTCAGTGGAGCCAAGATTTAAAAGGAAGATGTGCATGAAATGGAATAAGGGGGAAATCATCAAAGAGGAATTCAAGCACATAGTCAGGCAGTGGAGGGAGACGGTCAGGGAAGCTAAAGTGCAGAACTATCTCATGCTTCCTAGAGAGGTTAAAAACTATAGAAAGAGGTGTTTTTTGTTGTTTTTTTGGTTATTTCTGTAGGAAAAGCAAGAACAAGGAGATGATGGGGCCTCTGTTTGTAGAAGAGGGTGAAATGCTAACAGGGGACAGAGAAAAGAGAGAACGACTCAACTCCTTCTTTACCTCCGTCTACTCCCAAAAAGAAAACAATGCTTGAAGTGGGGAAAATGGAGCAGATGAAACAGTGGGGGAAATACAGCATAGAATAAATATAAAGTTAGTACAGGAATACCTGGCCAGATGAATTAAGAGAAATGAACGTGGAACCACTGGAAAGAGTCATTGGAAATTCCTTGAGAGCAGGAGAAGATCCAGCAGGCTGAAGGACCGAAAGTGTTGCCCCATCTTCAAAATGGAAGAAAAGACGATCCAAACAATTACTGTTTTGTCAGGGAAGACAAGAGGACCCAAACGATTACTGATTCATCCATACCAGGAAAGATTCCAGAACAGATCATTAAATGAATGGGCTATAAGCACTTAGAAAGGAATTCCATAATCACTCTAAGTGAACATTAGTTTCTCAAAAACAAGTCATGATAGACGACAATTACCACTTTTTTTTTTAACAGAATAACCAGCTCCGCAGATTAAGGAAATACTGTGGACATAGCGTATCCTGATTTCAGTAATCCCATTGACAAACTGCTCAATTATATGATTCTAGGGCAAACTGGACAGTGCTACCATCAGGACAAGTTGATTGACCAACTAATCCCAAAGGGTGATCTTCACAAAAGGTTCCTCTTCATCTTGGAGACAAGTGACTAGTGGGGTGCCACAGGGATTGGTCTTTGGCCCAGGGCTATTCAACACTGTTATCAGTAACTTGGATAAGGGAATAAAGGCTAATACCCCAGAGGGCAGGATAAGAATGCAAAATGACTTTTACTGATTGGAGAGCTGGGCCATGGCTAGCCAAATGTTTTCAACAGGGAGAAATGTAAGACCTTACACCTGGGCAGCAAAGTGAGATGAACAGGTAGAGGGATGGTGGCACCTGGTTTGAGCACAGTATATTTCAAAGACATCTAGGAGTTTTAGTAGACCACAAGCTGAACACAAAACAGTGTAATGTGGACAATGCAATTCTGGGATGTGTTAATACAATTTAAGTGTCTACATCAATGGAATAATAGTATCAACCTTTTCTGCTTTGGTCAGACCTCACATACAATACTGTCTCCAGTTCTGTGCAAAACAATTCAAGAAAGATGTTGACAAGCTGGATTTGCCCAGGGGAGGTCAGCCAAAATGGCAAAATGCCTGGAAGCCACACCCTATAAGGACTGGCTTAGGGCTCTGAGGATGTTTAACCTGGAGAAGAGATGGTTAAGAGGTGACATGATAACTATGTTCAAATATTATTATTTTTGGGTTTTTTAGTTCCATGATTTTAGCTGTTTTGTTGTAATATTTCCACTCATTTTCTGGTGCTCATAAAAGAGACAGAAAATGGTTGAACTTGAATGACGTTTGTGCTTTTCTGCTCCCTTATCTTCCAGCTTACTAATATCCTCCCTTCCTTCATGGACTTTGTCCCAGGACCTCATCGTCGACTACCTACAAACATCATGAGAACCACAGATTTCATTTTAGAGGAAGCCAAGGAGCACAGGGCTACCCTGGACCCCAGCTCACCCCGGGATTTCATTGACTGCTTCTACATTAAAATGGATCAGGTAAGGCAGAATCATGGACTCTTCAAGGCAGGAAGACATCCCTGGGCTTGAACCATCCTCAGCCAACAGACAACAATGGGGGCCGTGGCTTCAATGCCTATTGGGTGGTGAATCTGCTCTTGGCTTTCATTTGGAGTTTCAAAAGTGCTATCTAATGTTCTGAACCTGACCCATTGGATATCTCATTTGAAGCCCCTTCACCATGGAAACCCCCAGAAACCTCTAGGGGCTGCAGAAATCTACCCAAGAGTCACACTCCTAGCTAGTCCTCAAAAAATGCCAAGCGAGGAGACCCTAGTGGAGAATCCTGAAGTCACTCAACCATATGGCAGGACTGGACTTGAATAAGCCATGGTGACTCACATGGACTCCAGCTGCAATAATGGTCCACTTCAGATACTCTATTTGCAAGTGTATAAGATTCACTTTTTTCCATGAAAAATACTGTTTGAAAATGGAGTGCATCCTATATGCCAGTGTGTCTTATACACTGGAAAATAATGTTTGCTGATGTATGAATAGAGTGAGTCTTATACTCCAGTAAATATGGCAATTCCCAGTTTCCTCAGATCTTTTAACCCTCAGTTGACTGGCTGCATGTAGTTTGTTGTTGTTGTTTTCTCCCACTTCCTACAGTGTATTTCACTGAGTATAATGAAGTTGACTCCACTGATTCTGTTGTATGTATCCCCAGGAAAAACATAACAGTGCATCCGAATTCACCATTGAGAACCTGCTCATCTCCACATATGATTTGTTTGAGGCAGGAACAGAAACAACCAGCAGCACTCTCAGATTTGGGTTCCTCATTCTCCAGAAATACCCAGAGATAGAAGGTAAAACAAATGCCCCTACCACACATCACCATCTTCCCTTCAGTCCTCTTCCCTCTTCCAAGTTTATCCAGACCATACCTCACTGCATTTCTGTTTTGCTGCTCTGGGTGGGGATAATCCCGTGATGGGACAAACCACTATGTCTAGGATTGGAGATGGGTGGCACACACAAATGGAAGACTCCTTGTAGCTTTTTACCTCCAGATTGCGCGGCTGATTTTCAGCTGGTGCCAGATGTTGATAAGGATGCTTAGAAGCAAACTTCTCCAGGTTGTGTTTTTGAATACTAAGGAGATTTTTTTTTTCCCCACCATCACCCATCACTGAAATGCTTTGGACAGTCCATAGGATTGTGAGTTTTTCATAGCTTTGATAGCTCTTAGTTGTCCATCATGTCAGATAGGAACATGACATCCAGGTGTTTGGAACAAGAATAATGAATCTTAAAACATGGAGTTCAAAGGAATGCCAAGGACAGTTTAGTCCAATCACCTAATGCCAGAGCAGGAATTCTTAGAAAAAAAGCATCCCTGTTACTGGTGGGCATCAAACCTCTGATAACTCCTTGGCCCATGTCTTGACTGTGACTAAAAGCGGGGAGGGATATTAAAAGCTGAGATCAGGAGTGACAACTAGTCAGCTGAATCACTGGGCCATGTTTGGCACACCATTTGCTCCTAAAGTAAATACAAAATTCAGTGGAACTTGCTGCATCAGAAGAGACCTGCAGGGCACCCATCTTCTGTTACCCCAAAACATGGATGACTCAGGGGTCCACCCACACCACCAATACCTCCATGCAAAGATGGGGAATTATTAGCTCAAATTAGGAGCCTGGTGAGGGGGAGGGTAACCTAATTATATCTTTTACATCAAGGTTTATGGGATCCTGTGAAGGGAAGAACCAAACAGAGATCCAAAAATATGCTAAATTGTGTAAAGGGGAATTAATCACACAGTCAAGATCCAAGCAGTCACGCACTCACACAAGGCTAGCCAAAGGGAAAGGGAGGAAAGGTTTTGGATAGCAAGATTTCAGGGTGTAGCGGTTGGTATTTACAAATCCAAAGAGCAGTGAAGAAGCAGTCATGTGGCTTAGACAGGGAGTCGGAGTACCAAAGTGGTGACCAGCAATTGGTGCACTGTCAGTTCCCTGGTCAAAACTGGATGTTTTTATATACAATTTCTGCCTGGAGGGCAGGAGTGTGGATGGGCTTATGGCTGAGTAAACAAAGGAGTTCACGGAGTGGACAGTGAGGTCCAGATCAGGTTGATGGCTTTAGCATTAGGCGACAAAGGGGCTAATGGTTGTCTGACAGCTCAGTGCTTGTCAGATGGCTTGGAGGATAATGGGGAAGTTTGCAGCTCGAAGGAAAAGGGGTTGAGGCAATAAGTAGTTTGGTGGGAAAGTCCCAGTTGTTATTGTCCAAGAAGGGAGAGTCGCTAAGTCTAAGTGCTGCCAATTATCTCTGGAGTTACCTGGTGATTTCCCGACTATGACCTGACTACGTATAGAGGAAGTTTCTGATCTAATCTGCAGCACACATATTCAGCCAGTCTTTTCCTTTTGTCTAGCTGAGGGAGCAGACTCGCAGTGGCGCGCACCGTGCTTTTGAAAGACCTGCTTTTTCCAGTCTTTCAAAAGCACGCTGGACGACCACTTGGGGTCATTCCGGAGTGGGATGAGGTGCAGATCTACATTAAGTAGTCCAGATCCAGTCCATTCCTAGGTGCGGACATCCTCCCTGGAGGACGGACTGCACCGTTTCAAATACCCCGTGCGGAAATGGCCAAAGTGTGCAGGTGTATGGCCTGATAACATTTCCCTCCAGAAAGAAATGCTGTTAAACCCTGCTAAGAAGTCGTGCCAAAATGCCAAATCCTGTCAAACCCCATGTGTAATCTGTGGTGGGTCCTGCTAAGTCCCCTGTTGACATCACAGAGACATCTAAGAAATATGTTGCCAAATGCAACTATTCAACATGTAAAATTTAAATACCCTGAGTTCCTGAAACTCTCTGACTGTAGTCTTCTGTTGATCAAGGAATCCAGCTACTGGGTTCCCCATTTGATGGTATGGTTTATATGGATCGGGGGGGCCCTATGGTGTGCTTAGATTCATATGCCACCGTCAGAACTTTCAGTACATTCTTAGAATGGACTATTAAACTCAAGACTGGTTTTAAAAAGGGAGGTTTTCCTTAATTTGGATGACTTCCTTTTTGTTGGAGAATATGGCTCTGGGCATTTCACTTTTGCTTTGCTCATGGAGTAGCTGGGAGTTCCATTAACACATGAGAAAACTGAGGGCCCACAATATAGTCTTTTTGTACATTAAAATCAATACTTTTAAGCAGTTGTGTGGGTTGCCTTTAGCCAGCGTACAGATAGGCCAAAGGTCAAAGAAGACAGGCAGAGAGCGTTTAGGAATCTGTAGCACACAAAGGCAAATGCCAGTTGTTTCTGGCATTAGGCCACCACCCTCTGCCTTCCTTAAAAACGCTGGAGCAAGCTGGCTGGCTGTCATCCCAGCCTGATTAGCTCCCAATGTCCTTGCATCTGCTTGTCCTCCTCCAATGCTGCTGTTCACCTGGAGAAGCTGACTCCTGGTTCATGACATAATGGAGCTGGCTAAACAGAACCACGTAACAGAACCATGCTTGTGATGCTCCTTGTGGCATGCCATACCAAGCTGCCCAGAAAGGGGGCAACTAAGGCTACACATGCAGGTGTGAAAAAACTCCTGCTGTATTAGCTCCCAGAATGTTCTGAAAATTAGCCTGGAGAGGGGCCTGATTGTGGTGTGCTGAAGGGGCCCCATGGCCAACTTAAGACAGATAACCTGTTATCACGCTCACCTATCTCATCTGTAGCTGCCCAAGATACATCAGCATCTTCTGCCTGGGCAGGATCAGTCACGGAGTAATAACCAGTGGAGCATACTCTTCCTGAGAGTCTGAATCCTTCTGGATGCCCTTGGCCTTCTTATCCTGCTCAAGAGCACTGGAGCAAGCAAGGTTCTCATCAGCAACACTTGCCTGAATGACAACTTTATCTGGTCCCTTAGCTCCCTTCCTCTGTTTATCCTTGTCTAGGTCCTGCAGACATGGAAGGGTGGCACTGGTGATATCAGTGCTCTCCTCTTCCTCGGAGGAAGAGGAAGTGTCAGATGGAGGGTGCTTGGGAGGCCTTCTTGGCAAGGCCTTTACTGTTTGAGCCACCTGATCTCCTCTTAGGTGCCATGTTACAGGACTGATCCTAGTCCAACACTCAAATGATTTTTACATCTGGACCAAAAGCCCAGGCAAGGGAAGGGAAGATGAGGTAGATCAGAAGTGGGGGAGGGGGGTAAAGTAAGTCAAGTTGTAACTGTAGATAATTAATCTTATTGTTGTTGTTATTATTGCTATTATTCTCCACAAGAATTATACAAATATATTATAGCCTCCAAACAAACGAACTGTGGGAAATTAGTAAAAGAATGAGAGGGGATGTTACCCTAAGAGGTGGGGGAACATTGAGGTCCACCCACAAGGCCAGAGTCTTCTTAGAATTTGTGACAAACATCCAAGAAATTAAACATGCCCAAGAACCATAGAAGGCTAATAGAAAGCAAGGTAAGAAAGGTTGGATAGCGAGAGACTGGGCGAAAGGGTTACAGTCCTGAAGAAAGGTGTCAGAGTCCAGCATCCTGCCTGTGCCTCCCTGCCAGCAAAGAAGGGGAAGCAAAGGTCCTTGCCCTAGATGGTAGAGGAGGAAGCAGAGAGTGTGCAACACAAACAACTAATGGAAACGCTGAGCAGAGCTGAGTCAAGGTCTAATCCAAAAGGTTCAGGAAGCTGAAAGTTCATCCAGAGGGGTTGAGAGAGCTGGAGCACAAGGGTTGAGAGACTTGCATAGTAATTTGCTGCAAGCAAACAGCAAGCCAAGCTGACAGACCTAAATAGCCACTGAAAACAGGTGTACTTGTCATTGCTTCCTTAATCTAGCCAATGCAGATTCTCTGTGTTGAGCTGCCCGTTTCAGCCTCCTCCATGATCGGAGGCTGAGGGGCACAGGTGACTGTAATTCCTCAAATCACTGCTGGTTCCCTCTCCCTCTGGGGCTGGCTGGGGCAGCTCTGCCTTCGTTTGTCTTTCAACTGATGGGCATCTGTGCATACTGGTTTGGTCAATCACTGGCTCCGTTCCTGTCACAATCAGTTGCTCATTGACCTCAGAGCCATCATCTATCACAAAAGGGCCACAGCAGAGTGGCTCAGGTAGCATGTGAGGGTAACACAGAGGAATGGCAGTCTGGGGACCATGTACAATTTTCTGAAGTTGCAGCTGGGGTTTTTATACCCTATTTCACACTCTGAAGGGATGCATTGGCAATACCGTAACGGCTTTCCCACTGGATTGACAAAAGGGGACTGGAATGGGCTGATTGCTTAATTCCAGAGTGAAAAAACATTGATGGGACTCATGGCAACCTCTTGATGTTTGGTCAGGTAGGGTGTGTAGGGAAGATCTCCATAGGATAAGATCAAGGGATGGTTTCTGAATGCTCAAAAGTCTGGGCAGTTTGTCTTTCATTATGTTCAGAAATGTGAAATGACTGGAGTGGTAAAAGGATTAGCATAAACCCTTTAACATTGGGTTTTCCTGCCTAATCCTCTCTGTACTTATGACCCTGAACATGTCTCAGGTCAGCCTGACCTCAAAGCATGTCTCTAGTCAGCATGACCTTGATCATGTTCTTCAGTCACTAAATAAGTCTAAATTATGAAAATCACCTATGTCATAAGGTATTGTAACAGGAAAAACTTGAGTGTCAAATACTGAAGAGGGCCTACAAGATAGCCCTCAATGGAAGCCATGTTGCCAATAGAGACCTAAATGATCCCAAAGGCTACTAAAGTAGGCTTCAGTAGAGGCTGTAACAAATAACAAGTAGCCCTCAGTGGAGGCCGCATGACTAATAGAGGGCTACTTGAATAGGTCTTGCTGGAGGCATGTGCTCAATATAGGCCTCAAAGGGCCCTAACTGGTCTAGATTAGTAGAAGCTCCATGCTTGATATGGGACTAATGCAGTCCTAAAGCCAGCCAGAGTAGGCTTCCCTGGAGCCTATGTACTGGTACTTAAAACGTTCCTAATTGGGTTCACAAACCTGTGTTCAGGTAGGCCTCTCCAGTGGCCACAGAGGCCTCGCTGTGCTTCTGGAGGAGGCCATGTGCTTCATAAAGGCTAATGAGACCCTAAAGCTGGCTAGAGTAGCCCTTACTGGAGGCTGCGTGTTGAATAGTGTAAGGCACACAGCCCAGCTCTGACTGTGGATGTGCTGTTGGGTTTGATTTGCAAGGCAGGCACAGCAATCACTCAGTTCTGGTCTTTGAGAAAGGCCATTTTGTTTAAGCAAGCATATGAGAAACATACTCTGACGTTGTGCAAAGGCAGCCAGCTTGCGAAGCCAAAAAGCCCTTTGTTCTAACAGCTTATATAGATAACAATTCTCTGATCACAATAGTAGGGCTAAGCAGGGCGGGGGAAAGAGGAAGACTGTCTCACACCGATGCCCACGTTATGTACCGAGGTGGAGCCAGCCTCCCTGCTTCCTGGGCTGGCCAGATGGGCTCTTCTCTCCCCCTGCCCGGACAGCTATGGAAAGAGAGAGAACGTGTCCTTGAGTGTTCTTTAAAACAATGTAAACAAGGCTTAGTGCACAACGCAGCCTGAACCAAACTTTTAGCAAGTCTAGGGGCTAACAACTAGAGGCCTGCAAGCCTGCGTTATAGTGGGCTCCCCAGCAACCACATGGAGAATAGAGGCCTAGGGCCACTCCCATTATGGCCATTTTCACACTACAATCTTATAGCGCGATTATTCCACTTTCAACATCCTAAGGAAGCCTGGGGTTTGCAGTTTAGGGAGGGGCCAGCCGGCCCCTCCCTAAACTGCAAACCCCAGGATTCCATAGGATGTTGAAAGTGGAATAATCACTTTGTAAGAGTGTAGTGTGGAAATGGCCTATATGACAAGAAGAAACTGCAGGGTTCAAAGGAGAGTGCAGGAAAAGTAACCCAAAGCAATATGTTGACTGTGAACCTAGGAAACAACCCAGCTGCTGGCACAGGCCAGCTGAGGTGAAAAACGGACTCAGTAGTTCGTGGGGCCTATCACCGCCCACCGCCCAAGCAACACCCACAAATCAGGCTCAATAGGGCCAAGAAGGAACAACAAAAACCCAGGTCCACAAAGGACTGAAAGAGAAGCCATGGAACCAACCCTTTTTCCTGCATGGAGGCAGTGAGCCTGCTGGCGGGGTGGGGTGAAAACACTGCCATGCAACCGATCTCAGGAACCCAAATTCTAATGCAATTTCAGAAATGAAAAAAAGCTACAAAGTTCCTAAAATGAAGTATGCTTCCATCCGGCTTGCAGCAGTGAGACAGAAGAGGTGTGTTTAGGGGGGTAATTCCAGCTTACAAAACCTCCAGCTCTGTCCCCACACTCTTAACCCAGCTCACAGCATAGGACATCCTCTACGGCTTCTCATCAGGTGAAACCAGCAAGTGTGCTTCCCTCTGGTGATGCAGCACAGCACAATGGAGTGAAGTGGATTCTCTCTCCCCCGCCCTTGCTCTCTCTACCCTGGTGAGCATTAGGAGCAAGAGTTGGAAACTAGTGTCTTACCAGGAAAAATATAATCACTAAACAGGGATCAAAATGCTCTCAGACCACTAAAATGTTGTCATTGCAATGAGCTCCAAACCTTCATGGAGTTTTGTCGGACATTTCCTAGATTGTTCTGGCTTGGTATTGAAATTCATCTATTTCATAACAGACAGAGTGCATGAAGAGATTGACCAGGTGGTTGGAAGTTCAAGAAGGCCTTGCATGGCCGACCGTGGACAGATGCCTTACACGGATGCTGTTATCCATGAGATCCAGAGGTTCATCCCTCTTGTCCCATTAAGTGTTCCACATGCAGTGGTGAAAGACACACCATTCAGGCAATATGTCATCCCCAAAGTAAGTTTTCCACTTCCTCAAGAACCTGAAGTGGATCCTGTATTGAGCAGATTCTCTCAACCTTGCTTCAGTTAGATGGATTAATGAGAGTTTTGTTTCTTCTCAGAATATCTGCTCCCAGTATTTGGGGATGAAAAAAGAATGATCTTGTTAAGTATTAGGCTTTCCGGTTCTCTGTCTAAAGCAGTGGTTCTCAACCTGTGGGTCGCGACCCCTTTGGTGGTCGAACGATCCTTTCACAGGGGTCGCCTAAGACCTTTGGAAAATACATATTTCTGATGGTCTTAGGCTCCATTCCCTCCTCAGTGGAGGTGCGCAAGCGCGAGCCACGCACTCACGTCCTCCTGCCCCCTGTTCAGAAGGGACTGAAATCGCTCCCCTTCTCCGCTACCGGGAGAACCTCCCACGTCACGGGCCCAACTTGGGGGGGCAACGGCAGCACGGAGGGCAGGCCCCCTCCTCGCCACAGCCCCTGCCCCAATCGCCATGGAGGGGGGCACTGCGGAAGGGCCGGAGGGCCACAAGGCAGCACTTTTCCCGGGGGGGGCAGCTGCACCCGGCGCAAAAGACAGAGGCACTGGGATTTCTCCTCTCCAGCCAAGGTTGACACTCTGGAAACTTTTCCCACACTGCCCCCCCAACAGCAGAAACGAGAGGGAAGCAGAAGCAGAACCCGGGGGGGGGGTTCTCAGAGTTTTTTCCCGGGGGAGACATGCGGCTCCTCTTTCCCTCCCTGCCTGCCCCATCATTCCTGGCCGGCAAGGCGGCCTTTGCCGGGGGGGGGAGGCATTGTAAATAATAAATAATTTTATGGTTGTGGGTCACCACAACATGAGAAACTGTATTAAAGGGTTGCGGCATTAGGAAGGTTGAGAACCACTGGTCTAAAGGGTTAAAGTTTGAGTCTTGTTCCTCTGCTGCGCTCGTGATCATGGCAACTTGCAGGTCAGCTTGACCCAGCCAGTGTGATAAGAGACATCTGTTTGGCTCTCAGTTCCTGTGAGAAACCTAGGGATGTTTGGAAAAACAGTCCCACAGTAGCTATAACTGCTGCGTGAAATCACTCGCTGTTCCCTCTTTCATCTCCCCCTTTGCCTGCTTGCTGTTTTTGCATTTTCATAGCTCTCTCTGTGTGTCATGCTGTAAGAGGAGAGAGAAGCACAATGGATTTTACCTAGCTTTCTGATATCTTTGTGTTACTTAAGCTGTTTTGCACTAAATACTAGTTTAGTTTTGCAACCACACTTTGGCCTCAACTCTGGACTCTGTTCGTTTTTAAGCCTATGCTGGCTTTTTGCATCTGCCTGTTCTGAAGTCCAGACATTATGTGGGTCATGTTGGCGTACAGCATGTCCCCTGGATTCCACCAACAGATCTCATAGGATTCTCTGTTCTTTTCAGGGCACCACCATATATCCTGTTTTGACCTCAGTGCTGTATGACAGCAAGGAATTTTCCAACCCCACAGAGTTTGACCCCCAGCATTTCCTGAATGAAGATGGGACCTTCAGGAAGAGCGACTACTTCATGCCCTTTTCAGCAGGTAAAATGATCCCCTCTCTCTGGGATGCATCAAAAGAAAGGTGTTACCCTGTTTACTGGGGATCCCAGGAGGAACACCTAAATAAACTTACAATTACAAGATGGGGGAATTAGTCAAGAGCACTGGTTGGCACTAAGAGAGGCAGGGTAAGGCAGCAGGATCTTGTAACCCAATGTTTACGGGGTCAGGCCAAGTCAAGAAGCAAACCGTGTGGGAAATTAATGAATGATCTTTATTAAATACAGGCACACCACGTAAGTAACACACGCACACAAGTAACTATAGAAAATAAAGGTTGGAGTGGTATAAAGGGATTTTGAGAGGGATTGTTGAATTGGGTGATACGACACCGGTCCTGAAGCCTGGAGAGGTCTGAAGATTGAGTTTGTTGGAATGGAGTCTCAGTACATGGGACTGAGGGGACAGCTCACCAAACAAAGTGGCAGCAAGGCGGGATGGAAGTCCGGAGTGATCCAAGTGGTCTGAGGAAGGTCTCAGAATCAGGGGTTTTTATAAGAAGAAATGTGACTGCAGGCTATGCCTTACCTGGGGAAAACAATGTGTTCTAGGAGCGGGACAAAGCTTTGGAAAGGTCAGAATTTAGCATGATTGAGTTAAGTCCGAATTGACAAAGAGTTAGCCAGTACGCAAATGGAGAGTGCTTGGCAGTTGAGTACTCAGCTTGCCAGGTTGCCTGCTCAGGGTAGGGAGTCCTTTGTAAACAGCGTGCATACATAATGAGGGTGTTTGCAGAGAGGTCTCCTAAAGCAAGGATCTGGCTATTTCTGGCCTGCCTGGGTGGAGAATGGAATGTCCAGCAATTAGTGACTGAGCCTAGGTCTGTGCTTCACCAGGGGCCTCACAAATACGTGGAGAGGGGTGGTGGAAGAGAGCCAAATTATGATATCAAAATGATATCTGGGGGTATCTCAAAATAGACCTAAACTGCAGTAACAAAGTTCATGGTTGAATGGCTCTTTTGGTTCTCCGTAATGTTGGGACAGTGAGTGCTTCCAAGTTAAACAGCCCCTCATGGTCTCTTCCCAAAAGCCCCCACTGTTGGTCATTACACAACATGTGTCCGTGTTGACCAGAGTTCAGGGCAGCTGGAGTGCCTTTATAAACCTGAATAATAACATTACTCCTACTAGAGCTTCTTTGCATGCCATTTCAGCACAAAGGCAGAAGATGAATTCAAAATAAATAAATAAATAAATAAATAAATAAATAAATAAGAGTCAATTCATTGATGGATTCACCTATGTGTTGACCCTTCAACAGTTGCTTAGTTATGACTAAGCAACCTGTTTCTGCCTATTGTCTTGTTAGGAGTGCACCAAACATACAAAATCACCATTGAAGTACCTGTCCTTGCCTTCCAGCACCACCAAAGTTCACATATAAGGGATTTGCAGTAAAGCCAAGATTGGAAAAGTAAAGCTCTACATAATTTAGTCAAGAATGAACTCCCATCAGCCAGTGCTGAGGAGCAAAGGGAGCTGCACTTCAGCAGCATCCTGATGGTTGTATGATTCCCACTCCTTCAGCAGTGCCACAGCCAGAAGGGTGTTCCTGCCACAGACACGCTCATGCTCCTGTTTAAGGCACAACTTGGTCTATCAACTTCATCAGGAACAGTCTAATTTCTCCTAGACTGATCCACAGCATTTCAGGAGCTTGAAATACATGCTGTGCCAAAGCATATTCTTACATTGTCTCAACATGATTGAGAGGAAAGTGGCCAAATCACACACACCTTCAGCCACATAGAATACTTTGGTCAAATTCTCACAGGAAAGTTTTGTGTTCTTCTTATGGTCCAAGATCCTCCATCATGTTTGAAGAGCAGAAGTCACTGCATAAAGAGCTATACTGAAGACGTGTGTCATAAGCCATGCACTTGAGTGGTAGTCTTGCTCTCTTCAGCCAAAACATCAAATGTGTACCTGAATGCAAATGTGCATCTGTCCTCAATGCTCAATATGCACATGTGAGAAATGTTCACATGTCAAATTAATAAAATGTATCCTTGCTCAAAGTTCATTTATACGCAAATAACACTGTGTTTCAAACTCCACTCCTCCAACCTTGAATTGAATGCAGGCTTTCTGTTGGGGACAGTGTACATGCCCTTAGCTAGGGAAACTCACGAGTGCATGAAACAGCAATAGGATTCTGTCCTGGGAAGAAAAAGGAAGGTACCCACAGGACACTTGGTCCCTTCTCACTGATGTGGCATCAAAAGAGATGTTAAATACATCTCAGAGAATAAAGAAGCTGATGGAAAAGATGATTGGATTAACTGCATTTTAGGACAAATGCACCAGAGTTTCAGACTGAGAATCCTTCAATGATTGTGTATGAAGCCTCTTTTGTTTCAGTGCAGAATGAAGCCTCATACAAGATCAGGTGTGACCTCCCCACTGCTCTGTCATATAGAAAAACGTTTGCAAATATGCTTCAGCAACCTCAGTGATGCCCTTTCTCTTCCCCTCCTTCTCTGATTTTCATTTTCAGGCAAGCGGATCTGTGCAGGAGAAGGTCTGGCCCGCATGGAGCTCTTCTTGTTCTTCACCACCATCCTCCAGAACTTCAAACTGAAGTCCCTCACAGACCCCAAGGACATCGATATCACACCCCTGATGAGTGGTGTGACCCAGATTCCCCGGCCCTATCAGCTCTGTGTTGTCCCTCGTTGAAAAAGTCATCTCTGGATGACACGTGGCCTGGCAGAGGTGCTGATGATCTGTGAAACTCAGATT
Source organism: Ctenosaura bakeri (assembly GCA_948474755.1). Classification (NCBI taxonomy): domain Eukaryota; kingdom Metazoa; phylum Chordata; class Lepidosauria; order Squamata; family Iguanidae; genus Ctenosaura; species Ctenosaura bakeri. The sequence goes on from CAOLHI010002185.1 coordinate 146,145, forward strand.
TGACATCTCCAAGAGCTGTGAAAGTCTAGATGCCTGAGAGCTGCTCTTGTGCAAGGGGAAAACATGAGTCTGATCAGTCTGTACATGTACATGAACATGGCCTTTAACACTCTTATATGCTTGTAGTCCCCTTTAACTTGCTTTAACGCTCTTATATGCTTGCAGTCTGTGTGAATTATTCCCTACTGTTTTACCTTTACAATGTTTAACATTGGTTTTATTTGTGTGGCACCCCAAAATATCATAATGCTGTGTGAGAGGGAATATTTAAATAAATATGAAGAAATAAATAAAATCATCCAAGTCATTGATGCAGATATTGACTAGCACTTGGCCCAGGACGGAAGCCTGTGGCACCTCACTAGTCATTTCTTTTCAGGATGAAGAAGAGCCATTGGTGAGGAGCACCCTTTGAGTTCGACCAGTTAGCCAATTACATATTCACTGAGCAGTACCTTTATCTAAGTCACATTTTAGTAGTTTGCTAGAATATCAATGGGGATCTTGTCAAAGATCTTGACTTTGGCTCTGAATGGCTCTGACTGTCAGGAAGTTCTTCTTGATGTTTAGCTTAAATCTCTTTTCCTGTAGTTTGAATCCATTGGTCTGTGTCCTAATTTCTGGAGCAGCAGAAAACAAGTTTGTTCCATCTTCCACTTGACATCCCTTCAAATGTTTTAGTGATTACAGCATTCCTTTCTCAGTGCTTACAGACTGTCTCTTTAATAATCTGCCCCAGGACCTTTCCTGGAATTGATGTCAGGCTGACTGGATGATAATTATTTGGGTTCCCTTTTCCCCCTTTTTGAAGATGAGGGACAAATTTGCCCTCCTCCAGCCTGCTGGGACTTCTCTTGGTCTCCAGGATCTCTCAGGGATTATTTCCAGTGGTTCTGAAATTTCTTCTTCCAGTTTTTTTAATACCTCTGGATATCATTCATCTGATCCTGATGAATGCATTTAGAGTACCCAGGTATTCCTGTACTACCTCTTTACCCATTCTTAGCTGTCTTTCCCCTATTACATCATCTATTCCATTATCCTCAGGTTAAGCACGGTTTTTCTTTTGTGAGAAGGCCAAGGCATCTTTCACACAAAAGGTGATGAGGGGCCCTCCCCCTACTCAGTGCTGACTTCTGTCTTGAATAGGAGCTAGAGATTTCCCCCAAATTCTCTTAATTATGCACTGCTACCACCCACCTATTAAACCCAATGAACAGCAATGCAGTGGGACGTTGCCTGGGAATTTACAATCTCTATGCTTAAATTCCTTTCCCTCATCTCCCCCTTTCTGGGTGCGAGGGATATTAGGTATACGTATTGCCGAGGGACACATGGGAATGGAGAGGAAACAGAGGTGTTACAGAAAGTATTTATTTTAAGGCATGCAAGGTAAACAAGAAAATAATACTCATGAAAAGACTCCCACACTTTCAGGAACACTTAATAGTTACAAGTAGTTATAAGAACAGATAGATTCTTAAGAGCAGCCAAACTTCCCAAAATAACAAAAAGACCAAACACAACTAACTGGGTACATTCTAAGCTACTCACACTACTTGGTCATTTTCTTAGATGGTATGCAGGGAAGGGCCAGGAGATGGCCTATGGCTGCCTCTACTGGCATCTTTGTTCCTTGTTGATGTTTTGGATGTCTCCTTTGTTCTCTCTCGCTCTCTCTCTCATGGTGTCTCAAGGATTTCATAACTTCTCAATTGAAGCATCTCAAAGATTCTCACCTTTCTCCAGCTGATTGGTCAAGTATCTCTCATGACCAATGATGCTAACCCCAATAAAATGTTATCTAACCCTAACAGTGCATTAACTCTTTATATGCCTGAAGTGAGAACTATCCCCCTTCAGCATGAAGCCTGGATAATAGGAAACCTCATTACCATACCTGTCCCCAGGGGGAGCTCAGAATCCTGACAGTCATCAAGACCATGATGTGTAGAAAGATCTTGCCATTGTACTTGTAGTGCTTTCCAAAGGTGATGGGACAAATGATGTTGGAGATAGCACAGCTGAGCAGGAAGGTGAGATCAAAGGTCTTCACTGGGAGGACCAAATAAATAACGGTCTTTCTCAAACCAGTATTTTGTCAATCGCAGTCTGGTCCAAGCAAAGTTAGAAGTCCTGCTTCTGCATTTGCTGAGAATGTTTACTGTGTCTACTGGTGCTGGAACCTGTTTTATCAAGATCTGATGCCAAGATCACCTGTAGCAGTGGAGGTGCTCCTTGGTTGGGCAGGATGTGGACTTTCCAGGCAACTAGGAAGACCAGTCTCATGTTCCACAGGAGGCCTCAGTCTCTTCCATGTGAACTCCTGCACTGACAGGAGAGGGACTAGGTGACCTTTGGTACCCTTCAATTCCATGCAGACTGAGATAGCCCCTGGACTGCACAATATCGCTGGGCCTCTTTGGCCCAGGCCTACCTCTTCCCACCACAACCTCTGAGATCAGCCTGTCTCAAGGAGCACCTCCACTGCTACAGGTGAGCTTGGCATCAGATATTGCCAGGGGAAGCCACTGAATCTCTATCACAGGAGCTATGAATCCACTCAATTTAACTGCTGTTCCACCAGCAGCTGTCCCATGTGAGGTCTTGCACCCAACAATGACAAAACAAGTTCCAGCACCAGTAGACCTGTGGAAAGACTGGCAGGAACAGCAGTGTGGCTTCACCACCCAAGGATGCAGATCCACCAGATGCTCCTGCTCAATTCAGCACTTCTCCCACTTAGAGTGTCTGGTTGGTTGGGTGGTGAGACAGGGTCTTTACAGCCATGGCTTTGGAATCCATCATGTGACTCCTTAGACATGGCACCCACTTCTGCCCAAGGGTACTGGTGTTCTAAAGGACAGAAACCATTTTTTGGTTTAATTAACTCTGAGTTGAGTGTTGTCAATTGAGATTGTGTAGGAAAGCCACACCTCTGAAGTTCTACTTTCCACATCTTCTAAAGAAATTCCACCTATCCTTCAGAATAATGTGAAGATGAAGAAGAATCCTGTTCCTCAGAAGCAAATCACCAGACTCTTCCATGGAAGAACCTTGAACCTTCTGCCAGGATGTAAATGAGGCAAGAAAAAAAGAAAGAGAAAAACTCTTGGAAATTCAGGAGAACAAGCCTAAAAGGATGGTGCCAATGGACAGGTGCTTCCTACTCTTTGTTTCCCTTAATTGCTCCAAGGTGGGTTTCTTCTTGGATTCTCTCCTCAATGCTTTTCTTCCCCATCTCAGAGTTGCAGATGGTAGTGAAAGCAAAATGCCAGAACTGCTTCCATCTCTTCCAATTGCTGAGTATAATCCCTGGAAAGGAGGGGTGTGTGTCTTTGTGTATGTGTGTGTGTGTGTGTGTGCATGCAAGAAAGAGAGAGAGAAATCATAGAATTCTAGTTGTGTTTCTAATTTACATACATTTTACTGAAAAACTAAAACAATCACATGAAGTCAATGCATGCTTCACAATGTATCTCATAAGCCAGTAAAAAACAGAAAATGGCAGGACAGTGTGGAGAGTGGGTGGTAGTTGGAGAAATGCAGTAAAATCAAGTCAACGAGATTTTTATGTCTCCTTGCAGTTGCCACTGGTCACTAACTAGTAAAAATGAATGGGTCAATTAAGTTATAAATTATCTAAAAAGAAGAGCTAGTTTATTTAAATATATTTTTAACAGAGACTATTGGCTTACGCTATAATTGCAGAATTAATTTTGAAATTAACTTACAAATTTATAGATAACTAAATAAAATAGTCAGGGACAGTTTGGAAGAGCCACCCAGTCCTATATCCATTTGGTTCCATATTCAAAGCATTTTTTTCACTCCAGGCTGGGAGATTACAAGGTTTAAGGGACAATAACCAAATCACCTATTATGGCTCATAATTAGAATATGAGAGTTGAGTTAATGCCAAGGCAACAAGATTTTAAGTGCACAAGTAGTAAGGGAAGTTTGAAAGAGGGATTGATCCACTTTGCATCCAGATAGTCCTCCAGTGTTCTCCACCAGGAACAGCAAGGAAGCTCCTCATTTGTCTCAGGAAAGCAATTTTGTAGCTCCTAAGTCATTGATTTTCTTGGAAAATTCTAGCATAGAGTTTCTTTTTCTTTTGTATGTCAGAGCCTTCTGCCTTTTCACCTAAAGCCTCATTCTTGGTCTTTGTGCTATTTAAAATGCATGTTTATGGTAACCAGGTGACCAGACCGTGTGACCCAGGATAGACCCTGGGGTCATTGGCCTTACATAAAAGACCACACTTTTCAGACCTTTCTCTCTTTGGCCTCTTGCTATTTTGCTTCCACTTCCTTCCTTCTGACTATACTTTGCCTCTCCACTAAGAAGATGATAAGGTAATAATTCAGCTACTTTCTTACCTATTTTTTTTTTGTTAGCTATTTAGGATCTAGGTTCTCCCACGCATATATAATTGTAAAATGCATTAGTAATTTTTTCTAAGTTTGTAAACTGAAACTGCCTGCATTGTTTTGTTTTCCAAGTCAGTCTCAGTTCAGGGAAGCCACACAGAGACTGGGACGTGCTTTTTCTATTACTCTGCTAAAAGAAGGCTGATTCCTAACAGTTTCATTTTTATAGAATTTCCTCCAAAGGGCTAACATACTGGAAAACTCTGAATTCCCATCAGACTTTTTCTGGGATCCACATGACAATCAATAAGCTAAGATGTGGGATAAAGAAAGGAGATGGCAAAGGAGGGGGAAATGAAAGGCAGGATTGGGGTTTGGCAGGGTGGGTGATACATGGGGTTTTCAAAAATTCATGTGGTTGCTGGGGGGGCTGAGATGGGGTGAATGTAAAATTATGGGCAGAATTTTTATGAGCTTCATTCTGCTAAGGCTTTTATTGTGGACTTGTTACCCTGTTTACTTGGGATCCCAGGAGAGACATCTAAATAACCTTACAATTACACAGATGGGGAAATTAGTCAAGAGCACTGGTTGGCACTACGAGAGGCAGGGTAACGCAGCAGGATCTTGTAACCCAATGTTTACGGGGTCAGGCCAAGTTAAGAAGCAAACCATGTTGGAAATAATGAATGATCTTTATTAAATACAGGCACACAATGTAAGCAACACACGCACACAGATAACTAAGGAGAATAAAGGAGTGAGTAGGATAGCGGGATTTTCAGAAGGATAGTTTTTTCGGGTGATACAAAACCTGTTCCTGGAGCCCGGAAAGAAGATAGAGAGTGATTCTGGGGTTCGATGTATCTCAGCACATGGAGATGAGGGGAAGTTCACCAAGCAAAGCGGCAGCAAGGTGGTCTGGAACTCGGGAGCGATCCGAGGATGGTCTCGGAATCAGGGTTTTCTATAGGGAGAAATGTGACTGCAGGCTATACCTTACTTGGGGAAAACAATGTGTTTTAGGAGCAGGACAAAGCTTTTGAAAGGTCAGAATTTAGCATGATTGAATTAAGTCCGAACTGAAAAAGAGTTAGCCAGTATGCAAATGCTCAGTGCTTGGCCTTTGAGTATTCAGCTTGCGAGCTTGACTGCTCGGGGCAGGGAGTCCTTTGTAAGCAGCATGCATCCATAATGAGCTTGTTTACAGAGAGGTCTCCTAAAGCCATGATCTAGCTATTTCTGGCCTGCCTGGGTGGAGAATGGAATGTCCAGCAATTAGTGGCCGAGCCTAGTTCTGTGCTTGTCCGGGGGCCTCACAAACACGTGGAGAGGGGTGGTGGAAGAGAGCCAAATTATGATATCAAAATGATATCTTAGGGGTATCTCCAAGGAGGCCTAAACTGCAGTAACAGACTTTTCACTTAAATTTAAATGGCACATTAACATATATGTAATATGTAGATACTCTTTACACCTGTGAAGAGATACATGACTTAAATTGTGGAAGCCAGGTTAATACTATTGGGGTAAAAATGTAGAGGGAGAGAAACAACAGTCATGTCATTGTGGGGATCTACTATAGACCTCCAAGACATACTGAGGACTTGAATGGTGCCTTCCTGGAATAGATGACCAAGTCAGAAAGGACAAATATAGTAGTTATGGGGGATTTCAACTATTCTGATATTTGTTGAGAATCAGACTGTGCTGAGAGTATCAGGTCAAACAAATTTCTCATTTGCCTTGCAGACAACTTTATAGTCCAGAAAGTGGAGGAGAAAGGAGGACTTTGAGTGTGTTCACCTGCATTGCAGAAGGGGACTGGACTGGATGGTCCTTTTAATTTCCTCCAACTCTATGATGAGGTCTCTCATTCTTTGGGCCAACCAAAGTCAAAGCTGACTTCATGGAAATTAACAAGAACTGAATCAGATGTAGGTTGTTTTTTTTTAACGTTAGCTATTCTGTTCAGCCCTGTGATGAGTAAGTAAGTACAAAGACTTTTTTCTGGTAGCTTACTTCTCTCTCTTTCCTTCTCCATCTTTCAGTCTTATTGATTTTCCCGTCTCCCACCCTTGGTCAAAATGGTGCAATCTGGCCTCCATCTATCCCCATCTGCAAAGCAGCATCAAAAACTACTTTTCCCTTTCCTGACTTTATCACCTAAGGGCACTTTGGGTGCAAATTCATCAGCCTGGTCAATCAGGACTTCCTTGACTGCCTCATAGTCATTCAGCACCGCAACACACTCTGCTTCAAAATGCAGTGTGAACATGGGCCCATACTTCTCACTTAACTGGAGGAAAATGAAGGAAGAGGCACATGCACTGCCCCAAATGAGAAATTGTCCATATTCTTAATTGCAAATATTCATTTAGAATCTGCTTTCTCTCTTCTGCCTTGCTTCCTATTAACCCTCTACATTCTACATCCCATAACCAAGCATAGGTATCTAACATGGAAATATCTGTTGTACTCGCTTTCTGTTTCTCTCCTGTGGTAAACTATATGTTACAATCTCCTTGGGGCAGGGATCTGTTTGTGCTACAAACTGATCTGCACATTATTGGCCATTAATACTGCACTCTCTGTAAATAAACAAACTTAAATCTGGTTTGCTTCTGCTCAAAAGAGGCAACTGTAAACCAAATTATGAAATGCACATTGTGTGTGTGTATGTCCGTTCAAGTTGCCTGTTGATTTATGGTGACCCCATGGATTCTGTAGGGTTTTCTTGGACAAAGAATACTCAGAACTGTTTTTGCCAGTCCCTTCCTCTTAAATGTAGCCTACAGTATCTCGTATTCATTGGTGGTCTTCCATTCAAATACTAACTAGGGTTGACTTTGTTTAACTTCCAGGATCAGACAAAAGCTGATGTCTTTAGGGTATTAGGAATCATACAATCATAGAATCATAGAAATTCAGAGTTGGAAGAGACCACACAGGCCATCTAGTCCAACCCCCTGCCATGCAGAAACACCCTCAAATCAATCCCGACAGATGGCCATCAAGCCTCTGCTTAAAAACCTCCAAGGAAGGAGACTCCACTACACTCCGAGGCAACAGATTCCACTGCCGGACAGCACTGACCATCAGGAAGTTCTTCCTGAGGTTCAGGTGGAATCTCCTTTCCTGCAGCTTGAATCCATTGCTCCTTGTCCTGGTATCTGGAGCAGTAGAAAACAAGCCCCCTCCTTCCTCTACGTGGCATCCCTTCAAATATTTAAACATGGCTATCATGTCCCCTCTTAACCTCCTCTTCTGCAGACTAAACATACCCAGCTCTCTAAGTCTATCCTCATAAGGCATGGCTTCCAGGCCTCTTTTACCTACAGGCCATGCCATGCTTAGTGAGAACAAAGGAAATTTAGAGTGGGACAAAGGCGTTGGGAAAGGTCAGGTTTTACATGATGGGCTTAGCGCTGGATGACAATAGTGTGGACAGTATGCAAATGACCCAACATAAAGAAATGGCTCGGCCCTTGGCCGGGTGTCTTTGTGTAGATTCACGCTGAGTAAGGCCGGTTTGCAAGAAGGTGTTCCCTGAAGCATCAGAGAGGCTTAAGTTGCCTGCCTGAATGAGGTTTGGAATGTACAACCATTAACAGCTGCGCCCAATACGTGCTTGTCCAGAGGACCTCTGCAAACACGTGGAGTGGGGTGGCAGAGAAAGGTCAAGCAAAGGCCAAATTATTTGATATCAAAAGGATATCTAGTGCTCTCACCAGACATATCATAACCGTAGTGACAAGGAGCACCCTTTGGGTTCGGCCAGTCAGCCAATTACAAATCCACCTAACAGTAGTGTTTTCTAGCCCACATTTTACTAGCTTGTTTGCAAGAATATCATGTGGGACTTTGTCAAGGGCCTTATTGAAATCAAGATACACTATATCTGCAGCATTCCCTTCAGCTACCAAGGTATTTGCTCTATCAAAAAAAAAGAGTTAAGATTAGTCTGGCACAATTTGTTTTTGAGAAACCTGTGTTGACTTTTAGTGATTACAGCATTGCTTTCTAAGTGCTTACAGGCTGCCTGTTTAATGATCTGCTCTAGGACCTGTGGAGATTTAAAGGGGAAATAAGGGACCCCCTCAAACTCAATGCTTCCTTCTGCCTTGAACAGAAGCTAGGAATTCTGCACAAATTCTCTTAATTCTCACTGCTACCACTCATTGAATTCTGAATTACCCCATATGTGAGCAGCACAGTGGGACTGTGCTCTGAGGATTGCCAGTCTCTATGCTGAAGGTCCTTTCCGTTCCCTCACCTCCCCATTCTGAGTGAGAGAAATCCTATCGATGCATCTAAGCTGAACATGAATCAATCATAGAATCATAGAATCATAGTGTTGGACAAGACCCCAAGGGCCACCCAGTCCAACCCCCTGCTATGCAGGAACACCCATCAAAGCACTCCCTTTGATAGATGGCCATCCAGCCTCTGCTTAAAAACCTCCAAGGAAGGAGACTCCACTACACTCCGAGGCAGCAGATTCCACTGCCGGACAGCCCTGACTGTCAGGAAGTTCTTCCTGACGTTCAGGTGGAATCTCCTTTCCTGCAGCTTGAATCCATTGCTCCTTGTCCTAATCTCTGAAGCAGCTGAAAACAAGCCCACTCCCTCCTTGACATGACCTCTCTTCAAATATTTAAACATGGTCAATATCCTTGGATGTAGTTCATCCAGCCCTGGAGACTTGAATTCTTGAGCTTCAAATGAGCTTTCTCAAAATGTAGAATGAGAGTCTGGATATGCTTGGCTTCCCCTTTCCACTGTATAATGAACTCCAGGAGAACATGGTCACTTCTACTTAAGGATCCTGCCACTTCTATCCTAACAACAACAACAACAACAACAACAACAACAACAACAACAACAACAAATTCCTAACCTGTCTCTCTCCAAGGCTCAAGGCAGGGTACAACATATATTAAAATACAATTAAAAATGTTTCATAAGTTAAAATACACTAAAAACACATGAAAACATTTAAAATAAAAATATATCATAATTAAAATATATCATTATTTAAACGTACCATAATTAAGAATTGATTGAGTAGGACTGCCAGAAGAAATAAGTTCTCAGTATTTTTTTAAAAAAAGTCAGACAGCACATTTTGTTGTCAAATCTCTTTCAGCAGGTCATTCCACAGTCCAGGAGTGGTTGACAAGAAGGTCCTGGGTGACCAATGCAAGTCTAGTCCTGGTCGGTTTAAACAAATGGCCCCCCAGAGGACCTGAGTGTATGGGGTGGATTGTGTGGGAGGAGGCAGTCCTGCAGCTAATTTGGACCCTAACCATGTAGGACTTGAAAGGTAATAACCAACACTTTGTACTTTGCCTGCAAACTAATTGGCACCCAGTGAAATGATTTTAATATCAGTGTGATATGTTACCTCCTCATTGTACCTGTGATCAATTTGGCTGCCATATTTTGGACCAGCTGGAGTTTCCAAACATGGCACAAAGGTAGTCCAAGGTACAGCACATTGCTGAAGCCCAATCTTGAGGTTGCCAGCACATTCACTGTTACCCCAAAATGTGGATGACTCAGTGGTCCACCCACACTGCCAGTCCCTCCGTATTACGGTGAGGAGTTATTAACCCAATATTAGGAGGCCTGCAAGAGGGGACAACCTAGCAAGATCTTTCCACTAATGTTTACGGGATCTCCATTGGGAGAAACCAGACAAAGACTCAAAAAGTAGACTAAAATGTGTTTTTATTGAGGAGATTTTAGTGACACACTCACCCAAGGCTGACTGAAAGAAAGGGAGGAAAGCTTGATAGAGGGAGATTTGAGGGTGAGTGGGTAATATTTACCAAAATGAGGAGCAGAGAAGAAGCAGAGATGTGACTTCAACTTGAGTCTAAGGAAAGGACAATCAGAAATCAGAGTTACAGAGTGATGTTCAGCAACCAATGTACTATGAGCTAGTTGCTCAAAACTGGAGGTTTTTATACACAATTTCTATCTGGAGGGTGTGCGTGCAAATGGCTCTCTGGCTGAGTAAACAGTGGAGTTTGCAGAGTGGACAATGAGGTCCCGAATAGCTGATGGTTTTAGCTTTAGGTGACAAAGTTTGAGGATAATGGGATAGGTTGCAGGGTGAAGGGAAGAGGGCCCGAGACAATCAGCGGCCTGGTGGGAATCCCCCAGTCACTATTATTTAAGAAAGTAGAGTTGTTAAGTCTAGCAGCAGCCTAGTATCTCTGGAGTTTCCTGGGAATTTCTTGACTATGACCTCATCATGTCTAGGAGGTGTTTTTCTGGCCTAATTTCATAACACTCATGTTTGGTCAGCTTTCCTCTTGGTCAGCCTGGCTATACAGCTATAGCAGGGTATGTTTTATATTTTATATAGATTTCAGTGTATGCTAATTAAACCATATCAAGTATGGGGGTATATGGCTATTAACAGCACTACCATCTTTAGGTTGTCCATTAACCAGGACATCATTGTTGGTTCAGGTCAGGTCCAAAATAACTGATCTCCTTGTCACCTCTTCCACCTTCTGGATAATGAAATTGTCTGCAAGGCAAGTGAGGAATTTGTTGGACCTGATATTCTTAGCAGATGACTTCCAACAAATATCAGGATAGTTGAAATCTCCAATTACTACTATCTCCCTTTTTCCTAAATGTGTGGTCATGTTTTAGGAAGACCTCTTCTAAGTCCTCAGTTTGGTTTGGGGGTCTGTAGTAGACCCTAGAATGACATCCTTGTTTTCCCTCTCCCTTTTAATTTTTACCCAGATGCTCTCAACCTGGCTTCCAGGATTCAAATCATGAATCTCTTCACAGGTGAGAACATCCTTGACATTTAAGGCTGTTCCTCCTCTTCTCTTGTTGGTCTATTTCTCTGAAATAGGTTATACCCCCAATTACTAGATTCCAGTCATGAGTCTCATCCCACCAGGTTTCAGTGATGCTTATTATATCATACCTGTTCTATCATGTTAAGAGTTTGAGTTCATCTTGTTTATTTCCCATGCTCTGTGTATTAGTGTAGAGACATTTAAGACCATGGGCGATTCTCCCTTTCTGCCTATCTAAGGTTTTTCCCCTCCTATGGTCAGAGTCTTGTACTATTCTCTCAATTCCCTCGATAACTATCAGATTATTATCTCTAGCACTTGATGCACTCCTGTCCTCAAAAACACTGTGACCACCCCCACACAGATAATTCAGCTTAAAGCCCCTTTCATCACATTTGTGAGCCTCTTAGCAAAAACATTCCTGCCAACTGCTGTGAGGTGCAATCCATCATTAGCCAGTAGTCCTTTTACATGAAACTACAGACCATGATCCAAGAAGCCAAATCATTCCTGGCAGCATCATTTGCAGAGCAGATATTCACCTCCACTATTGTTATCTCCCTTCCCGGGCTGCGTCTTTTGACTGGGAGAGTAGACTGTGATGGAGTCTATCTATCGGTAATGTAGGCTTCCTCTTTATATACACCCACACACACCCCTCCATGATTGGCGTGGTTTACTTGGCAAATAAAATTCAATTGGCACCATATTAATTGGCCTTGATATTAATGAGACCTGAAGTGACGGCAAGGTCATACTGAAAGAGGGAAATTCTTGACTCTAAACATGATAGGGCAAAGAAGGTCAGTCTAACCCACCTCTAAGCAGAAGACCCAGTTAGCTCAGGACAATAGCTTGGCTGCTCTGAATATAACAGGAGTGAAATATCCAGTTGGACTCTGAGAGCTAAAATGGGGAAGTACCCACCAATTTGTGATTGACTTAACCCTGGTCTCTGTGCACTTGGACATTTTCCTATTATCTCCCCATCTTTCCACAAAAACCAGCTATTGTGACAACCATTACCCCTTGTCACTCAAACACAAAACCCATCAACTCTGTCTGGACTTTATTGTATGTGTTGTAGCTCCTATTGTCCATGCAGGTGGGAGTACAAGTCACAATCACACCCTTGGGATATTTTTTGGGTACAAATACATCTGATTTTAGACTGCTCAGTGCAGTGTCTCGCTGATCCACACGCCACTCTTCCCTTCTGATTCCTGAATGAGAACTATCCTTAGGTTCCAGCCTAAGCCATGTTGCTGCTTCTTCTACTTCTTTCTGGACGGGTAAATATTGCCAGAATCCCTCAAGGTACTCTATCCCACTTTCCTTCCTTTCCTTCAGATAGCTTTGTGCAAGTGAGTCTGTGCTTGAGTTTTTGCATGTATGAGTGAAATTATTTCAATAAAATATATTTGTAACTTACATTTCACTCTTCAGCTTGTTCTTTTCCTGCATGAGCCCATAAATGCTGGTAGAGAGCTTTCACTAATTACCCCCCATAAGCCTCTGAACTTTGAGCTAATTAATTCCCCGCTTTTACACAGAGGTATTGCCATCGGGGGGGGCATTGTGTTACCTATGTTTTGGGGTAATACTTGTGATAGATGAGGGATCAGAGATGGAAGAGTAATTTATTTTGCCTGTGCCTCCACCATCAGAAAGACAAACTGAAACAGAGATTTTAAAACCAGTGCCTGAAGGAGAAGCGGTCAGTGATAATTTTGAGGAATTGAAGTCACCTTTGCCTCCCAGTCCTCAGTGATGAAGGCAGCAGAAGAGGGTGGCTAAGAAGGTAGGATTAGGAACCCCTGCTTTCCCTGCTATTTAAGTCTGCCAGAATGGTTTGCTTTTTGCTTGTGGCAAATTGCTGCCCAAGCTCCTTTGACCTTTGCATTCCTGCTCCATATCTTTGTGAACTCTGACATTCTTGACTCTATGGACTGGCTTGACTTTGGTCTTTGGGTCAAGGCTCTTCTGATTGTTAGCTCTGGACTGTCTCCATTTCCTGCCCCTCCTTGGCAAATGTTACCCTGATCTCTGGGGGTCGTAGGAGGGACACCTAAATAACCAAACAACAACTTGGGGGAAATTAGCTGGAGCTCTCACTAAAGCTAGCGAGAGGCAGGGTAACTTAGCAGGATCTTGCAATCCTGCGTCTATGGGGTCAGGTCAGTCAAGCAGTCAGACAGTTGTAAAATAGCAAAAACGATGTTTTATTAAAAGACAAACAAACAGAAAAGACACCACAATCACACAGTTAACTAAAGAATTAGAAATAGGGATTTTCGGTGAAAATGGGTGATACAACACCTGTCTTGTAGTCCTGGAGAGATATGAAGATAGAGTTCGTGGTTATGGAGTCTCAGTATGTGGGACTGAGGGGAAGGCTTGCCAGGCAAAGTGGAAGCAAGGTGGGATGAAAGCCCAGAGCTATCCGAGGTGGTCTCGGAATCGGTGGGGGGGTTATATACGGTGAATTGTGACTGCAGGCCATACCTTACTTGGTGAGGGCAATGCGATTTAGGTGCGGGACAAAGATTTGGAAAGGTCAGAATTTAGCATGATTGACTTAGAGCCGAATTAACAATAGTGTAGTCAGTATGCAGATGCAGAGCGCTTAGTACAGCTTTGTCAGATTACCTGCGAAGGGCAGGGAGCCTTTGTTAGTATTGTGCATATGCAATGAGGTGTCTGCAGGAGAGGTCTCTGAAACGGTGAACCGGCTCTGTCCGGCCTGCCTGGGTGGAGAATGGAAAGTCCAACAATTACCGACCGCGCCTGTTTATGTGCTTGTCCGGGTACCTCGCAAACACTTGGAGTGGGGTGGCAGAGGAAGGCCGAATGGTTTTATATCAAAATGATATCAAGTGCTATCTCCAGGTAGGCCTGGACCACAGTAACACAAGTACTGTCCCATTCCTTCCCATTCCTTGACCCAGCATCTATGGGGTCAGGTCAGTCAAGCAGCCAGATGGTTTAAAATAGAAAAAAAAATGATGTTGTATTAGATACAGACAAATATTAAAGACACCACAATCACACAGCTCACTAAAGAATCAGAAATAGGGATTTTTAGAGGGAAATGGGTGATATGACACCTGTCTCGTAGTCCTGGAGAGGTTTGAAGATTGAGTTCGTTAATATGGAGTCTCAGTACATGGGACTGAGGGGACGGCTTGCCAGAGACAGAGGCAGCAAGGCTGGATGGAAGTCCAGAGCGATCTGGGGTTGAGCAGTCTCAGTTACTGGAACTGAGGGGAAGGCTCGCCGGGCAAAGCAGCAGCAAGGTTGTCTGGAACTCGGGAGTGATCCGGGGAGGGTCTCGGCATTGGTTTTTTTTATAGGGTGAATTGTGATTGCAGGTCATACCTTACTTGGTGAAAACAATGTGTTTTAGGAGCGGGACAAAGCTTTGGAAAGGTCAGAGTTTAGCATGATTGGCTTAGGGCCGAATTAACAATAGTGTAGCCAGTATGCAAATGCGGAGCGCTTAGTACAGCTTTGTGCGGCTACCTGCTCGAGGCAGGGCGCCTTTGTTAGTATCGCACATAAGCAAGAGGGTGTTTGCCATAGAGGTCCCTGAAGTGACGAACCGGCTCTGTCTGGCCTGCCTGGGTGGAGAAAGGAATGTCCAGCAATTATCGGCTGTGCAAGTTTACCTGCTTGTCCGGTGGCCTCACAAACACGTGGAGTGGGGTGGCAGAGGATGTCAAAACGATATCAAGTGTTATCTCCGGGTAGGCCTGGACCACAGTAACACAAGTACTGTCCCATTCCTTCCCTTGCTGGCAGATAAGCATGGAATAGAAGTTAAACTCTGACAACAGTTTTCCTACTGCCTTCCACCCTGCCAAGCATCGTTGTCTTTTCTGATGAATTACGGTAGTACCAGTTCTTGGTTTCTAGAGAATATGCAGACCGGATTTGTTTTAATTCCCATTTCTTTTCTTTTTTTTCTTTGTGGCAGCCCATGCTATCTGTGGAACTTTCCTTCAGCACCACATTTCACATGAGTATTTTTTTTCCCCTATCAGCTCTCTTCACTGTCCAACTTTCACAACCATACATAGAAATAGCAAATTAGACTTGAGGGTCTTATCCTGTTCCTTCATAGCCGTCCTTCCAACTCTCTATTTTGATTTATGACTAAGTCAAGATATGGAATATCTTCAACTATTTTGATGTCTTCCTCATCATCCAAAAGATATTTAAATCATTTGCAGTCATTATTTCTGTTTTCTTAGTCCTGTTTTATCCTTTTTTTGCTCAATGTTTCTCAATATTCCTTTCAAGTCTTTGCTGTTTTCTGTTAGTGGTAAAATGTCCCCTGCATATTTGAATTATTTGGAAATCCACTGATGAAGTTATGAAATGAACATAGTAATTATGCAATGATCAAAAGTAGCAGCCACCTGCATGTGGGGATGTACATGTGCATAAAACAATAACATGATTTGACCCATAATATGTAACTGAACATGAAGAGCGGCTTAATAACTAGCTTAGGGAGTCAAGTATGTTTAGTCTGCAGAAGAGATGGTTAAGAGGAGACATGATAGACATGTTTAAATATTTGAAGGAATGTCATGTCAAGGAGGGAGCAGACTTGTTTTCCGCTGCTCCAGAGACTAGGGCAAGGAGCAATGAAATCAAGCTTCAGGAAAAGAGATTCCACTTAAACCTCAGGAAGAACTTCCTGATGGTCAGAGCTGTCCAACAGTGGAATCTGCTGCTACCTCCATGGAGTGTGGTGGAGTCTCTTCCTTCTTTGGAGGTTTTTAAGCAGAGGCTGGATGGCCATCTGTCCAAGGGAGGGCTTTGATGTGGGTTCCTGCGTGGCTGAAGGGGGTTGGACTGAATGGCCCTGGTGGTCTCTTCCAGCTTTATAATCCTATGATTCTATGTGTTGCGATCCCTCTAGAAAAAACTGAAGTACAACAGAAACAGCATCTGATACAAAGTGTAAGATTGTGACTTTAAGGTAATCACTTTTCTTCTCCTGCATGTTTTTTTAAAATTTTCTGCAAGATTAAGAAGCCAGTGGAACTTTGAAAGCTTTCCTGATGCATTTTCTGCACTTTAGTTGCCCAATGAATCTTTTCTGGATTTTGGATTTTGTTGTATTTTGCTGCATGGACAACACAGCTACTCCTGAATATGTTAAATTGGGGGGAGTAAGCTATGTAACAAAGATGTGGAATTTCGGACAACAAGGATCTGCTGAGTGGAGCATTCTGGACAGGTTGAAAAGGTAGGAAGAACAAGATGTGAAGGTGTTGGCCTGTGGGAGCTGTATGTGTTTTATCTTCTATTTCTGGAGGATCAGGAGTCTGTCTCTGAGAGCAATGCTGGTTATTTCTGTTCCTGCCCCAAACAAGTCAATCATGCAAATGAGTAGGTTCTCAATGGTGAACTCTGACGCATTGTCATGTTGTTTGCGGAGAAACATGCAACACAATTGGTGCATTTAATTCTCATGGGCTCAATAAATTATAAGAGAAGAAGGATTGACAACCAAAGAGTTCTTGTCAATCCAGGAGTCTTCCCATCACACAGACACACGTGCGCGTGCACTCGCACACACACACACACATATATATATATACACAGAGAGAGAGAGAGAAAGAGATGGTGGTTGTGGAGAGAGAGTTTTTTTCCTCCCATAATATAAATTTCCAGTAAATCCAAACCTCAATTATATCTTTTTTGGGAGCATGCAGTTTGTTCAGAATTTTGGAAGTCCAGGAGACAAAAGTAATTCTAGTTAAGTAAAAATCAATGAGTATAAGGGAAAGAACCTTAAACTCTTCAGCAAAGAGACAGGGGTGAGGGAGCCATGGCTCCTTCACCTCTCCTCAGAGTTTTCCTACTGTGCTGTCTAAGCAACCCACCACAGGTGTGAGGATAACACTGGCATTCTTGCTTCCTGGGACCCTGATCTCTGTGTGTCCCTGATGCTGCTGGTGGTCCATTGCTCTGCTCAGACCCAGAGCCCAGCTCCCTGTAGACAATGTCATGGTGGGACCTGATAAACAGACTTTAGAAAAACCATTCTCAGCAGGGATCATGTGGCCTCCAAAGGGACCCTGGAACTTTTGAAGGGAGTCACAGACTGAAAACTGGGGAGGAGACCCTCAAGGGTTAGACTGTCAGTGTCTAATTTGGAGCCCTTATATCATGAAACTTGCAGAAAAGCTCCAAGCTCAAGGACCACATCAGGCCTGAAAGATGTCTAATTTCATGCGGTCTTTTTTTTTTCTGTCTGGTATGTCAGAATGTTCAAGTTTTCTTGGTGTTCAATAATAGATTATTTTCTGTCTGTTTGCGTTGTATCCCTATTTGACAAGGGGGCCCTAGAACCCAAGAAGAACTCCTAAGAGGGCCATGACCAAAAGACAGTTGGGAAAGACTGCTTTAGAGGCTTAATTTGTGAGGAAGAGAAGGTCAGTTCTGGAAAAAGCGGTCCCAAATGACTCCCTTCCCATGGCATTTTTAAACATTTGTTAGATGGGTGCTACTCTCTGGTGGCTGGTGGCTGCCCTAACAGAGGGACTTCAAATGAGGGTCAGGTTCAGAACCTTAGATAACTTTTAAGTTTCAGCCAAAGCCAAGTGCAGATTCACTGCCTTGTGGACATGGAAGTCACTGGTCTCCCCTTGTGTTTCTTGGCTGAAGATGGTTCAGACCCAGGGATGTCCTCCTGCCTTGAGAAATCCATGGTTCTGCTTTATCTGATCAATATTTATGTTGAAGTAGTCAATGAAATCTCAAGACAAGCTGGAATCCAGGGCAGCCCTGTGCTCCTTGGCTTCCTCCAAAATGAAATCTGTGTGTCATGAGCCAGGCTGAGCATGCTGCCGATTCAGACGGGGACTCTGAGTTAGATTTGGACTCCCAGCCGGGAGAGGATCTCTTGGAGGGAGAGGGGGCTCCTTCAGAGTCAAGAGAGAGGCCTGCCAGCGACCCCATAGCTGTCCCAGGGCCGGATCCTGAGCCAGTACCTGCAGCAGATGAGACCAGTGCTTCTGGCTTGACAGAAGCTGCTGTTTCTGACTCCAACCCGGAGTTTGCAGCAGACCGTCCCCCATGTTCCTCCAGAGGCAGCTGGAGAAGGAGGCGGTTCGCATATCGCAGCAGCTGCGAGAGAAGTGTCTGAGGGCCTCCAGCTGAGGGCCTCCAGTTGCATTTGATCATCTCCAGCTGGACTAGAGACTGTGTATTTAAGACAGACACTGAGGGAGTTGGGCATGGGGCAACGACTGTCTACTGCCTGAGAATCTGCATCCTGTGTTATGGGCTTTCTGTTCCAGGCCAATCCTTGCTGTTGAGTTTGCTGCCTCTGTTTGTTTTGGGTGATGTAACCTCTTGATTACTTTATTACTAAAAGCCATAAACTCAGCTCCTGCCTCTGTGTCTGCTTAGCCTGCTGCCTGACATTGACACTGTGGATCTCACAGTCTGTGATGAGGCCCAGAGATTGTTGGATAGAAATGCTGTGACATTTGCCCCAGTTGAAAATACATTTGATGAGCATGTGGGATACACCTGGGGAATGACTTGGCAAGTCATGATGTAATCCCTAGGGGACAGTAAGGCTGAGTCATGGTAATGTGAAATCATGGCAAGAGGTTGCATCAGCCATTGTCCCTGAGGTGAGCGCAGACTGTGTCTCTCTCTGACTATTCTCTGACTCTCTGATCTTCTCTGACACCGAACCTCTGTCTGAGCGAACATCTGCCTGATATGTCTGTAATGCTGAACCTATGACTGAGGATTTGTGTATCCTGATTGTACAGATGTGTATATATTGGAACTTGAAGATTAAAAGCCTCCAGGTATTTTGGATGACAACTCTGTGTGTTAAAGTTACTAACCAGTGGGTAGAGTAGGGTCAGAATGATGCTGTAAGTTACATTCTGCTGCTGCTCATGCTTGCTCCTGTTTTGAAACTCTGCTGTATGTTTAATACTTACCTCTGGAACACATTTTGTTCAGAGCACAGTGGTTACTGGGAGGATTTTGTGCTAGGTGCTGTAAATCAACCTCCCAACGGTGATGAAGTCCATGAGTGAAAGGAAGGCATTTGTGAGATACAGAGGAAGGCAGAAGAGAATCATGTTTATCTCTTGGGTTCAATCATTCTCTCTCATCTCTAGGGGTTGACTGGAGATTCGTCATCAGAAAACATAGAAAATGCTTTCATGACCCCCAAAGTAGCTGAAGGAGCAAGGAAAACCTCAGGAAGAACTTCCTGACAGTCAGGGCTGTCCGGCAGTGGAATCTGCTGCCTCGGAGTGTAGTGGAGTCTCCTTCCTTGGAGGTTTTTAAGCAGAGGCTTGATGGCCATCTGTCGGGAGTGCTTTGAGGTTGTTCCTGCATAGCAGGGGATTGGACTGGATGGCCCCTGTGGTCTCTTCCAACTCTACATTTCTATGATTCTAAGACACTTCCTGCTACAAGAGGCTTTCTATGCAGTTCCTGATCGTGAGTCATGCTTTGAAAAGTGATTTTTAAAAAAATGAATTTCTCACATGGTAGGAAACCCTGAGAAGGAGAAATATGGGAGGACAAGAATCTCCAGTTTGTGTGACTTACAGTGTACAAAATTCACTATTTATCTTTCTATCTATCTATTCATCCATCTATTATTTTGCATAGAAAACAGAAATTTCTGTGCAGGAAACAGCATTCCATGCACATAAAATTATTTAATTATATATTATATATTGTTATGTGCATGGAATGCTGTTTCCTGCACAGAAATTTCTGTTTTCTATGTACAAAACTATGCACAATTTTTTTTCACTGAAACATATCATAGCATCATAAGAGACCATGTCATATCAAACATAGGATTCCATTTCTTGGCAGGGAAACAAATAATTACATTCCTGAAAGACAGATTAGCATTTTGTTCTTTTGTTTGTTTGTTCTAAGTTTTGAAGCAAAATAGCAAAGACGTAGCAAGAGAAGTTTAGTCCAGAAGCCAAATTTGCCAATTGTCTCCTGATGCTCATAATTGAACTCTCTTTTTCCCAGAGAGGCAGCAAAGTTGTTGGTGCCTGACTTAGTGTGATGTTTATGACTCATTGGGTTGCATCTAAACTTAGTTGTGGTTAGTAAGACTCATCAAATAAGTGGAACAAGTTATTCATGCTCATCATAAGCATGAGGTGTGGTGTGCTGTTTCCCTGGAGCCAAAATCAATGACATAACGGAGAGGCTAACGAGACTGGTCAAGCCCACTGACTGTAACCCCCTCCTTTGGTTCACGTCAGAACCAATGACGTGGTGAGGCACAGCTTTCACCGCATCACAAAGGATTATGAGCTTATGGGTAGCAAGCGGAAGGACCTTCGTATGCAGGTTGTCATTTCATCTCTTCTCCCAGTGGAAGGACATGGCCCCCAAAGGGAAAGAAGAATAATGGAGATCAACAACTGGCTCTGAAGATGGTGCTGCCAGGAGTGATTTGGATTTTTGGATCATGGCCTCCATTTCCACGAAGATGGTCTTCTGGCAACGGATGGCCTGCACCTTACAACCATCGGCCGGAATGTTTTTGTAACAGTCTCGCAAAATGGATCAAGATGTCTTTAAACTGAGTTTGACTGGGGAGGGGAACAGTATTATTCTGGGCAAGGATTCAGTGAGTGCTGCGAAAAATAGCCCAAATGATATAGACAGGGCAGGCCAAGTAGACCAACAGGGAGAGGGAAAGTAATTTTAGTATAGAAATTCCACAAAGGACACATCATCTCAAGTGTCTCTACACTAATGCACAGAGCCTGGGGAATAAGCAAGACGAACTCCAACTCACAGTACAACAAAATAAATATGATTTAATAGGTGTCACTGAAACCTGGTGGAATGAATCTCATGATTGGAATGTAGGAATAGGGGGGTATAACCTATTTCACAGAAATAGACCAAACAAGAAAGGAGGAAGAGAAGCCTTATATGTCAAGGATGCTTTCACTTGTGAAGAGATTATGACTGAAATCTAGGAAGCCAAGTCGAGAGCATCTGGTTGAGAATTAAGGGAACGAGAAACAATAGGGATGTGATTGTGGGGGTTTGCTACAGGCCTCCGTACCAGCCTGAGGACATGGATGAGGCCTTCCTGGAGCAGATAGCCACACATTCAAAAAGGAGAGATGCTGTGTTAATGAGAGATCCCAATTATCCTCATATTTGTTGGCAGTCAAATTCCGCAAAGATCACAAGGTCCAACAGGTTCCTCACTTGCCTTGCAGAAAATTTCATGATCCAGAAGGTGGAAGAGGCAACAAGGGGATCAGCTGTTTTAGATCTGATCCTGACCAACAGGGATGACATACTGGATGAGGTGAAGGTGGTGAGATCCTTAGAGGGGAGTGACCATGCTCTCCTGGAGTTTGACATCCAGTGGGAAGGAGAAGCCAACTGTAGCCACGAATGCATCCTAAACTTTAAGAAAGCCGATTTGTGTAAACTTAGGGAGTTGCTGAAATCCCGTGGTCAAGAATATTAAACGAGAAAGGAGTTGATGATGGATGGGAGTTTCTTAAAAGTGAGATACTGAAGGCACAATTGAAAACTGTGCCAATAAGAAGAAAAAATGGCAGGTCTCTAAAGAAACTGGAATGGTTGAATGAAGAATTCTCAGTTGAGCTAAGTGTTAAAAGAAACACGTACAGGAAATGGAAGAAGGGGGAAATCACCAAAGAGGAATTCAAGCAAATAGTCAGGAGATGTAGGGAAAAGGTCAGAAAAGTTAAAGTGCAGAATGAATTCAGGCTTGCCAGAGACATAAAAAACAATAAAAAGGGCTTTTTTAAATATGTCCGTTGCCAAAGGAAAAACAATGAAATGATAGGATCACTGCATGGAGATGACCAATTAATCATGGCGGGAAGTGAGAAGGCAGAACTACTCAACACATTCTTTGCCTCAGTTTTCTCTCAAAAGGATAGAAGTGCCCAATCTGGGGTGGGGGGAGCAGGTGAGGAACGGGGGGAAATGCAGCACAGAATAAGTAGAGTAGTAGTACCGGAATATCTGACTAAACTAGAAGAATTCAAGTCTCCAGGGCCAGATAAATTACATCCAAGGATATTAAAAGAACTGGCAGGAGTCATTTCTGAACCACTTGCAGCAATCTACAGAAGTCTTAGAGAACAGGAGAGGTTCCAGCAGACTAGAGAAGGGCAAATGTTGTCCCCATCTTCAAGAAAAGGGAAAAGGAGGACCCTATTATTGCCCAGTCGGCCTAACATTAATTCCAGGAAAGATCCTAGAGCAGATTGTTAAACAGTCAGTTTGTAATTACTTAGAAAGCAATGCTGTAATCACTAGAAGCCAGCATGAATTTCTCAGAAATAAGTAATGTCAGACTAATCTTATCTCTTTTTATGATAGGGTTATTAACTTGATGGATGAAGGGAATGCTGTAGACATAGATATCTTCACTTCAGTAAGACCTTTGACCAAGTTCCCCACAACATTCTTGCAAAGAAGCTAGTAAAATGTGGGCTGGACAGGGCTACGGGTTAGTTGGATTTGTAATTGGTTGACCGACCGAACCCAAAGGGTGATCACGAATGGCTGCTTTTCATCCTGGAGACAAGTGACTAGTGGGGTGCCACAGGGTTCTGTCCTGGGCCCAGGGCTGTTCAATATCTTCATCAACGACTTGGATGAAGGAATAGAGGGCATGCTCATCAAATCTGCAGATGACACCAAACTGGGAGGGATTGCTAATACGCCAGAGGACAGGATCAAAATTCAAAAGGACCTGGATAGACTGGAGAGCTGGGCTAAAGATAACAAAATGAAATTCAACAGAGAGAAGTGTAAGGTCCTACACTTAGGCAGAAAAAATGAAATGCACAAATATAGGATGGGGGATGTGTGGCTGGATAGCAGTACGTGTGAAAGGGATCTAGCAGTCTTGGTAGATCACAAGCTGAACATGAGGCAGCAGTGTGATGAGGCAGCCAAGAAAGCCAACGCCATTCTTGGTTGCATCAATAGGAGTATGGTATCTAGATCGAGGGAGGTAATGGTCCCACTCTATTCTGTATTGCTTAGGCCTCATTTTGGGAATCCTGTGTCCAGTTCTGGGCACCTCAATTCAAGAAGGATATCAACAAGCTGGAACGTGTCCAGACGAGGGCAACCAAAAGGGTGTAGGGTCTGGAAGCCATGCCCTATGAGGAATGGCTTAGAGAGATGGGTATGTTTAGTCTGCAGAAGAGGAGGTTACGAGGGGACATGATAGACATGTTTGAATATTTGAAGGGATGTCATGTTGAGGAGGGGGCAGACTTGTTTTCCGCTGCTTCAGAGACTAGGACAAGGAGCAATGGATTCAAGCTGCAGGAAAAGAGATTCCACCTGAGCCTCAGGAAGAACTTCCTGATGGTCAGAGCTGTCTGGCAGGGGAAAATCTGCTGCCTCTGCAGAGTGTGGTTGAGTCTCCTTCTTTGGAGGTTTTTAAGCAGAGGCTGGATGGCCATCTGTTGGGAATGCTTTGATAGGTGTTACTGCATGGCAGGGGGTTGGATTGGATGGCCCCTGGTGTATCTTCCAACTCTATGATTCTATGATCAAAATTCCTTTGAGTTCAATCTGTGCCCAATAAGCATCAGTGGCTCTGCTGGTTGAGGAAGCCTAGTACAGTACAGTACAAGTAAGTAACACACCAGATGTGAAGCTGTAAGACACCACAAAAGGCAGTAGAATCTGTGAAAAGGCAGAAGGTATGGATTTGCAGCAAGCACTACCCTAGTGTTACCCTAAAAAATGGGTTGTAGTGGCTACATTCCAGAAACCGGAGACGCTCGGATTGGAAAGCAAGAGTTTATTTTGTCGGCCGGGCTCTCTGGTGGAATCTCTTCCAAAGACCAGAAGCCCTGAATGTTCATCTCTCTAAGGTTTTATACTTTTACACAGACCATTGCAACATCTGTCAGCTTGACATTTCTTGATCATTTGCCCCCCGTATGACGCTCTTCTGACTGTTCCCAAACACTGAACAAAACATCCTAAACAGACGTGCTGAACCGGCATCTAGCTAAGCGATATAGGTGCACATGATTACTCAAGCAGCTCCTCAAGAACTCACAGTTCATGAACTTGTAATGTTCTTTCTCAATCTGCTCTCACAGGGTGACTCAGGGATCCTCCCCCAATGCCACTACCTTGATGAAAATGTGAGAAATATTAGTTCAAAGAGGAGTGTGTTAATGGTGGCGGGAGGCAACCTAATGAGATCTTTCACACCTGTGTTTACAGTACATCTGCAGGAAAGAACCAGCCAGAGATCCAAAGTAAGGGAAACTGCAATTACACACAAAAGATCCAAGTATCACACAATCACGCAAGGCTAACTGAAAGAAAAAGGAGGAAAGTTTTGGATAGCAAGATTTTTAGGGCAAAGTGAGTGATATTTACCAATCCAGAAGAGCAGTGAACAAGCAGCCATGTGGCTTAGATGGAAGTCTAAGGACAGTACACAATCAAGAATCAGAGAGGCAGAATGGTGACTAGCAACTGGTGTATTGTGAGTTGACTGGCCAAAAGCTGGGGTTTCAATACCATATTTCTTCCTGGAGTGCAAAGGCGCTAATAGCTCTCTGGCAGAGTAAACAATGGAGTCCTTGGAGTGGACAGTGGGGTCTGGAATGAGCTAACGGTCTTAGCATTAGGTAACAAAGGGCTAGTGTTAGTCCTGATGGCTCAGTAATTGTCAGACAGCTGTGGGGACAAAAAGGGAAACTTCTTCAGTCAGAGGGAGAGGAGCTAAGGCAATCAGCTGTGCTGTGGGAACATCTTGGATACTATTGTCTCTTAAAGGTTGAGTCACCAGAGGCCAACTGCAAGCCCATTATTGAATTTCCTGGTGATTTCCTGACTATGCTCTGGCTATGCCTGGAGGTCTATCCTGGCCTTATTTTGCAATACAAGTGTGTGGCCGGCCTTTCCTTCATGGTCAGCATGGACATGCAACCATAACAGAGTATATTTTATATTTATGCCGATTAATATATTTTGCCAATTAAATAATATTTTGCCAATTACACTATACCAAAGTGTGGGAGTCTATGGCCTGGTAACATTTGGATTTCTCATTTTCCAAGGAATCAGCCTCAAGCTTGGGTGAAGAGGAAGTGGAAGCAGAGGCAGAAGCAGAAGACACAAGGACACCTGAAATGACAAGAGGTATGGATTTGTGGCAAGCACAACCCTTGGATTCCTGTGTTTCTAGGAACCAGCCTCAAGCTTGGTGGGGTGACTGAGGTGGAGGCAAAACACGTGACGGGCTGTGAAATGGCAGGAGAAGTGGATTCCAACTGTTTCACAGATTCTCACATTTCTAGGAATCATTTGAAGCTTCAGGAGTTTGCAGAGTGGCAGAGGCAAAAGAAATGAAGACGAGAGGCAGGCATTTCTGGCATTTCACAGATCCTCCTGTTTTGCAAATGAATACTTAGACCATTTCCGCATTACGGTGTTAAAGTGCTACTATTCCACTATCAACCTCCTATGGAATTCTGGGGTTTGTATTTAGGGAAGGGCACTTTGAATTCTCAGCCAAAGAGCTCTTTGTCTCAGTAAACTACAAACCCCAGAATTCCACAGGGTGTTGAAAGTGGAATAGCAGCAGTTTAACACTGTAGTGCGGAAATGGCTTTATTTTGAAATGAGCCCATTTATCAAAATGGAGCAAAAGGTGCCTAAGGAATGAGTTGTATGTGTTTCATTTGGAAAACATTGAGAGTTGACATGATAGACATCTTTAAAGATCTGAAGGGGTGTTATGTAGACGATGGAGGAAGCTTGTTTTTTTGCTGCTCCAGAGACTAGGACAGTGTGTAGCAATGGCTTCAAACTACAGAAAAACGAGATTCCATCTATACATTAGGAAGAATTTCCTGGAGTGGAATATGCTTCTGCCTCAATAGACTGTGGTGGAGTCTCCTTCTTTGGAGGTCCTCAGACAGAAGTTGGATGGGCATCTTTCAAGAGTGCTTTGTCTGTGTCTTCCTGCATGGTCTTAGGCTGGACTTGAGAGTTCTTGTGGCCACTTCCAACTCTAGGATTCTGGGATTCCTTGAAGTAAATGGACATAGGAATACTAGAAAGAAGCCACCTATTCTCTGTGTCCCTTAACTGTTCCAGGAGATACTGGACTTCTTTTTGGATCTTCTCCTCAATGCTTTTCTTCCCCATCCCAAAGTTGCAGAGGCCAGTCAAAGCAAAATGCCGGAACTGTTTCTACCTCTCCCTGTAGCTGGATATCATCCCTGGAAAGCAGAAAGTGGAAAAAGGGAAAGAGGGAGGGAATCATTATTATGACACTGCACAGCCCCCATGATTGGCATGGTTTAATTGGCAAATCATATTCAGTTATTACCATATTAATTGGCATTGATATAAATGATACCTGAGGTGACAGCAAGGTCTCACTGGAAGAGGCAAATTACTGATTGTAAACATGCCGTGGCAAGGAAGGTCAGCCCCACCTACCTCTAGGCAGGAGGCTTAGTCAGTTCAGGACAATAGTGGAGTTGCTCTGAATACAAGAGGCATGAAACACCAAGCTGGACTCTCAGAGCTGAAACAGGAAAGTTCCCACCAAATTGTGATTGAGTTAACCCTTGTCCTTGTATACCTGATATTTTTCGATTGTTTCCCAACCTCTCCACAATACTCAGCTATTACAACAAACATTATCCTCTTGTCCCTCAAACACAAAACCCATCGACTCTGTCTGTACTTCATTGTTTGTGTTGCAGCTCCCATTGTCCATGTAGCTGGGAATGCGAGTTACAAACATGCCATTTTTGGGGGGTACAAATATCCCTGATTTTAGGCTGTCCAGTGCAGTCGCTCAGCATTCCAAACACCACTCTGTCCAATTCCCGGATGAGGACTGTCCTTAGGTTCCAACCTAAGGCATGTCACCATTTTCTCTGCTTCTCTCTAGACCAATAAATGTTGTCCAAATCACTCAATGTCCTCTGTCCCACTTTCCTCCCTTTTGGTTAGTCCTTGTGTGAGTGTGTGAGTGTTCGAGCTTTTGCATACTTGTGTGAATCTTGTTAATAAAACACAATTTTAGTTTATATTTTTACTCTCCAGCTGGCTCTTTCCTGCACAAGCCTGGTAGAAAGATTGGTAGAAAAGATTGGTAGAAAAGGTCTTGTTACAGTCCTCCTAACTTTGAGCTAATTATTCTCCACTTTCGTATGGAGGTGCTTGCATTGTGGGTTGGCCCTTGTAGCACCCACACTTTGGAGTAGCATCATTATCTGCAAATATGGGCTGAGATGCTCCCTCAAGGAAACAAATTGTAACTTTTCACCGACATGGCTCTTTGATGATTGTGCACTAGTGAATTGCAATTGCAGTGGCACACCGCCACTGATCATTCAAAGAAATTTGGAAAACGCAATTACAGTGCACAAGACATATCAGCATGCATGCTGCTCAATCTCCAATGTGCATCTACATGTGCAGTGCACAACAGTAGCCCCGGTGCAACTCTTCTCAGCACTTTCTGCCAAAAAGGGGAACAGACTTAAATAGATTTTTTTTAATTAAAGAGATTGACTTAAGTTAATTTTGTAATTCAGCGATCATTTAAATTATTAATTCATGAGCTGAGAGACACTGCTGCAGAACTGATAAATTTAAATGATAAAATTAACATCAATGTAATTTGTTGTTTATTGTACTATTGTGCAATGGAGGGTACAGAATGGGTGTTACCACCATCCCAGCGAATCAAATTTTTTACTAGTCATTGGCAAACAGTTGTATCATCATCAGCAATCATCATTTTTGTATGATGAAATGTACAAGAGTGCAACATTGAAAGGTAACTGATCCATGAACTAATTATTATTATTATTATTATTATTATTATTATTATTATTATTATTATTCTTACCCACCTCTCCCTAAGGCTTGAGGCAGGTTACAGCATAGATTAAATTACAACTAAACACACATAAAGCCATTAAAATACAACTAAACACTCATAATACCATACACCAATTTAAGATTCAAAGTTAAAAATTGACTGGGTAGGCCTGCTGGAAGAGACAGGTCTTCAGTACTGTTTAGCTGTCCAGTCCCTTCTGGCAGGTCTTTCTGAAAAGGTCCTCTGAGTGACCGTTGCTGGTCTAGTCCTGGCCGGTTGAAGCAATTGGCCTCTGGAGGACCTGAGCGTATGGGGCGGATTGCATGGGATTGCATGGGAGGAGGTGATCCTGCAGACAACCAGGTGGGGCATTGAAGGTAATAACCAACACTTTCTGCATTGCCCGGAAACTAATTGGCAGCCAGTGGAGTGATTTTAATATCGGTGTGATATGTTCACTCCTCGCTGTACCTGTAACCAATCTGGCTGCCATATTTTGGACCACTGGAATTTCTGAACTTGGTACAAAGGTAGCCCAATGTACAGCGCATTGCAGAAGTCCAGCCTTGAGGTTACCAGCTTGTGCAAGACCATCTTTAGGTCAGCCATTTCTAGGAAGGGGCGCAGTTGGTGTATCAGCCGAAGGTGATAATAAGCACTCCTGACTGTTGCTTCTATCTGAGTTGACATTTGGAGGGAGGGATGCAGAAGCACCCCCACACTGCAAACATAGTCTTTCAGGGGGAGCGTGACCCCGTCCAGGACTGGCTCACACACCTCCAAACCCACGTTAGGACCCATGACAGTAACCTCCTCTATCTTGTCTGGATTCAGTTTCAGTTTGTTTTTCTTCATCCAGCCCATTACCTCCTTCAAGCATTCATTCAGAGGAGACCCACTGCCCTTAGTGGAAGCTGTTTTTGAAGGCATGGAGAAGTATATTTGGGTGTCATCAGTGTGCTGATAGCACCCAGGCCCACACCTCCAGATGATCTCTCCCAGCTTTGGGGATGGAATGGCACCTTGTTGTGTGCCATATGACACCTTTTTCTGAGAATCAGCTATCCCCAAACACCACCATCTGGAACCTGCCTGAAAGGTAAGGT
Source organism: Ctenosaura bakeri (assembly GCA_948474755.1). Lineage (NCBI taxonomy): Eukaryota > Metazoa > Chordata > Lepidosauria > Squamata > Iguanidae > Ctenosaura > Ctenosaura bakeri. The sequence continues at coordinate 175,375 of CAOLHI010002185.1, forward strand.
TGGAGCCACTGCAACACAGTGCCTCTAATTTTTAACCTCACCAGGCATTCCGGAAGGATAACATGGCTGATGGTATCAAACCCTGCTGACAGGTCTAAAACACAGGGACGCGCTCCTGCTGTCGATGCCAAGATAGATATCATCCGCTAAGACATCCATAGCAGTCTCAATTCCATATCCTGCTCTGAAGTTGCTTTGAAATGGATTGAGGAAGTTGTGGCATCCAAGACCACCTGGAGCTGGAAGCCAACTGCCTTCTTGATCACCTTGCCCCCCCCCAAAAAAAAAGGAACACTAGATAATGATCTATAATTATTAAGGTCCAGGAGATCTAGGGAGGGCTTTTAAACAGGATGGAAAGTTCCTCTCCCTGAGAGATGCCTTGATAATATGTTGCATTTGAAGTCTAATTGCACTTCCTCCCTGGACGCCCAGCTAAGTTGGACAAGGATCAAGAAAGCAAGTCTTCTTCCTTAATTGACCCAGCAGCTTGTCCACCAGGTGACCCCACTCCCACTCACAGAGTCACTAGATAACTCAGAATTAACTTCTGCTCCAGCAATGGCAGCTAAGTTGGCTCTTACGTGAGAGATTTTATCTGCGAGAAGGTCATTAAAAGCATCACAGTGAGTTACCGAAGGCTGAAACATATTCAGCCAGTGGCTGCTGTTACATCACTATGTAGGGAAGCCAGAAAGTGACCATGGCAGATTTAGACTGATGCCCAAAGAGAACAATGCATTAGGACCCTCTTGCTGGTGTTGCCTTGTGCATCTTCATCATTTGCTAACAGGGTTGCTTGGCCCCTCTGCTGTTTAGCAAAATATACATAATAAGTCACACAACATAAATTGTGATAGATAATTCTGGGCATGGCTAACCAGGTGTTCTTTGGCTCCTAACTCATTCACGCCGAAACATTTTTTCAAGTGGTTTCAATTTTTTTACATCTTCTTAATTTTTTGTTTGTTTATCAACATGTTTAATGATTTTTTAGTCTCTTTGTGCCATTTTAATTGTTTTAGATCGTTTTAATCAATTACTATTGATGTTAGTATGATGACACCCTCAGGTCCCATGATAAATAGGTAGGTAGGTAGGTAGGTAGGCAGAAGACAGAACATGATTCACACAAGGGTGGTCTGAGTGATGGACCATGGCTCCTGAAGACCGGGATTCAGTTCCTTGCTTAGCCATAGAAACCCACAAGGGGACCCTGAGCATGTCACACAGCCACAGAAAACCCTCTCATTGGCTTGCTTATGTTACCTCACTGGAAAACCCTGTACCAGAGTCTAGAATGTTGATATTAAAAGATGATTCAACGTGCCTGAGAGGTCACCCAGATGGGCACATGGGCAGCCATGGTCGAATGATCGAAAACCAGGTCAGGCCAGTACAATCCCCTGTCACGTAACCCCAGGAGACCTCAAGCTGTGCAAACCCACAGTAGACAAAGGGTTCTCAGCCCCTGAGAAGCCAACTTGGGGGATTAGCATGTTTGCCCCAAGTTGAGCATTGATAACTGTAAGATCATACCAGGCAAGGACTATTTACTTAAAGTCACACCACAACCCAATGCAACCAAAGATCCTGAGACTTTGACAACCCTTCTAATCCCATCATGCAAAGGGAGTTGCCACTGTGGAGCGTCTTCGCCGTTGCAACACGCATTGTTCCCCTTGGGAAAGGATTAGCCCTCCAGGTACCTTTCCCCCTACAAATAGCTCCAGTTTTTGAGCGTTTCTTTGGATTGCTCCTGGTCATCCCAGCAGACCATTTCTCCATTAGTTGAATAATCCCCTCAGCCCTCTACATGCTGAACCCCAATTCTTTGCTGTTTTTCCCAGACCAAGGACTTCAGGAAAATATGCAGTATTACCCCATCTACAATCCGTTCGATATTTCCCCTATCCGGTTTCCTCTCTTTTGCTTCTTAATAGGTCTTGAGTGAGTGTGTGAATGATTGTGTTGGTGCGTGAGACTTTCATTCAATAAAATCATTTTATTGGACATCTTCATTTGGTTTTTGGCTTGGCCTGACCCAGTAAAAACTGGGTAAAAGACCCCTCTAGGTTATCCTGCCTCTCACATTGATATTGCTCATGCTCTGGCCAGTTTTTATTCCCCATCACATGGAGCACGTTAAGGAATCCCCCAAGGGACCCCAGAAATCAGGGTAACATCTTAGGGTTGCCCTAAGTCAGAAACAACAACAAAGTTCAGTAGTTTGTGGCTATGGTCACTAGTGAGAGCCAGTGTGGCGAAGTGGCTTGAGCACTGGACAACAACACTGGAGACCAGGTCTTGATTCAGCTCTTGGGGACCTTGGACACATCACCAATTCAAGAAGGGTATTGACAAGCTGGAGCAAGTCCAGAGGAGGGCGATCAAAATGGTGAGAGGCCTGGAAGCCATGAAGCCCTATGAGGATAGACTTAGGCCCTTTACGCATTAAGTCTTCTCGCGCGAGTGCGGGAGGGCGGCTCACGCATGAAGCCTTCTCCGGGAGGCTGCCGCTTCCCCCTCCTTCCTTCCGCAGGCAAAGGAACAAGCGGGGAAGCGGCAGCCTCCCGGAGGCGGTGGCGGCTCGCGCGTCTGTCCATTCCCCCCCCGCAAGGGCGAAAAAGGAGCCTGTCCACTCCATCCTCCCCGCGCACGAGAAAGGCGCTTCTCCCGTCCGCCCCCCGCGCGTGCGCGAAGCAGGACGTGTCGCGTCCGTTGCGCGAGCTCCCCGCCCCGTCCCTTCCTTCCGCAGGGGCGGAGAGAAGGAAGCGCGACCTGGCCAGCTCCCGGACGCTCCGCACGAGAGGTAAGTGGGCGCGGGTGCCAGGAGCATTGCGTGAGCGCGGGTGATTTTTGCTTGGAAGCGAAAATCAAAAAACCCGCGCTCGCGCCGCTTCAGCCCCGTGAGCCCGGCGGAAGTGGGAGTGCGTCGTGCTGAGCGACGCTCCCACTCCTGCGAGGCTCACGGGGCTGTCGCGCGAGAAAAGGCACATGCGAAATGGGCCTTAGAGAGCTGGGTATGTTTAGTCTGCAGAAGAGAAGGTTGAGGGGGGACATGATAGCCATGTTTAAATATTTGAAGGGATGCCTTGTAGAGGAGGGAGGGGGCTTGTTTTGTGCTGCTCCAGAGACCAGGAGAAGGAGCAATGGATTCAAGCTGCAGGAAAGGAGATTCCACCTGAACCTCAGGAAGAACTTCCTGGCAGTCAGGGCTGTCCGGCAGTGGAATCTGCTGCCTCCATGGAGTGTAGTGGAGTCTCCGTCCTTGGAGGTTTTTAAGCAGAGGATGGATGGCCATCTGTCGGGAGTGCTTTGAGGGTGTTCCTGCACGGCAGGGGGTTGGACTGGATGGCCCCCGGGGTCTCTTCCAACTCTACATTTCTATGATTCTATGATTCTATAAGTTGAAAATGACTTGAAAGCACACACCAAGAACAGTTAAAACATCATTAATACACAAGTAAAAAAGGGCCACAATTATGTTGTAAAAACCCAAGTTGTAAGCTGCTTGAAAAACACATTTAAAACATAATACAGCACAGATATAACACACCCCATTATAAGCTCCATCTGCTGCAAAAGTTGAAAACAAAAATCCTGTCTAAATGCTATGTTTCTAAGGAAATATTTTCTGTGATTAAAGCAGTAAAATAAATTTAAGTGTGATATTGCAATAAGTATCCACAACTTTCTCCTAAAATCTAGTTTAAAAGAGAAATAGGCAAAATGTTTAGAATCTTTAGAATTAAAAACTTGGGAGAGAGCGTGGAAAATTGATATAAAATTTACATCAAACCTAAATTTAAGAGAAAATTTATATAAAATGCTGCATAGATGGTACATGACTCCAGAAAGATTACAAAAAAAATAACTAAAAATGGGAACGTAAGGTGTTGGAAATGTGATGAAAAGACATGGTCCTTTTTTCATATGTTGTGGACTTGCAGGATAGCAAAAAAATTTTTGGAAGGGGATACATGATGAAATTCAAAGAATTTGCAATTTGAATTTTGAAATGAAATCAGAGTTTTATTTGTTAAATATGTTAGGGCAACAAAGGGAAATAAGAAGCCATGAGAAGATATTATTATATTTAATAACTGCTGCAAGGTTGACATATGCGCAACATTGGAAAGAAAGGAAATATATTGATATTGAAGAATGGAAGTTAAAAGTTCTGGATATGGTAGAGATAGAAAAAGTAGCATTTGCTTTGAAGAATAAACCTATCCAGAATTTTGAAAGGGAATGGAGAGAAGTTTTGGACTGGATAAAGATATAAACATACAAGAAATGAAGAAAGAAATAAAGTAACCGTTCTCTTTTTAGGCCCTTTTCTCATGGCATTTTGGAAGTGAGAGGGCCCCTTGAGCATCGTGTAAATGCAAGGAGCGGTCTGCATGATACACTCACATTTGCATGACGCTCAAGAGTCTGATGCGAAGCGGGCATGCATTTTTTCATTTTTGGCTTCAAGCCGAAAATGCTCCACGCTCATGCATCGGTCAGGGGCCTGGGGCGTACTCACCTGCCGTGCAAAGCCTCCTGAGCCACACCGGTCACGCTTCCTGCCCCAGCGCAGCCTACAACTCCCAGGCTGCACTGCAGAAGGAAGGAAGGGACGGGGTGCAGGCGGGGCACTCGCGCGACCAGGAAGGAGCTTCGGAGCCCAGGCAGCAAGGAAGTGGCAGTGTTCCTTCTGAGGCTTCTCGCGGGAGAACTCCCCCCCAGCAGCGTGAACTGGTAAAATGTGAAAAGGGTCTCCGTTAAGCAGAAACTATGTTTCTATGCAATGGAAATAAGCAGATTCATCTGGAAAATTTAAGCTTGGAAGTGGGGAGGGGTGTTATTTTTTAAATTAAATTTTCAATAAAAATATTAAAAAAAAGTTTTCTCCTCCCTCCATACTGTTGGCTTCGAAACTTCCTGAAATTTTACATATATGTAGAGAAAATCCCTGCCTTTAGCTACTACGATTTTCCTTCAACCCACATTTCTACTAGGGATGGGCCAACCCAATCCTCGAATCTTCAGCAAGGATTTGAGATTTGCAAATCCAAATCCCTGTACAAAAATAGGCAAACGGAATCTTTCAAATCCACCAACCAAAAAATACGTTTTTTTAAAAAAGTTCTGTTTAAAAAAAGTTTTTAAAAGTTTATTTTTTTAAAAAAAAAGTTGCTTTCTAAACCCTTTCTTAAAAAAGAATTTGAAAGATTCGAGATTCGTGAGATTCATGGATTCCCAGAACCTTCCAGGGATTTGGATCCAGATTCAGATTCAAAAAATTCTGGATTTGTCCCATCCTAATTGTCAATGCCAGGGCCTGGCAAATCAGCCAAGAGCCAGTTAGCAGGGCTTTTAAATGATAAGGCAGGCAATAAATAAAAGAGCTTTACTTCAGCAAAACGGTAATGAACAGATAAGGCTGGCAATACATAAAAGAGCTTTCTGCAGCAAGAGATTCCCTGGCAGTTGCGTCACAGCCAGGAAAAACAACGGTCAGTCCAGGTACCTCAGAGTCTGTCTTTAAGCAAGAGAAGTTGAGAGACGATGCTCCAGCAGGTCGGGCAGCGGTCCGGGAGGGGAAGCAAGGATCCACGCTGTCCCTGCAGGTACCCCCAAAATGGACGGTTGTGAGCCAACAAAGACCCAAGGCTGAGTGAGTGCTTTTGTAGGCAGGCAACTCCCCCAGGTGCTATCTCAGCTGGAGCTTGATTGCTTGGAGTTTCTTACTTAAAAGCTCTGACCTCCTGAGGGCACTCCTTTGCTCCCGATGCTGCTGGTAAGTAGGCACCTGCTCTTGAGCCTCACCATCTGACTCTTCTGGCTGGGCTGGGTCTGAGGCAGCCCATGGCTCCGCTGCTGGGGCTGGGGCTGTGTTCAGGGCAGCCTCTGGGGTGGGCTCTGTGGGTGCAGCAGTCTCCATGGCTTTGAAGTCCTCTGGTTCAGACTCAGAGCTTGAGTCCTGAAGTGCCAGGGTCCTGACACTAATTTCTATACTCAATTCTGCTGTTCATACTAGAATAGAATCATAGAATCATAGAAATGTAGAGTTGGAAGAGACCCCAGGGGCCATCCAGTCCAACCCCCTGCCATGCAGGAACACCCTCAAAGCACTCCCTTGGACAGATGGCCATCAAGCCTCTGCTTAAAAACCTCCAAGGAAGGAGACTCCACTACACTCCATTGAGGCACATATTCCACTGCTGGACAGCCCTGACCGTCAGGAAGTTCTTCCTGAGGTTCAGGTGGAATCTCCTTTCCTGCAGCTTGAATCCATTGCTCCTTGTCCTAGTCTCTGAAGCAGCAGAGAACAAGCCTGCTCACTCATCAACATGACATCCCTTCAAATATTTAAACATGGCTTTCATGTCCCTTCTTAACCTTCTCTTCTGCAATACTCAGACAGTTGGCAGGCCTCTGTCCATTCCATGGATCAGGGCCTTTGCTGCTTTCCTCTTGAGACTCAGGAAATGCACTCACATGACTAAGCCCTGCCGATCATCCATCTACCCGGAACTCACCAGCTCGCCTGGCATCCCTCTTATCTAACACAAACTGAGCGTTGATGAACCAGGTTGACCTTCTGTCACGGGGGGATCAGTGGCTGTGGAGCTGAGGGGCCAGGGACTGCCAAATTTCCATGAACCGCAAGGGCGCTGCCAACAGCTTTGGCTGAAATATGCATAGAAGCAAACATTGTTGACATAATGGCAAGGAAGTAGGTCGATCCGCTGCTCTGAAGCCAAGGAAGAACCACCATGGAGGTGACTTCCAGGCTGCTGGCAGGGAGGGGAGTGGGGCTGGCTTTTCTGCAGGGAGCGGGGCTTATAATTTATTTATTTATTTCACACATATCCTGCTTTCCCCCATAAGGGACCCAGAACGGCATCTGCAGGACCACTGAGCAAATTGTTGATGTGAACAACCTTGCCAAAAGTATCTCTTTTAATATTGTCTTTTAATATTGGGACAGGAATTATCTCTAGCTTCTGTTGGAAGTGCTTTGACCCTGCATCCCTGCATGGCAGGAGGTTAGACTCAATGGCCCTAGCAGTTTCCTCCATGTCTGTGAGTCTATGGTTCTATGAACACTGGTGCTGACAATGATGATGATGATGACGATGATGATGTTAATATTGATGATCTTAGCACCATAGAGTTGGAAGAGAGTGCAACCAGACCAATCCCATTCTTCTGGGCAGGAAGGCACAGTCAAAGCACTCCCTTGGGCAGATGGCAGCCTCTGTTTAAAAAGCTCCAAAGAAGGAGGAGATTCCACCACACTCGCAGACAGTGGCATATCCCACTATCAAACTGCTCTTATACCATCAGGAAGTTCTTCCTAATATTTAGGTGGAATCTCCTTTCCTGAATGTTGAAGCTGTCGCCCCATGTCCTGGTCTCTGGACCAGCAGAAAACAGGCCTGCACCACCATCCCTATGACATCCCTTCAAATATTTCAACATAGCTATCATGTGCCTCTTAACTGTCTCTTCCCCAGCCTAAACGTACCCAGCTTGCTAAGCCTCTCCTCATAGAGCTTCATGGTTTCCAAGTCTCTTATCATGTTGGTTGCCCTCCTCTAGATCCATTCCAGCTTGCCAATATCCTTCTTGAACTGTCATGATCAGAACTGGACACAGCTTCCAGGTCGGCTCTGACCAAGGCAGAATAGACGGGTACTAATGATGATGATCAATATGAATTTGTCCCAAATAACCTTCAACAGAAACATTTTCTGAACGATTTCTGGAAAACATGCAGATGGTTTTATTATTAGTGATTTATTTCACACTATCTCAACTAGCTAGTTTCAATCACACACCCTCCAACATTTCACAGATGAAAAGAAGGACACGTGTGGCCAAGCAGCATCGACTGTGGTCAAGATGGCAAAAGGTACTAACAAGTTAGAAGGGGCTGCAGCGGTTTGCTTTTGCCTGAGCCATGCTGGGAAGGGTCGGATTCCACCCCTCCTCTCTCCTCGCTGCTGCAGATTTAACAGAATGCAAACTAACTCTGCACTTCCAACTCAGTTTTGGCAGGTGAAGTCAGCTGATGACAATGGGGGAATATGGGAGGAGCAGAGAGAAACCAGGACCTTTCAAAAGGAGCTAAGAAAGTGGGGAGGCAGAAGATGAATCAGGACTGTTCCTGCCAAATCAGGACCATTGGAGGGTATGCAATCGGTCCTCTTATCCTGCTAAATTCATAGAATCACAGAATGACAGGTCTGGAAGGGACCCCAAGGGCCATCCAGTCCAGCCCCTTCTGCGTGCACCGTGCGGGAAGACACCATCCAAGCTCTCCTGGCCGGTGGCCATCCTGCCATCTCCATTGCATGACATGTTTTTCACCTTCCAAAGCGATTTTATTTTTATGCTGTCTAAATTAGTCAGGTTGGCTTTATCACACACAGCCCTGAAAACTTGAGACAGAAGGTGGGATGTAAACATTTTAATAAACAAATAAACAAATCTCTGATTGTTTTTTTTTTTTTTTTTGCTGAGCTTGTTTTTGCTGTGCTTGGGGGCCTTGCTTGTTTTTGCTGTTAATTGCTTGCTATTGTTTGCTGGCTACTGCCTGGCCGTGGGCTCTGCCTGATCACACGGTCTGACTAACGAGAGGGAGGAGGCAGCTAGCGGGGAGGAGCTTTATTAGGAGCTACCAACGGCAAGCGCCTTCGGCGCGCGCACTTGCACTCCTTTACTTTCTCGAGCTTCTCCTGTACTACTCTCTGTAGTTTCAAGGATGGAAGGTGAGGGAGCTGCTGCAGTCACCTGTAACGCTTGTGGCATGTTCCTTTTCTTGCCACAAGAGGTTCTCGGGTACACCTGCACCAAGTGCAAGCTGGTCACCTTCTTGGAGGAGAAGGTTCGCCAGCTGGAGGCACGAATTTCTGATCTCCATCTTATTAGGGAAGGGGAGGAGTTTTTGGATAGGGCAGAGAAGACCTACCAGAAGACCGAATGCACGGAGGAGCTGCCAGATCAGGAAGTCACCACACTTTGCCGGGAAACGGAGGTTTGGGCGAATGTCACACGGAGGAGTAAAAGGACCAGGAAGGTAACAGAGACTCTTAGCATACACAATCACTTCGAACTACTTGGCCTTATGAACAATGAGGAGCACCACGCGGAGGGAACAGAATGTCAACAAGAAGGAATCAAACTTCACCAACAGGGACTAGATCAACACTCCCAGCCTAAACAGAATGCCCAGGCAGTCCGAGTAGAACAGGTTCGCCGAGGAGCCCAGGACAAGTCTCAGAGGAGGCGAGTTCTGGTTGTTGGGGACTCTTTGCTAAGAGGAACTGAAACAGCAATCTGCAAAACGGACAAGCTCAATCGAGAAGTCTGTTGTCTTCCTGGGGCCAGGATCAACCACATAACGGAGAGGCTAACCAGGCTAGTCAAACCCACTGACTATAAGCCCCTCATTTTGGTTCATGTGGGAACCAATGACACTGCGAGGAGCAGCTTAAACCACATTGCAAAGGACTACGAGCGTATGGGGACCAAGCTTAAGGACCTTGGTGTGCAGGTGGTCATTTCGTCTCTCCTCCCTGTTCAAGGATACGGCGCATGTAGGGAAAGGGCAATAGTAGAGGTCAACAACTGGCTCCGCACATGGTGCCGCCAACAACGGTTTGGGTTTTTGGAACATGGCCTGAATTTCCATGAACATGGGCTTCTGGCAAGGGATGGGCTGCACCTCACAAAACTGGGCAGGAATGTTTTTGCAAACAGTCTTGCAAGGAAGATTAAGAGGTCTTTAAACTAAGATCCACTGGGGAGGGAGACAATATTATTCAGGGCAAGGACTCAGAGAACACAGGGGGAAAAGGCCCAAATGATACTGGACAAGTAGTACAAGCGGCCAATGGCGGGAGGAGTAGAAACAATAGTCCCGGACTTGCAGGAAGGGCCTGGGGACTTAAGTGTCTCTACACTAATGCAAGGAGTATGGGAAACAAGCAGGATGAGCTTGTACTCCTAGTACAAGAAAATAAATACGATTTGATAGGCATCACTGAGACCTGGTGGGATGAGTCTCATGATTGGAATATAGGAATAGAGGGGTATAGCCTATTTTGTAAAAATAGACCAAACAAGAAAGGAGGAGGAGTAGCCTTGTATGTCAAGGATGTTTTCACCTGTGAAGAGATCCTGGGCTTAAACCCAGAAAGCCAGGTAGAGAGCATTTGGGTAAGAATTAAGGCAGCGAGAAACAATAGGGATATTCTGGTGGGGGTTTACTACAGACCTCCAACCCAGGCTGAGGACTTGGATGACGCCTTCCTCAACCAAATGACTGAACATTCAAAGGGAGAGATACAGTAATAATAGGAGATTTCAATTACCCAGATATATGCTGGCAGTCAAACTCTGCCAAGACAGCAAGGTCCAGCAATTTTCTTGCTTGTCTTGCAGACAACGTCATGGTCCAGAAGGTGGAAGAGGCCACAAGGGGATCAAATATTCTAGATCTGGTCTTGACCAACAGGGATGACCTTGTGAATGAGGTAGAAGTGGTTGGATCTTTAGGGGGGAGTGACCATGCCCTGTTGGAATTTAGCATTCAGTGGGAAGGAGAAGATAAGGGTAGCCAGACACTCGTCTTAGATTTTAAAAAAGCGGACTTCTGTAAACTTAGGGAGCTGCTGGCTGGAATTCCGTGGTCAGGAATAGTGAAAGGGAAAGGAGTTCAGGAGGCATGGGAGTTCCTTAAAAAGGAGATACTGACGGCACAGTCTAAAACTGTGCCAATAAGGAGGAAAAATGGAAGGCATCTGAAGAAACCAGAATGGTTGACTAAAGAACTCTCAGCTGAGCTAAGAGTTAAGAGAAACACGTATAGGAAATGGAAGAAGGGGGAAACCACCAAAGAAGAATTTAAGCAAGTAGCCAGGAGATGTAGGGAGGAGGTCAGAAAGGCTAAAGCACAGAACGAACTTAGGCTGGCCAGAGACATTAAAAACAATAAAAAGGGTTTTTTTAAATATGTACGCAGCAAAAGGAAAAAAAGGAGACAGTAGGGTCGCTACGCAGAGAAGATGGCGAATTACTCACAGGGGGGAGAGAAAAGGCAGAGCTACTTAACACCTTCTTTGCCTCCGTATTTTCCCAGAAGGATACAAGCACTCAACCTGGCGGTAGGGGAGCAGGGGAGGAAGCAGAGGAAATGAGGCACTTAATAAGTAGAGAGGTGGTACAGGAATACCTGGCCGCATTGGATGAATTCAAGTCTCCAGGGCCAGATGAATTGCATCCTAGGATATTAAAAGAGCTGGCAGAGGTCATTTCGGACGCTTGCTATAATTTTTGAGAAATCTTGGAGGACAGGAGAAGTTCCAGCAGATTGGAAGAGAGCAAATGTTATCCCCATCTTCAAGAAGGGAAAAAAGAGGACCCAAATAATTATCGCCCAGTCAGCCTGACATCGGTACCCGGAGACCCTGGAGAATCATTAAGCGTTCAGTTTCTAATATTTAGAAAACAACGCAATAATCACGAGAAGTCAACATGGATTTCTCAAAAATAAGTCATGCCAGACTAATCTGATCTCTTTTTATGATAGAGTTACTAGCTTGATAGATGAAGGGAATGCTGTGGATGTAGCATATCTCGATTTCAGTAAGGCCTTTGACAAAGTTCCCCATGACATTCTTGCATTGAAGCTAGTAAAATGTGGGCTAGACAGGGCTACTGTTAATTGGATATGTAATTGGTTGACCGACCGAACCCAACGGGTGATCACGGATGGCTGCTTTTCATCCTGGAGAGAAGTGACTAGTGGGGTGCCACAAGGTTCTGTCCTGGGCCCAGTGCTGTTCAATATTTTTATCAATGACTTAGATGAAGGAATAGAGGGCATGCTCATCAAATTTGCAGATGACACCAAATTGGGAGGGGTTGCTAATATGCCAGAGGACAGGATCAAAATTCAAAATGACCTGGATAGATTGGAGAGCTGGGCCAGGGCGAACAAAATGAAATTCAACAGAGAGAAATGTAAGGTCCTACACTTAGGCAGAAATAATGGAATACAGAAATATAGGATGGGGGACACGTGGCTGGATAGCAGTACGTGTGAAAGGGATCTAGGAGTCTTCATAGACCACAAGCTGAACATGAGTCAGCAGTGTGATGTGGCAGCCAAGAAAGCCAATGCAATTCTCGGCTGCATCAACAGGAGTATGGTGTCTAGATCGAGGGAGGTACTGGTACCACTCTACTCTGCTTTGGTTAGACCCCATCTTGAATACTGTGTCCAGTTCTGGGCACCCCAATTCAAGAAGGATATTGACAAGCTGGAGCAAGTCCAGAGGAGGGTGACCAAAATGGTGAGAGGCTGGAAAACATGCCCTATGAGGATAGACTGAGAGAGCTGGGTATGTTTAGTCTGCAGAAAAGGAGGTTAAGAGGGGACATGATAGCCATGTTTAAATATTTGAAGGGATGCCACGTAGAGGAAGGAGGGGGCTTGTTTTCTGCTGCTCCAGAAACCAGGACAAGGAGCAATGGATTCAAGCTGCAGGAAAGGAGATTCCACCTGAACCTCAGGAAGAACTTCCTGACAGTCAGGGCTGTCCGGCAGTGGAATCTGCTGCCTCGGAGAGTAGTGGAGTCTCCTACCTTGGAGGTTTTTAAGCAGAGGCTTGATGGCCATCTGTCGGGAGTGCTTTGAGGGTGTTCCTGCATGACAGGGAGTTGGACGGATGGCCCGTGTGGTCTCTTAACTCTACATTTCATATTCTATGATTCTATGATGCTGTTGCATTAGAAACAGGAGGAGAGACACCCATTAGTGGAGTGCCTTGGAGACAGCCGTCACGAGAGAGTCACGTGCGGTGCAGCAGCAGCACATGCTGGCACTTTGGCTGGCAGGATAGAAAGAAGGAAGGAGAGCACAAACCCAGCCCCAGCTCACCAGTCGGTGTTTCCAGGCTGCTCCAGACGGCTGTGTAGAAAGACCAGACCCTGTTCCTATGACAACCCAGCCTAGAAGTGCCAAGCCTCCTTCCTTCTCCTGCTCCCCAGCTGGCATCTTAGATCTTTTTTACTTCCGTCTCTTCATTGTTTCCTTTGCCAGGTGTGATGAAGGATCGAGATCAGCTACTACTGGAATTAGCCATGCTGCACACTGGCCCTCTTTGGATTGCAGTAGCACAACAGGAGGTTTGAGGTGCTCAGCTGAGAAGAAGAAAGTTTCATTGACAGATAGGGATGTCTGAGAGGCAGCGTGGTGTAGTGATTTGACCACTGGCCTATGATCTGGAGACCAGGGATCATCTCCCCCTTTGGCCACAGAAACCCATTGGGGGACCTTGGCTGCGTTGCACATTCTCAGCCCCTGAAAACCTTGGAATAGGTTCACAAGCATGCCTGGAGATACTTAACGCTATGAGATATTTTAGCTGTTTGGACTAAACTGAGAGGCAATGGAGAAACAGGACTGCAGCCTGGTTCACCCCTTCTGGGTGCTGAGAGCCCCTCTGTTACCCTGTTTACTGGGGGTCCCGGGAGGGACACCTAAATAACCAAACGACAACACAAATTTGGGGAAAATTAGCTGGAGCCCTCACTAAAGCTAGCGAGAGGCAGGGTAACTTAGCAGGATCTTGCAACCCAGCATCTATGGGGTCAGGTCAGTCAAGCAGTCAGATGGTTTAAAATAGAAAAAACAATGTTTTATTAAGTACAGCCAAACATTGAAGACACCCCAATCACACAGCTAACTAAAGAATCAGAAATAGGGATTTTTAGAGGGAAATGGGTGATATGACACCTGTCTCGTAGTCCTGGACCTTGAAAGCGGAGTTGGGGTGCAATGAAGAAACTCGGCACGGCAGAGCGGTCTGACCGATCCGGGGTTGAACAGTCTCAGTTACCGGAACTGAGGGGAAGGCTTGCCAGGCAAAGTGGCAGCAAGGTGGGATGGAAGTCCAGAGAGATCTGAGGAAGGTCTCGAAATCAGGGGTTTTTATAGGGTGAATTGTGACTGCAGGCCATACCTTACTCGGTGAGAACAATGCTTTTTAGGAGTGGAACAAAGCTTTGGAAAGGTCAGGCTTTAGCATGATTGACTTAGAGCCAAATTAACAATAGTGTAGCCAGTATGCAAATGCAGAGTGCTTAGTACAGCTTTGTCAGGTTGCCTGCTCGGGGCAGGGAGCCCTTGTTAGCATCGTGCATAAGCAATGAGGTGTTTGCCGGAGAGGTCCCTGAAGCGACGAACCAGCTCTGTCTGGCCTGCCTGGGTGGAGAATGGAATGTCCAGCAATTATTGGCCGTGCCTGTTTACGTGCTTGTCCGGAGGCCTTGCAAACATGTGGAGCAGGGTGGCAGAGGAAAGCCGAATGGTTTGATATCAAAGTGATATCGAGTACTATCTCCGGGTAGGTCTGGACCGCAGTAGCACCTCGACTCACTGAACCAACAGGCAGCGTGGGCCACAAGTGGGTGCAAGAACTTCTCAATCCACACAAAGAGGGCAAGGATGTGAAGCTCTACCTGCTTCATCCCTGCACACAACAACAAAAAGCACAACCAGCCATGTTCATACCACTCTGTAGAAAATACAAGGCCTTCTGTGCAATTCCTTAGCACCGTATATACTTGGAGACTTTTCCAGAGAAAATTCCTTTGCCCAAAATTCACAGGCCGTCCCTGGGCAGAAAACATGGGCATGGCTTCCCTTCAAACTCACCCACCATTTCTGGCCAATTTTCAGCATTGTTTCTGGAGTGTAGGGCTTTTTTAGGGGGGTGAATTCAAATGCAAAATATGAGAACAGCTTGGGTACATTTGGGGCTGTTTCCATATTAAAAATTGTCTGAAAAGTAGTGTGGAGATTTAAAAAAAAAATTGGCCCTTCAAAGTGTTACTGCATTTTAGGCCTCCTTGGAGATACCCCTAGATATCATTTTGATTTCAATTATTTGGCTCTCTTCCACCACCCCTCTCCACGTGTTCGTGAGGCCCCCGGACAAGCACAGAACTAGGCTCGGCCACTAATTGCTGGACATTCCATTCTCCACCCAGGCAGGCCAGAAATAGCCAGATCACCGCTTTAGGAGACCTCTCTGCAAACACCCTCATTATGTATGCACGCTGTTTACAAAGGACTCCCTGCCCCAAGCAGGCACCTTGGCAAGCTGAATACCCAACTGCCAAGCACTGAGCATTTGCATCCTGCCTACCTCTTTGTTAATTTGGACCTAACTCAATCATGCTAAATTTTGGGCTATCCAAAGCTTTGTCTCGCACCCAAAACTCATTGTTTTCCCCAAGTATGGCATAGCCTGCAGTCACATTTCTCCCTATAAAAACCCTTGATTCCGAGACCATCCTCAGATCGCTCCCGAGTTCCAGACCGCCTTGCTGCCACTTTGCTTGGCGAGCTTCCCCTCAGCTCCACGTGCTGAGATACATCACACCCCAGCTTCGCTCTTTATTCTTCCAGGCTTCAGGACAGGTTTCGTATCATCCAAATCTACTATCCCTCTAAAAAAATCCCTCTATACCACGCCAACCTTTATTTTCCTTAGTTACTTGTGTGATTGTGTGTTGCATACACTGTGTGTCTGTATTTAATAAAATCTCAATTATCCTTAAACTTCGATTTGCTCCTTGGCTTAGCCTGACCCCGTAGACATTGGGTAAAAGATTCCGCTGCGTTGCCCTGCCTCTCGCATTGCTAACTTGTGCTCTTTGACTAATTTCCCCAACTTGTTTAGTTGCGAGTGCATTCAGGTGTCCCTCCCAGGACCCCCAGTAAACAGGGTAACAAAAGTTCAGAGAAGCTCTTTCGCCTCCCTTTCTCTGAACTCTCCTTCCCGAACTCCATGCTCTGGAGGTCTCTTGCACTGCAACCCCAGTCATCCCCCGCCAGTACGGTCTGGGAATTTGGGGGTTTGTAGTCCAATTCATTTAGAAGATCACAGGATGCTGCTCTAAAGAAAAGGAGTCCATTGCCGCCGTCCCCCCAACTCTTGGCTGTCAGGAAATGAAACTGGGGTGAAAAATGGCCCTCTTTGGTCTTTAATTGTCCCATCGGTGTCTCATTGCTGGAATTTATGGTGAGTTGGGGTGATCTATTGCATAAGTGAGAAGTCTTTATGGCCTGGCTGTGCTGTAAACTGTAAAAAAGGCCATTTGGGCATTCCCATTTGTGCATCAACTCGTCCTGCAGGGGCCGGTCAGGCTGAAGCTGAAAGACTGATCACAAATGTCCTGGGGAAAACCTATCTTTCCCCAGTTCAATCTGCACCTCAAATCAGAAACTGATTGCTACCGTTTTGTTGCCAGGCTTATCACATTGTGGGGAAATAACGAGACCAGGCAATGAGATTAGTTTGGGGGGAAAGGCCGTTTTATTTTATTCTAATCTATTTATTCTTTAACTCTTTAGCAGTCCAAAAGGGGGAAGCAACCTAGCCTGGGAGCAGCTGGGGCAGGTGGTCTTCCCCAGCCCCCCTCCCCAGCTTCCCCTGGGAAAAAGGAGAGGGCCCTTATGTCTTCTCCAACACTGCCATCCTGGTGCCAAGCACTGTGATGCAGTTATGGGGCTTCTTTTTCTCTCAGAGGCCAGCAAACACATCTCCATATCTGCGTTGAGGGTGGGGGGAGAGCAGTATTTCATCAAAAACTTTGTGGGGCCTGGTTAAGTAGGCAAGTTGTGGGTGGGGTATTTTCTAGACCCAAGACCCTCTGAGAGGACCAGTGTGGTATAGCCGTTTGAGGGTGGGATTAGGACTCTGGGAGACTAGGGCTCAGATCCTTGCTTGGCTATGTAAACCCACTGACTGACCGTGGGAAAGGCCCACTCTCTCAGCCTCAGAGGCAGGCAATGGCTAACCCCCTCTGAAGAAATCTTGCTGCGAAAAGATATAACATTAATGATTGTGCTATAAATCTAGTAATTAGAAGAAGCTTTTGGAAGCTATCCTTCAGCAACCTCCAGTCATAGTCAACAAGAATCTGTGACCTGGGTAATAACAGTGTGGCACAGCAGCTAAAAAAGCCAATGCAATTCTGGGCTGCATTAATAGGAGTACAGAGAGGTCAAGGGAAGTGATGGTTCTGCTCTATTCTGCTTTTGTCAGACCCACCTGGAATAATCCTGTGTCCAGTTCTGGGCACCACAGTTCAGGAAGGATACTGACAAGCTGGAAAGTGTCCAGAGGAGGTAGAAGGCCTGGAAACCATGGAACCCTATGTGAGGCTGAGGGAGCTGGATAGCTTTAGCTTATAGAAAATGAAGTTAACAGGGGAAATGACAGCCATGTTTAAATATTTGAAGAGATGGCATATGGATGATGGAGCAAGCTTGTTTTTTGCTGCTCCAGAGACTGGAGCCCTTTCCGCACCTTACCTTCTTCCAGAGCTGGGGTGTGGGGATTGCACGAGCAGCCTCTGGTGAGAGGCTCTTGTGTCCAGGGTCCTTCAGCTCTGCACAAGCTGCCTGCTCACGTATGAGCCCCCCTCTTCCTTCCACAGCACAGCCTGGGACCTTCTCAGGCTGAACTGGGGCAGGAAGTGTGACCGCCTTGGTTCCGGAGGCTCCGCATGCCAGAAAAGTGCATGCAGGGCTGGGAGCAATGCACGATCATGCACCATTTTCCACTTCTAGCCAAAAATGTAAAGGTGCATGATCGGTGCCTGCCGGTCCCTGGAACATCACACCATTGTGAGTGCATCGTGCAGATCGCTCCTCAAAATCACGCGATGCTTCAGGCCCTCTTTCACGTGGAAAATGCTGTGTGAAAAGGGCCTAGGTCTTTTTCCACACTACATTGTTACAATGCTATTATTCCACTTTCAACATCCTATAGAATCCTGGGGTTTGCAGTTTAGGGATGGGCATTTAGAAGTCTCAGTCAGAGATCTCTGTAACCTTTGGAAACTTCAAACCCCAGAATTCCACAGCAGGTTGAAATAATAATAATAGCACTATAACAGTGTAGGGCAGAAATGGCCAAGGACATGAAGCAGTGGCTTCAAACTTCAGGAAAAGAGATTCCACCAAAACATTAGAAAGAACTTCTTTATGATAAGAGCAATTCAAGAGTGGAATATGCTGCTGCCTCAATGGAGACTGGTGGAGTCTCCTTCTTTAGAAGTTTTAAACAGAGGCTGGATGGCTATCTGTTGGGAATGCGTTGATTGTGTATTCTGCATGGCAGAAAGAGGTTGTGCTGGATGGCCTCTGTGGTTTTTTCCAACTCTATAACTCTATGATTCTAACCCCCCCCCAAAAAAAGGAACTTCCAATTCACATTGGAAGGGACCTTTAATAATTTGGATTTATTCCAGGAATCTGGTGCTACCAGAAAGGAAATATGAGTCCAGATAGCTGCAACTATCATGTGACCAGCTATAGCACCACCTTCCTCCTGGCCCACACGGTCCTTGGCTACTTGGGTGTAGGCTGAGAGCTTGCTTTTCTGTTGGGGAGGAGCTCCTGGCTATTCCAGCTGCAGCAGCTGCAAGAGGATCGGCTGACTTTCTTAAGGGTAGCAGCTGGAGAAAGAGAGAGAGACACGCACACAGATACACACATCCCATCAGGGCCAGAAAGGAAGGAAGAGCAAAGAGCACCTCAGCACATAGACAGGAGCAAGAGTGCAAGAGAAAGCACAACAAAGGAGCAGTCCTTGAGGCTCTCGCTTGAAGAGAGTGTCAGCAGCTGCTCCTCCAGGCACATCCTCTTGTCTCCATCGCACTCAGCAACAGCCCTTGCCTTGAGTGCTCTGTAAAACAGTTCTAATAAAACAGACACAGCCCTGTGATGGATTGCTGTGGCTTCTAATTATTGACTTTGGCCTTCGGGGAAGAGAGGACTCAAGAGACCTGTGATGAGAGAGGACAGAAGGGGCATGGGGGAGAAAGCAGAGAGAAAAAACAATGTTCTTCTGTTGTCAATAAAGGAGAAGCAAGCATATCAGAGTCATACAATCCTAGAGCTGGAAGAGACCTCAAGAGGCATCTAGTCCAACCCCCTTCTGCCATGTGGGAAGACACAACTAAACACTCCTGAGAGGCAGCCATCCAACCTCTGTATAAAGACCTCCAGCAATAGAGTCTGGAATCCCCTGAGGTATCCACATTCCAGTCTGAAGGGCTCTTACTGTCAAGAGTGTCATGCCAAAAATATAGCAGAGATTGCTCCCACAGCTTTGGAAGCATGCCCAGCAGCAGAGAATAACTTAGCAGCAATGCACTGTAGCCAGGAAAAACTCACCCATGCCAATTCTTTTCTTCCATCAAGGAGACAATTTATTCTTGAGTTACAATGTGTACATATTTACAAGAATCTCCAGAAGGTGTTCCAGCATCCCTCTGCTTGCTCTTTCTGACAGAGCCTCTGGCAGACACGTCAGGCACTGTGTGCACTTGTTGGCTAGTTCTCAGCTACATTTATACTCAGACTAACTGATGCAATCCTGCCAGCCTTTGCATTCACCCTGTACCTGATGCAACCTTCTCCCCTGGTTGCTCATCAGCATGACTCAGCTAGAGTCGCATGGCTTTTCACAGGTGCACTTAACAACCCACATCACAAAGTATTCTCTACAGGTTTGGTCCAACCTTTTCTTGACAAAGAGTTCTTAGGTGGAATCTCTTTCTTTGTAATTTGAATCAGTTGGTTTGTGTCCTAGGGCCTTTCCACACTACACTGTTATAGTGCTTTTATTCCCCTTTCAGCATCCTATGGAATCCTGGGGTTTGCAGTTTAGGGAGGTGCCTTTAGAATTCTCAGCCAGAGAGCTTTTAAGCCTCAATAAACTACAAACCCCAGAACTCCACAGGAGGTTGAAAGTGGAATAATAGCACTGTAACGGTGTAGTGCCTAGACTGTGGAACAGCAGAAAACAAGCTCCCTCCATCTTCCATATGACATCTTTTCAGATCTTTAAAGACTGTTGAATCATGTCAACCCTCAAGCTTCTCTTCCTCAAGCTGAACATACCCAGCCCCCTGATCTGTTCCTCTGTGATGCCAGTACCTTCACATGATAATTGGGAATTAATTAGCTCAATAAGGAGGCCTGCAAGTGGGGGGTAAGTGAACGAGATCTTCTATGAATCTTTATGGGGTCTCCACAGGAAAGAACCAGCCAGAGGTTCCAAGCCAACTGAGATATTTTTTATTAAAGAGGTCAGTCACACACACAAAGATCCAAGCACTCACACACTTGCACAAGAGCTAGCCAAAGGAGAAAGGGAAGAAAGTTGTTGACAGCAAAATTTTAGGGACTGGGTGACAATTACCAATCTAGTCAGCAGCAAAGAAAGAAGTAATGTGGCTTAGACAAAAGCCTAAGGACAGTACTCATTCAGAAATTCAGTGTGAGGTTCAGCAAGTAAGATACTGAATCTGACTACCCCAAAATGGAGGGATTTTATACCCAAAATCTGCCTGGAGGGCAAGGGTGGAAATGGCTCTCCGGCCAAGCAAACAGTGGAGGTTGTAGTATGGACAATGTGGTCCAGATGGAGTTAATGGTCTTAGTCTTAGACGTCAAAGAGTTAACGGCTGCCATAATAACTCTGTAATTGTGGACAAGCAAAAGAGACAATGAGGAGAAACATCCAGGTGCTAAGAAGGAGGGTTGAAACAATCAATGCTTTTGTGGTAACTTCCCATCATATTGTATGGCAGCAGAGACATTACAGCTTCAGCTTATATGTATTATTTCTGGAGTTACCTGGTGATTGTCCTGACAATGATCTTGGCTACACCTACAGGGGATCTCTGAACTACTTTGCAGCACACATGTTCATCCCATATTTTTTCTCTGCCCAGCCTGGCCTTACAGTCAGATCAGGGTCCATTTTATATCAATACCAATTAATATGTTTTACTAATTAAATTATATTTTCACCAATTAAACCATATCAAATCTGGGGGGGGGGTATGAGGGCCCATAACAGGTTTATAAGGACTGGTCAAACACAGACATTTTTTAACAAATAGAATGGAGAGAACTTGAGCATCTCGAAATAAAATCTATCAACAATCCAATGCAAAAGGAAGAGAAATGACAGATATGTACATCTAAGCCCCAAGTGCGAAGTCAGACTTTGAATCTCTGTATCTTCAAGGTCATTAGAGAAATCCATAGCTGAGCAGTTTTAGGTGTTTAAGTATTTATTTATTAGTTAAAATATCTAAATCCCATCCAAAATGCAGCATGCATTTGAATGCAGTTTAATGCATTTAAAAAGAATTGAATGTCAAACAATATAAATAATTTGAACAAACTGAAACCATATTTAAAAAATGACAAACCTCACCCCAGATAGGCACAGAGGTGCTGGATGAAATCTTAAAGCCGTTAGAAAGAAAGTAGGGATGGGCCAACTGAATCCTCGGCAAGGATTTGAGATTCGCAAATCCAAATCCCTGTGCTAAAATAGGCAAACTGAATCTTTTGAATCAACCAACCAACCAATTCATTGGAGACCGGGAGACCAGATGCACAAGGGGCCATGGCAAGTAGGTGGGTTTTTTCCCTTGGGGTAATAATGGCCTTTGCTAACAATTCTAATATATTTAAATTGTACATTCAACATTTAAGTTGAGCACCATTTTCTGTGCTGGGAATCAATGGCATGTAGAAATGCTGGGGTCAGTGGGTCTGATGCCTATCAGAAGTAGTGGGGCAGAGGGCAAGGTCACACAATCTGATTGCCACAGGTAGGCCCGTGTACCTCCTTCTACAAGACCAGTGCCTGGTTGTAAACCTAGAGCTAGAATAGGATGGGAAGTGGACTGTCTGTCATGGTTTCTCATGAGGCGCATTACAAACCATATGCAGCAGAAAGGAAAAATTGTTTCTAAAAATTGGTGCCTCCGGGGCCCTCCAAAGGACCGATTGGCTGGAAGGTACAGCCTTTGTGAGATTTCAAGGACAGCTGAAAGATTCCTTTGCATGGCTCCCTTGCAAAGCTCTTTCATACACAATTCAGGGTCTGTAGTTTTACAGGGTGCCACAGCCTTCTCTGCCAAAGTGTGCTGGTGCATCATCAAACTACAAGCCCCAGGACGCCAGAATTTGCTAGGCAAAGAAAAACCGGTTTTCACCTGCATTATCTCTAGACTGTAGTATGTGGCCCAGTTTACACAGGCAGGAAAAGGTGGGATTAATCCACATTTTCCTGCCTGTGCAGAAAGGGCCTTCATGTGGTTTTCAATCTGGGGAGACTCTGAGGCAAAACTATGACAGTTGTCCTGGCCAGATTTCTTCAGAGGGAGGTTTGCCTTTTGCCTAGGCTTTTGCTAAGGCTGAGAGAGAGTGTCTTGCCCAAGATTATCCTTCTTTCCCATGCTTTTTAAACCCCTTTTTTAAAAAAAGGATTAGAAAGATTTGAGATTCATGAGATTCGTGGATTCCCAGAAGCTTCCAGAGATTCAAATCTGGATCCGTATTCAGAAAATTCTGGATTCGTCCCATCCCTAAAAGAAATTATTCCACACAAAGAGCCTTGATCAAAGGTCCAACCTTTGTAAGGCTGTGCCTTTTCTCAACAAGAAGATGGGATGTACAGACTTTAATTCTTTTCTTACAAAGGCGACAAGAGGCGTTCGAGCAAAATGGCACCTGAGCATGTCTGAATTCTTACAAAGGCGTGCTAGCTGGCCGTTCCCAAGGGTGGCTGAGAGCTCCTTACCTGGTCAATGAGACCAGGCTTGCAGAGACATTCCAGGCTGGTGTACAGTAACAGGATGTCCTTGAGGAACTGAGAACATCTGGTGTCAATCACCACTTCCTCACCTCCTACTTTCAGAAGTTCAGCAAACGTAGCTGTCAGTACACTTAAAAGTCTAATACACAGAATGGTTCCTCTCCTACAAGGTGGCATTATTTTCGCTAACAAGCAAACTGGTGAATGCATACCCTAACATGTTACCCTCTATTGTAGGGGTCCCGGGAGGGATGCCCAAATAACCAAATGAAACGCAAGATGGGGGAAATTAGACTCGAGCACTCTCTTAAGCTAGCGAGAGGCAGGGTAACTTTAGCTGGGATCTTTAACCCTATGTCTACGGCGTCGGGTCTGAAGAGTAGCCAGGCAGGTTTTAAAGTAATGAGAATAGCAATTTTATTGAGAGACAAGCAATAAATAAGACAACACATGCACACCACTAACTAAGAAATAGAGAGTTTTCGGGGGAGTGGGTAATACGACACCTGGTCTTGTAGTCCTGGAGAGAAGAGGAGGTTGCAAGGTGTAGCAGGTATGTTTAGAAATTATAGATTTTAAAAAGACAGCTTTAGGAGACAACTTTAAAGGCAATTGTAAGAAGGGAATTGTGGCAGTTTTGCTTAAGTATCAGAATCTGCAGAAATATAGAAGCAGTTTGAAGCAGCTTAGAAGTGGGTGAAATGTCAAGGCGTAGAATGCCTAGCTGGGTTGAAAGCAGATAAGAATGGTTGAATAAAGGTTGCTTGAGTTGGTCAGAGTGACTTTCTGAAATATCAACAACGGGAGGAGAAATGTGCTGTGTTGTGAGATTCAAAGGGGGGCGGATTTGGGCAGACTGAAGAAAATGAAACTTATATACTGTGTCTATAAAATAACTGTGTGACCTTGCTTCAGGGCTCTTGGTTTTTCTGGGGTGACCCAGCCTGAGCCCGCGCGTTAAATAAACCTTTCTTTTTTTCCAACTCTGTGGTCTCCTATCTCTGAAGTCTGCAACAAGGGAAGAAGCTCAGCGCGGCTCGCTGAGGGGACAACTTTACTGGACAGAGCGGCAGCAAGGCTGGATGGAAGTCCAGGGTGATCCGAGGAAGGCTCGGATTCGGGGACTTTTTATAGGGTGGATTTTGCCTACAGGCCATGCCATGCTCGGTGAGAACAAAGGGATTTTGGAGCTGGACAAAGGAGTTGGAAAAGGACAGGTTTTGCATGATGAGCTGAGCTCTGGATGACAATAGTATGGCCAGTATGCAAATGGACCAACATAAAGGAATGTCTCGGCCCTTGACTGGGCGTCTTTGTATAGAGTCATGCTGAGCAAGGCCGGTTTGGAAGAAGGTTTTTCCCTGAAGCATCGGAGATGCATTAAGTTGCCTGCCTAAATGAGGTTTGGAATGTACAACCATTAATGGCTGCACCTATTACGTGCTTCTCCAGTGGACCTCTGCAAACACGTGGAGTGGGGTGGCAGAGAAAGGTCAGGCAAAGGCCAAATAAGTTTGATATCAAGAGATACCTAGTGCTCTCACCAGAGATATCATAACCGCAGTAACAAACACCCCTTTTGGACCTAGCAAAGAGATCTGGCTTGGCAACAGCCAGCCCTCCCTCAATGCTTAGTGATATAGAACTGAGGACAAAGCCCAGAGCAGTGGGACAAGACCCTTTCCCTCAGTCCATGAAGGAATCAATCACAATGGTTCCCACCATCCCACACTGATCCCAAACTGAAGTGAATTCACAAAGGCCTGTGGTGGACTTTCTAACACTTCCTACTGGCGTCTTCAGGCCCTCAGATTTTCATTCTTTTTAACAGTGCACTTCCATAGCTTATCCTCTGCCACTCTTCCATAGCTATTTTTGGGTTTTTCACTTACTTTATTGATTTTAATGTTGAATTGACTGATGATTTTAAGTCAGTTTGATTTTATTGAGCGCTGCTGCTGCTGTTGTTTTTTTAATACTACCTGCAGGGCTGAAGAAAACAATGGCAGAGAGTTCAATTCTAGGCAAATCTACAAGGATGGGAGGCCCACTAAGTTCAACTGGGCTTGCTGCCAGTTCAGCTGGGCTTACACCCTGCAGGGAGTGTGACCCAGGAGGCATGGTTGCACCTCAGAAAGCTTCTGGGAGGATTTTCTTTCATTTTTTGGTGAAAGCTTTGAGGAAGGCAGTTCTTACCCTCAACTGGAGCTCCCTGCTAAAATGCAGGGCAGATCTGAGAAACGCAAGTAGGAAAAGATTTAATGGCCTTTTTCAGAGCTTCCCTGGGGGTGAGGAATGTGGCAGGGATGGGATTTCTCAAGGGCTGTCATGTAGAAGATGGACTCACCTTGTTTTCTGCTGCTCCAGACAGCAGAAGATAAACCAATGGGCTCAAACTGCAAGGAAATAAATTCCATGTAAACATTGGGAAGAACTTCTGGACTGTCAGAGGTGCTTGAGATTCAAACAGGCTGCCTACAAGGGTGGTAGACCCTCCATCTTTGGAGGTCTTCAAGCAGAGGTTGGATGGTCACATCTTAGGAAAGCTGCAGCTGTTTCTTCCTGCATGGCAGAAGGGAGTTGGATTAAGTGGTTCCAGGGGAGGGCGTGTCTTCCAGCTCTGTAAGCCTATGAGTCTGTGGTTCTGTGGGTCTCCAGAAGCACTGTATCTCTCAGTGCCAGAATCTTCTCTGTTTTGTGAGGCATTCAGTTGTCCACTTGGGAATAGGATATGGGATCCAAAGTTGTGGTGGTGTGGATGCTTCTATCATTGATTCAGTTCTGTCTTCCATCTAGTTACTCAGCTAGCTGGTGAAGTGCTCTAAGAACACAAAGCCCTCTTCCAACACTGCCTCTTCTTTTCCCTGATCCAGTACTTTGATGAAATATTGTGAAATTAGCTTAGGGACTTTTTTGGCAGGGGTTGGTGGAGAAAGAATCCTTAAATGTCAAACTAGGCAAATTCAAGTTGCAGTTTCTAAAACAGGTCTTTTGCTTGTCCTCTCAGATATTAATGTTTATTTGTGCTCATCCACCCACATAAATAAATATAGATTTTTCTCCCATTTATCTCCCTGGAAAGAACCAGTCACTCTATCCCACACACTACATGATCTTCCTTTTTTCACACCCCAGCAGTCGCCTGCCAGGCTTCATCTCACCAGACACCTGTTCTCTTTCCCTCTTGCTCTATCTGGGCCATGCCTGTGTTCAGATGCCAGATCTTCTGCCCGTTGGAGCAAAATTGGGGATTGGGAGGGTGTTTGTGTGCATGAGTGGTTTCTTCCATGGCCGACTTCAGAGAATGTCCACTCTGTGCTCTCCTATGTCTACCGACTGCTTCCAGGATGCTTTTTATGTTCGGCAGAAGGGGATTTGTTTTTTTAGAATTTTTTTCCAAGGATCATTGTCTCTCCCCTGCTCTTTTTTTTTGGTGTTTTGGTCTGAAGAACTGTACCCTCCTTCCCCACCATACAAAATCTTTTTGAACATCAGTGAGTTGGCCGGCCTCTCTGGCACTCTGATGAATTCTTTATCACCTGTTGGACTGAGCTGGCTCCATCTGGTTCAGGCTGAAAGGTCCAGCAAAATCTCTTCCTTCTCTCCCTCTCTGGAAATCTTCGTTCTCATTTTTATCATCTTTGTCACCTTTATTTATATCCCTCTTTTACTCCAAAACTGGGACACTAGGAAAGTTACGGATGATTGCAACAGAATTCAAAACATGCAAAAAGTCAACATCGCAATAGAATTAAACTCTTCACAACATTAAAGCAATATAAAACCTATACTTAGAAAGGCTAAAGAGCAGTTAAGAACAGTACAATTTAGAACAATAGACCACCCTTTCAAAAGCCCTTTCCTGAAAAGCCTTCAGCTCAGAAAGCCTGTTGGAATACAGAACAAAGAAGCCTTTGCCTGTCTGCAAAAGGACAGCAAGGATGGGGCCAGCCTAGCCTCCCTGGGGAGTATGGGTTCCTGCATACCGTTGATTCTAAGTAATCTCAAAACCACTGGCATCAATCTTTGAGGAATTCCTGGGGAACTAGAGAGGTCCCAGCAGACTAGATGAAGGCAAGTTTTGTCCCCATCTTCAAAAAGGGGGAAAAGAGAACCCAAATAATTAACCCCCAGTCAGCCTAACATCAATACTGGAAAAGATCCTAGAGCAGATCATTAAAGAGACAGTCTGTAAGCTCTTAGAAAGAAATGCTGTGATCACTCAATGTCAACATGGGTTTCTCAAAAACAATGCATGCCAGACTAATCTTATCTCTTTTTTTTTGATAGAGCAAATACCTTGGTAGCTGAAGGGAATGCTGTGGATATCACGTATCTTGACTTCAGTAAGGCATTTGACAAGGTCCCCCATGATATCCTGGCAAACAAGCTAGTAAACTCTGGGCTAGACAATGCTATGTTAGGTGGTGTTACAACTAATTGACCAAGCAAACCCAAAGAGTGCTCCTCGCCAACAGCTCCTCTTCATTCTGGAGATAAGCAACCCAGGGGGGTGCCACAGGGTTCGGTCCTGGGCCCAGGGCTATTCAGCATCTTTATCCATGGTTTGGATGAAATAAAAAAGGGCATTCTTATCCAACTTGCAGATGTCACCAAATTAGGAGGGCTTACCAACACCCCAGAGGACAGGATCAGAATTCAAAATGATCTTAAAAGATTAGACAATGGGCCTAAACTAACAAGATGAATTTCAATAGAAAGAAATGTAAGGTCCTACACTTGGACTGAAAAAATGCAATGCCAGATATAAGATGGGTGTGACACCTGGCTTGACCACAGTACATATGAAATGGATCTAGGAGTCTTAGTAGACCACAAGCTGAACATGAGTCAACAATGTGATACGGCAGCTGAAAAAGTGAGTGGAGTTCCGGTCTTCATTAATAGGAATATAGTGGCTAGATCAAGGAAAGTAACAATACCACTCTGTTCTGCTTTGGTCAGACCCCACCTTGAATGCTGTGTCCAGTTCTGAGCACCACATTTCAGAAAGGATATTGACAATCTGGAACATTTCCAGAGAAGTGTGACCAAAATGGTCAAAGTTCTGGAAACCATGTAACCTTATGAGCAGTGGCTGAGGGAGCTGGGGATACAGAAGAAAAGGTTAAGAGGGGACTTGATAGTCATGTTTAAATATTTGAAGGGATATCATATAAAGGATGGAGCAAGCTTGTTTTCTTCCACTCCAGAAGCTAAGACACAGAGTAATGGATTCAGATTTCAGGAAAAGAGGTTCTACCTAAATGTTAGGAAGAACTTCCTGACAGTCAGAGGTGTTTGGCAGTGGAATCTGCTGCTGCCTCAGTGGAGTGTGGTAGAGTGTCCTTCTTTGGAGGTTTTTAAGGAGAGGCCATCTGTTGGGAGGAGTGCTTTGATTGTGTGTTCCTACATAGTAGAATGGGCTTGGACTCAATGGGGCTTTTTTCCAACTCTATGGTTCTATGGTTCTGTGATTCAATTGCACAATCATCATGTAACTCTATAACTGCAATGTTAAACTGTGTCTCCTTGATGTAGGATCTCAGCCCTCGTTGAGCAAGTGTTATCCCACATTTACAGAAGTCCTGGAAAGATGAACAGGCAGAGCTCCCCTTTCCCCATTCTGGGTCCCTTTACAGTCATACAGTTCTACACAAGGATAGTGTAGTGCTATACTGGCCTTGAATAGGATCTTGACTGTGGACTATTTAACAGCTTGTGTTTAGCTGATAGAGAGGACTACCTACACACCTAGGAACCATGCAGACATCATACAAATCAATCTCCAATGCTACTGGTGGATTGCCTACACAGGATGGGGGGGGGTTTGAAGTTTGTGACCCTTGAATTGCCAGCTCTTCCAGCTCTACAGGTCCACATTTGCCAACAGTGGAAGGGATAGAGAATAGAGTTGTGCCTCTCCATCTTGCTTTGGTCAGACCTCACCTGGAGGAGTCTTTTGTCCAGTTCAGGGAACAATAATCTAAGCAGGATGTTGAAAAGCTAGAACATGTTCAAAGAAGACCAACCAAGATGATCAAAGTTCTGAAACCAAGCCTTATGAAGAACGACTGATGGAGCTGGGGATGTCTAGCTTAGAAAAAACTGGAAGGTGATATGATAAAGATGTTTAAATATCTGAGGGCATGTGAAGTAAAAGATGGAGTCAGCTTGTTTTCTGCTGCTCCAGAGATCAGAACGTGAACCAATGGATTCAAATGACAAGAAAAGAGATTCCACCTAAACATCAGGAAGAACTTCTTCAAAGTAAGAGCTGTTTGACAGTGGAATGCACTGCCTCAGAGGATGATGGGATCTCCTTTTGTGGATATCCTTAAAGAGAGGTTGGTTGGGCATCTTTTGAGAATGCTTTATTTGTCTATGGCAGGGGTTGGACTAGATAGCCCTTGTGGCCCCTTCCACCTCAATGATTCTGGGATGTATCCAACTGTGTGTTTGGTCAAGAAGATGAACACTGAGCAGAATTCAGATGGGAACAGGAATTATCAGGTCTACTATATAAATAAGGTGTCAAAAGGAAGGGAAAAATACAAATTCTTTTCTAAAAAATTCCCTTTTAAAAACAGCAGTTTTGGAGTGTGGGGCAGTGTCTGATCCAGCACGGCTCTCAGCATCCCCCTGTGAGGGAGCACTGACTCATTTTGCATCCTCCGCTGAGCCGAATCTGTTGGTTCCAAAACACATTAGTTTACGCCTCTTGCAATTCCATTGACTTCTCAGTGGTATTGTGATTAATTAACGCAGATAAAGAGTTTACGAAGAGCACACAGACAGCATCATTATCTGTTTTTATTACGGCTGCTCTCCTCTGATCTGCATTATATTGCTTCCTTTATTGGAGAACATGATGCACAATTTGAAGCCCGTTGTACATGATAATATTCATGTGATGTACAACAATGATTGGGATCTGCATTGCGAAAATGCCAATGCCACTTTTATGGGTCAGTGACTGGGGCGCGCCACGCCAGCTGGCAGGAAGACAGAAATATGAGCAGGAAGGAAGGAAAGGGCGGCCTTCAAGAGGAACTTCAGCCGTGCGCTCACACGCCTCCTCCCCCTTGGATTCAGCTGCATTTTATTAATATTCATTTTTTAAAACTAAGCTTGTTTGAAACCCACCTGTCTCCCTCCTCCCAACAAAAACTGAGCCAATAATCCATGGTGGCCAATAAAATCAGAGCTAGAAAATACACTGTTGTTCTATTTTTAAAGCAACCATAAAGTGGCATGAAAACAGACATTTGCAGTTTCAGAAGGTCAAATTCTAAACCAGTCAATTGCTGGAATCCCGTTGGTGTCTTAAACACGAGCCAGTTGCTTTCTGGAAGAGGCTGGGCATTTTTGTTCAATGCAGAACATCCACACATCCAGTTCAAGGTTGCTGGAGCAGACTTGCACATGTGGTGCCATTGTGCATGGATGCATGTTGCATTGATCATGGTTGTGCACTGCACTTTGTCCATGTAGGTATACATGAGCGTTGGGGTTGCACATTCCATTGCACAATGTCACACTTCACTGAAGAGGTGGCATTGTACAACCGTCATGTAACCCAGTGAACATGAAGTTCTCATGAAGAACATGCACCTTCTTCTTGATGTAGGATCTCAGCCAACCAGAACATAAGAAATGCTTTGCCGGTCATGAAGAAAGGTTTGCCTAGCCTGGGATTCTATGGCTTGCAAAGGCAAAACAGCTGCCTTTCAGGAGGCCACAAGCAGAACAAGTTCTCTCCTGTTTCTGCCTCACTGGGCTCAGTTTAGGAACATAGGATTCCCATGTTCCTGGATAGACCTCTGTGGTCCATGCATTTGTCTAGTCCCTTTTTAAAGCTGTCCAAGCTACTCACCACCACCACCACCACCATCACAACCTGTGGCAAAGGTTATTTCCATAAGCTTCTTCCTGGTTGGAATCCTGTTGGCATGAGTCAAGTTCATCTGTGGAAGAGGCTGGACATTTTTCTCTGGTTTACAGCATCTCTCTTCAATGCTGTTGTGAATTCTAGGCTCCTCTGGGTCAACTCATATCCTTCTCTATGTCCATGTGCCTTCAAGTTGCCCATCAACTTGCAATGACCCCATGAATTCCATGGGATTTTCTTAAGTGAGGAAGACTCAGGGGTGGTTTTGCCGGTTCCTTCCTCTGAAATATAGCCTACAGCCCCTGGGATTCATTGGCAGTCTCCTAAGTACTAACCAGGGTTGACCCTGCTTAGTTTCTAAGGTCAGATGGGTTCTGGTGCCTTTAGGGTATGAATCTCTGTGTATTTGCGTGCATGCTTTCCAGTCACTTGCTGATTTGGGTCAACCCCATCAGTTTTACAGTGTTTTCTTAAGCCAGGAATACTTAGAGGTAGTTTTGTCTATTCCTTTGTCTTAAATACAGCCTACCACAGCTGGAACTCATTGGCAGTCTCCCATCCAAGTACTAAGCAGGGATGACTCCACTTCGCTTCTAAGATCAGATGGGTTCTGGTGCCTTTGGTGTATTTAAGCCTTTTACTCTGGCTGGAATTGGTGGCAGTACTCTTTTGCTTGTGCAATCATTCACTAGCTAATCTCTGGTTCAAAGAAAAGAGCTAAGAGTTTTCAGAAGACTTTACGGAGTAATCAAAATAGAGAACTACAGTACATATTGCAAAAGTTGCCAGAACTGAAGGAACAAAAGATTTACCACCTTGTATAGCCCATGCAGTGATCCTATTCATGAGCTAAGCATGCCAGCAAAGTTTCCCAAGCATTTCTCCCCTCCTCTTGTTTTCTGGCTCTCACTAGGAATTTGACCCTGGAGACTTGACTGCCAATCCATACCCAGCTCCACAGTTCAGCCTAAAGGTAACATACTTCTTCTCCCCAGTCCATGATTCCCCAGCCATTTTCCATCATCCCCCCCCTTACATTATGAAGTGAATCATAGAATCATAGAATCATAGAAATGCAGAGTTGGAAGAGACCCCAGGGGCCATCCAGTCCAACCCCCTGCCATGCAGGAACACCCTCAAAGCACCCCCGACAGATGGCCATCCAGCCTCTGCTTAAAAACCTCCAAGGAACAAGCCTCCAGTACACTCCGAGGCAGCAGATTCCACTGCCGGACAGTCCTGACCGTCAGGAAGTTCCTCCTGAGGTTCAGGTGGAATCTCCTTTCCTGCAGCTTGAATCCATTGCTCCTTGTCCTGGTCTCTGGAGCAGCAGAAAACAAGCCCTCTCCTTCCTCTACATGGCATCCCTTCAAATATTTAAACATGGCTGTCATGTCCCCTCTTAACCTTCTCTTCTGCAAACTAAACATCCCCAGCTCTCTAAGTCTATTCCCATAGGACATGGTTTCCAGGCCTCTCACCATTTTGGTCGCTCTCCTCTGGACTTGCTCCAGCTTGTCAATGCCATTCAGGCTGCAAGCACATAGCATAAAATGTCTGGTTTTTGGAGCACTATATGGTAACTATGTTACTGCGGTCCAGGCCTACCCAGAGATAGCACTCAATATCTTTTTCAATATCAAATGATTTGGCTTTCCTCTGCCACCCACTCTCCACGTGTTTGTGAGGCCTCCAGAAAAGCACGTAAACAGGCACAGCCAATAATTGCTGGACATTCCATTCTCCACCCAGGCAGGCCAGACAGAGCCAGTTTGCCGCTTCAGGGACCTCTCCAGCAAACACCTCATTGCATATGCGTGATACTAACAAAGGCTGCCTGCCCCGAGCAGGCAACCTGACAAAGCTGTACTAAGCGCTCCGCATTTACATACTGACTACACTATTGTCAATCATGCTGACCTTTCCAAAGTTTGTCCCGCTCCTAAATCGCATCGTTCTCACTGAGTAAGGTATGACCTGCGGTCACAATTCACTCTATAAAAACCCCTGATTCCGAGACCCTCCTCGGATCGCTCTGGACTTCCAGACCACCTTGCTGCTGCTTTGTTTGGTGAGCTGTCCCTTCAGTCCCACGTACTGAGACTCCATACCAACAAACTCAATCTCCAGACCTCTCCAGGACTACGAGACAGGTGTATCACCCATTTCCCTCTAAAAATCCCTATTTCAAGTCAATCTCTGATTCTTTAGTTAGCTGTGTGACTGTGGTATCTTTAATATTTGTCTGTATTTAATAAATATCATTTCTGCTATTTTAACCCATCTGGCTGCTTGACTGACCTGACCCCGTAGACGCTGGGTTGCAAGATCCTGATAGATTACCCTGCCTCTCACTAGCTTTAGTGAGTGCTCCAGCTAATTTCCCCCCAAAGTTGTGTTGTTGTTTGGTTTTTTAGGTGTCCCTCCCGGGACCCCCAGAAATCAGGGTAACAACTAACATGAAAACATTACATGGTATTGCATAGCATTACATGACAGCATCTTGCATGGCAGGGAGGGCAAAGCCAACTTGACAGTTCAGTTGTACTTTTGGCCACCCATTCAGTTGAATAACATTGCCATTCAGTGCAAGACATGTACAGATGTACACTATGAAACTCTATCCTGGCCTTCATGTGTAGACAGGTCCTTCTATGTCAATGATTCTGCTATTTCACCTAAGGCCTTCTCAAAATAGCCATAGCATCAGCACATCTCTTAAAGCCAGAGCCTAATCTTGTTTAAGATGGTTCTCAGTCCTCTTCTGGGACCTAACCAAAACCACTGAGGTTTTCAGGTAGAAAGAAATGCCCCTAAATCTAGTCAAAATTGGGTGTCATGAGGTGGTGGTCAATTTTCCTCAAAGTTTGTGCTGTTTTTGCCTGAAACTCTCACAATGACTTCAAGGGCTGCAGAAGTGGGATTCAAAGGCTCCATGAAGCCTTCAGGCTGCAGACTGGAAGAGACTTTGAAGATTCCAGCTTTTGAGGGAGGAAATAAAAATCTGGATGACATCTGGATCACTTGCAGTCTGCAGAAGTTTAATTTAAATTTGTACCTCAAACACGTGTCTCTCTTTACAATAAATAAAGTGCCTTCAATTAGATCAGCCACCATCTCCTTCAGAGATACAAGAAGATCGCAGTAATTAAAAGAGCGGAAGGAAGTACATTCATGCCTCGTTATCTTTCGGTTGTTAAAAGGCAATGATTAAATAAAGTTGATGGAAGCTGCCAGAAAGATAGATTATCCTACCCCGAAAGGACTCCATCATTCCTATATATATATATATATATATATTCTAATTTCTCAATAGAAGCAATCAGAACAAGACTTTGCATTTAATGGTCTAAATTAGAGCCTAATTTTCTCCCCTTCTCCCTGATGAAGCTCCATCTATTAAATATCTGGGGGCAATTAACTGGGGAAAGACCAAAAGAGCCACTGCAGATGGGCCAGCTTAACTGGGACTCCCAGTTCAGGACTATCCCAAGTCCCGAGGATTCCAGGCCAAAGCTTGAGCTGGATGACCAAGGGCCCCTGTGATGCCATAAATCATTATGCATTAAGCATCAGTCACAGTTGCTCACAGTTGTCCTTCAAACACACACACACAATGTATATTCCTGTTTGGAATTTAAGATGGAAGTCTTGGCTGAAGTCCGGTCTGCTCCCAGAACAAGAGGCCATGAGGGGAAGTGGGATAAGGAAGATTTTTTTTGTTTCTTTACTTACTTTGGAAGACAGAGACCATTTCTGCACTAGCTTGTTCTAGTGCTATTATTCCACTCACAACTTCCTATGGAATCCTGGGGTTTGCAGTTTAGGGAGGGGCTTTTTAGGCTCCTCTCTAAACTGTAAACCCCAGGATTCATAGGAGGTTGAAAGTGGAATAATAGCCCTAGAACAGGCTACTGTGGAAATGGCCAGGATAAGGAGGATGATTCAAGCTAGTACCTACTTGCTTCTGGCCAAAAAAAAAGGGTGCAAAGGAATGCTGAAGGTGAGCCCAGGTGCCACTAGTGACTGGGAGGGAAGGGGGAAGCTGAATCATCATCTATATAGTCACCCCTAGGGCGTCTGGCCAAGCTGCAGCGACAAATCAATTAATCATTGCAAATTGTAGCAAGCTGCTTTTTTACTAGCTGAGGTGGAAAATGGCACACTGTTCTTTTCTCTAGAGAGTTCTCACCCTTGCCTCTGGCTGGAAGGCATGCCATGGAAACTGCAAATTCATGCCCAGGTCCAGGAATTTGGCAGCCCTAATCCTGACCCCTTGGTTCCTTGATCTGTGAACTCTGCACTGCTGAAGAACATTGCTCTCTAGGTTGCTCAGAAGGGCCCAAAACATGGCAATTAGTATTTGGAGTCATAGAGTCACAGAATAATAGAGCTGGAAGAGACCCCAGAGGCTATCCAGTCCAACCTCCTGCTATGTATGAACTCACATCAAAGCACTCCTGGCACATGGCCATCCAGCCTCTGCTTAAAAATCTCCAAAGAAGGAGACTCCACCACAGTCCATTAAGGCAGAAGATTCCACTGCTGGACAGCTCTGACCATCAGGAAGTTCTTCCTGAGGTTCAGGAGGAATCTCCTTTCCTGCAGCTTGAATCCATTGCTCCTTGTCCTAGTTTCTGGAGCAGCGGAGGACGAGCCCACTCCCTCCCTGACATGACATCCCTTCAAATATTTAAACAAGGCTATCTTGTCCCCTTCTCTTAACCTTCTCTTCTGCAGACCAAACATCTTCAGCTCCCTAAGCCACTTCTCAGAGGGCTCCATGGCTTCCAGACCCTTCACCATTTTGGTCACCCTCCTCTGGCATGCTCCAGCTTGTCATTATCCTTCCTGAATTGAGGTGCCCAGAACTGGACACAGGATTCCAGATGAGACCTTAGCAATGCAGAATAGAGTGGTGCCATTACCTCCCTCGATCTAGAAACCATACTCCTATTGATGCAACCAGGAATGGTGCTGGCTTTCTTGGCTGCCCCGTCACACTGCTGATTCATGTTCAGCTTGTGATCTACCAAGACTCCTAGATCCCTTTCACACGTACTGCTATCTAGCCACACGTCCCCCATCCTATATTTGTTCATTCCATTTTTTCTGCCTAAGTGCAGGATCTTACATTTCTCTCTGTTGAAATTCATTTTGTTAGGTTTGGCCTGTCAGAGATGGGTGGATCAAACCTCTAGAAAATACTTTGTGTCAGAGATGGGTGGATCAAACCTCTAGAAAATACTTTGTGAAGTAAGTGTAACTGTCATGTTGCTTTAATTTTGCTTTAACTGTTTTGCTTTAACTGTTAAGTGCACCTGGGGAAGGAATGTGACTCTTCTGGATAGAGCAAGTTAGAGATGCTGGATTGCCATCTGGACTTTGTAAATATTGTATATATGTTGTAACAAAGAATAAAGAGCCTCCATATTGGAAGACAACTACTTGGAGTGGGGTGAGTGTTACTGGCTTGGTGCATGTGCTGCTAATGGTGTTCTCTGCTGCTAGGCACCCTTCCATAGCTGTGCATAGCTATCTCTGCATTTATATATATATATATATATATATATATATATAGTTTTCTTATACTGGCTATTTTTGCTTCTGCCCCCCATAGTTTTGGGGACATGGCCCAGCTCTCCAATCTGTCAAGGTCATTTGGAATTTTGATCCTGTCCTCTGGCGTATTAGCAATGCCTCCCAATTTGGTGTCATCTGCAAATTTCATCAGCATGCCCTCTGTTCTATCATCCAAGTCATTGATGAAGATGTTGAACAGCCCTGGGCCCAGGACAGAACCCTCTGGCATCCCACTCACTTCCTTTAAGATGGCTGCTTCGGAGTTATCTTTTTCACCACTAAGGAGTGAACCAACACAGTGTGTGTAATGGCTTAGTCATGTGTAAGGGGAGTGAGAAGTCCATGGAGCATGTGGAGAGAGTCAGCTTTCTACCATACATACCAAAATCCTTTTGGACAGTGCAAACTGAAGTAGGCCCACCAAATGAGGGTTTTTTTTCAACATGTTAACTCACCATTGTACCAGTGATTCAGTGGGTCTGATGAAATAATTCAAAGTATACACTGATAGGAGGCATGCCTCACAGCAATACCCTCAAATAACCCTGTGAGGTAGATCAGGCTGAAAGAGAGTAGCTGGCTCAAAGCCCCCAAAGGGGGTTTTCATGGCTCAGGGTGGATTTGCCCCTGGATCTCCTAAGTCCCACTCCATGGGGTGAGATTCATGAACCTCTCCAGAGGCTGTTAGACTACAGCTCCCAACATTCCTCACTCACTGACTATACTTGACAGGACAGCTGGGAGTTTCCATCCAAGAAATATGGAGGCCACATGAGTCCCACCTCTACCTTGTCTACAGAGAAGCTTCAAGCAGGCCAGCCTTAAATCCTGAATGCAGGAGGAGTTTCTCCTTCTTCTTCTCTGGAGCTAGTCCGTTCATTCATGCCATGAGTGGGCAATTATTTGGGGTTAGGGGCCCACACTGCACTTGGGGGTCCTTCGAGGGCTGTACCCCTCACTGCATACCCCTGAAAAAACATATTTGAGGGTTAAGTTTTCTTGTCTCCAAGTGTCCCATGTGATTGGGGTGGCAATTTCACCTTGTTCTCGCCCACAAAGAACTAAAATGGTGGTGGAGTAGAAGCACCCCCTACAGCCCCTACAAGGCATTTTGTGTTATTTTGGTGCCAAAAATAAATAAATAATAATCAAAAAATAATTTGGGCCCTGAAAGGCCTGGGGA
The DNA here is from genome assembly GCA_948474755.1 of Ctenosaura bakeri. Taxonomy (NCBI): domain Eukaryota; kingdom Metazoa; phylum Chordata; class Lepidosauria; order Squamata; family Iguanidae; genus Ctenosaura; species Ctenosaura bakeri. The sequence goes on from CAOLHI010002185.1 coordinate 212,741, forward strand.
CCACATCTGACCAATAGTTGGTGCTTACCCTACCCCTGATTGAGGTCCTGGTCAGCTGCTCCCCAAAGCCTCTGAACCACACCCCCATTTTTTTTTTCAAAAAATGGTGTGAATTTTTGTGTTAATATTGCCCCCCAAAAATCTCACTCCAGGGCCCCAAAGTGGATGAACACCAGCAAAAATAATCCCTTTCCAAATTCCCTCAGAGACCCCATGCCTTCCTTTGCCCTCCAAAATGGCAACAGAAAGTGATGTGATGCCACTTCCAGCTGCCATGTTGGAGGGGAAATGGAAGGACAACAAAACATTTTGGTGGAGTGAAAAATTAGCCCCCATTCACTCTGCAACTCCCCACCCTGCCTCATAAATAACTGAGTAACTCTACACATAGGCAAGTCCCACTGATTCAAGTCACTTCCAGGAAAGAACATCCAGGGCTGCCCCTTGGAAGCAGGAAAAGATTTTGCCAGTTACTCCTTAACAGAAAGGAAGGATTTCAAGCCTAAAAATAGTCCATGTTGCCTTTTTTCCCTTTTTTTTTTTATTTTTTTTGCCCCCAACAACAACAGAAAATTAGTGAGCTGGAAGGAAAGCTTAATGAACTGAAAAGCAAGTCAAACAAAAATAATGTCCATGTTTTAGGCAACCCTGGGGACTTGTTCAATGGAGATATAACACAATTTCTCCAGAAAAAAAAATATTTGCCTGAGGACTTTAAATGCCCCATCATAACCTCTATGCTTAGTTAAGAAGATGGGAGGGAGGGGCGCCACCGGTGTGGAAAACCACTCAGCCTTTGAGGGAGAGCATTGGCCATAAATGTGCACGGGCCAAGATGTCACATCCGCATTGCATAGCATAAATCTCCACTTGGCGGAGTTATGCATTGATGGTGCTATTCAGCCCCTGTGCTGATTGGCAACATTGTGCAGCTTAAATGCACACCCAAATGTGCCACTAAAAGCACAAACCAAAGGCACATGAGTGCGCTTATTCATCTGCACCACCCTGCAACTCCATTTCTGAAGACTTGAAATGAACACAGCCATTCAGGACATCTTCTGGATGACCATAGAATGCTAGAGTTCTAAGGAGTCACAAGGGCCATCTAGTCCAACCCCATCCTGATATGTGGGAATTTGCAACAAGAGCACTCCCCAAAGTTGGCCATCCAACCTCTGTTCAAAGACCTCCTAAGAAGAAAAGTACTCCTGAAGGCATTCCATTCCGCAGTTAAATAACTCTTCCAGTCAAGAGGTTCTTCCTAATGTTGAGCTGGAATCTCTTCTCTTTTCAGTTGAATCCAATGGTTTGTTTTCGAGTCTCTGCAACAGCAGGAAGCAAGCCTGCTCCATCTTACACATGCCATTCCTTCAGAGATGAGAGCTCTTTGACTGTGGGATGGATTGCTTTGGTTGGTCCTTCATTGGAGGTGTTTAGACCATTTCACACAACAATGTCCTTGCACATCATCCCTCGGTAGTACTGGAAGGGAAGGGAGCATGACAGAAGTGGTCCCCTCCACACCTCACCGGGTCCCTGCAGAAGGGAGCACGATTTTTTTTTATTTTTTTATTTCTATCCCGCCTCTCCATATGGATCGAGGTGGCAAACAACGTACAGATAGCATGTATTTCGAAACATTTCTATACATGCCCCCAACAAGCTGGGTACTCATTTTACCGACCTGCGGAAGGATGGAAGGCTGAGTCAACCTTGGAGCCCGGCAGAATTGAACTCACAACCTTGTGGCTTGCAGTACTGGCATTTAACCACTGCGCCACCATGGCCCCGCTTCTTCCTTCCACAGCACAGTTGGGCACTTGCTCATGCTGTGCTATGGAAGGAACTGTCATCTTCGTGCTTTCCTGACCTTCCACAGGTTGGCAAGTACAGGAGCTCCACACAACCATAGGCGGAAAACAGATTTTGTGAATATCACATGAGTGCAACACTTGGGGATGGGGTGGCAGCGAGCCAATGATGATGTCATGCAGAAGCATGACCAGCTGACCACGGCCACCCTGTCCCCAAAGCCACACAGCCCCATCATGTGGAAATGGCCTTAAACAGAGACTGGACAACCATATTTCAAGGGGCATAAGCAGTGGGTCTTCTGCAGAGGCAGAACAGGGTTGGACTAGATGGCCCTTGGGTGTCTTCAAACTCTATAATTCTATGATTCTGTGACCTCTCTGAATTCTAGAGGAGGGTCAGCAGCCTCCGGACCGTTCTAAGGACCACCACTGAGTGCTGTGTGTGGCTGCATTGAAATAAGGCCGTTTCACCACCCTGCACCACCATGGGGTAGAAACACTTCATGTGTTTTAACCAGAGGTTGGCTGGTTTTGCTCACTGCAGATAAGTTTTCTCAGAGCAAGGTGCAGCAAGGGAAAAACGAGCCGCCTGGATGTTTCTTTAGAGAGGGAAGAAAAAACACTATTTGCAACTCTGTTCACGAAATCAACAGATCACGCTATCTCCTTAAGACGGCTTGACAATAAGCCATTCCCGTGGGTGTCTCAAGATCTCTCTATTCCACATCATTTGAGATTTAGAGGCATCCTGTGGCCAGATTGGAGCCAGCAGGCCTTTAATCAGCATCAGGAGGGTTTGTCAAGGAAGAAAGAGAGAGCTGAAGCAGAGAAGAAAGGCAATGTTGGCATGAAGGGCAACCTTCCAGCAGGTCAGTTTCTCTGGGGAGAAGATCAGACACACACTCCAATGTAACATTTCAGTTGACAGAGCTAAGGGGGAAACCCACCGCCACTTTTCAATATATTAAGGGCACCAAAGGTTTGTCCTTGCTGCATTTATTTCCAGCTCAGTTGGAGAGGGGGGTCTTGCTGTATGTGAGATTTTATAGGAGGACAGGTTGTCCCAGTAAAGTTCAAGAGTTGGTGAAGGACTCTCCAGTCCCTCAGAATTCTTCCCAGCAGTGCAAAAGCAAGGTATCAGGGCATTACTAAAGGTTGTGTTTTGTGCAATTGGTCCAAAAGGACTCTCTGCAAAACTAACTCCTTCTTCCATTGTAAAACTAGCACACGTACACAAACAGCAATCACAACGGGCCAGACTGATTGTTCCAAAGAATGCAAAGCGTCTGTCTAATGCTCCTACAGTATCCCATAACAAGAAGGCAATTATATTATTATTATTATTAACTTACATTATTATAGTATTTATTTGGACCCCAACATTTTTCTCTGTTGGAAATCAAGGTGGCTTACAACATGGTTAAATAATTCACAGCATACAAAAGTTAAGAAGTGATTAAACCATTGTACAATTAAAACCAGTTAAATGTATAAATATAACAAAAGAACAACAAGAACAAATAAAAGTCCAGCACACTAAATAAGGCCTGATTCCCTAGACTTCCAGACTCCTAGACCAGGGAGACACCGCAAGGGCCATTGAATCCAACCCCCTTCTGCTGTGCAAGAAGGTACCACCAAAGGACTCCTGACAGGTGGTTGTCCAGCCTCCATTTAAAAACCTCAAAAAAAGGAGACTACATCACAAATGCAAGCTGCATATTCCACTGTCAAAACAGCATTGACTGTCAGGAAGTTCTTTCTAGTATTTAGACAGAATCTCTTTTCCTGTAGTTTGAAGCTAATGCTCTGTGTTCTAGTCTCTGGAGCTGTAGAAAACAGGCTTGCCCCATCTTCCATATGACACCTCTTCAAAGATTTAAAAATGGCTATCATATCACTTCTTAACCTTCTTTTTCTCAGGCTAAACACCCCCAGTTCACTAAGCTTCTCCTCATAGGGGTTCACGGTTTCCAGACTTTTGACTATTTTTGTTGCCCTCCTCTGGACATGTTCCAGTTTGTCAATATCCTCCCTGAATTATGGTGCCCAGAACTGGACAAAGTTTTCCAGAGGAGGGCAACCAATGTGTCTGGAGGAGGGCGACCAAAATGGTGAAAGGTCTGGAAGCCATGAAGCCCTATGAGGAGCAGCTTAGGGAGCTGAGCATGTTCAGTCTGCAGAAGAGAAGGTTAGGAGGGGACATGATAGCCATGTTTAAATATTTGAAGGGATGCCATGTAGAGGAAGGAGAGGGTTTTTTTCTGCTGCTCTGGAGACCAGGACAAGGGGCAATGGATTCAAGCTGCAAGAAGCAACCTGAAGAAGGATGGAAGGCTGAGTCAACCTGGAGCCCGGCAGGATCAAACTCACAACCTTGTGACTGCAGTACCAGCATTTAACCACTGTGCCACCGTGCTGCTATACTTTCACCAGTGGCAATACCCTCCTGTTACCCCCAAAATGTGGATGACTCAGGGTCTACCCATGATGCGAGTATTTCCATGTGACAGAGGGGAATTACTTAGCTCAAAAATAGGAGGCCTGAGAGAGAAGGGGTAACTTAAAAAGATCTACCATCTATGTTTAACAGGTCCTTGCAGCAAAGAACCAGCCAGAGATTCCAAATGGAAAATAAAATGTGTCTTTATTGAAATAATTTTACACGAGCACGCAAAAGATCCAAACACTCACATATGCACACAAGGACTAGTTGAAGATAAAGGGAGGAAAAATGTGGATAGAGGACTTTCAGGGCTGAGGTGATATTTACTGGTCTGGAGATCAGAGAGGGAAGCAGCAACGTGGCTTTGGTACGTACTCTAGGACAGTTCTCATTCAGGGATCAAACAAGCAGCGTGGCATTCAGAAAGGCGAGAGACTGCACTGGACTCCTTGAAATCATGGGTTCTTATATGTGAATCGCTCTTCCAGCCAAGTGGACAATGGGAGTTGCAACACAAATAATGAAGTCCAGGCAGAGTTAATTGTTTTAGTGTTTATGTGACAAAGGGGTAATGGCTGTCGTAATAGCCCAGTATTGAGAAGAAGTTGGGAAGACAAAGCAGGGAAACATTCAGTTGTAAGGGATCAAGGCTAAGGCAAACACAATTTGGTGGGGATTTCCCCTTTCAGCTCTGAGATGTCCAGCTCTCTGGCATAATCCGATTGTCTCAAGAGGGCCGGTGCTATTAGCCTGAAAATGACTTTGTTTCTGCCTAAGAGGTAGGTGTGGCTGACCTGCCTTGCTATCTTACTTTTATAGTCAGTAATGTGCCTCTTTCCAGCCTGACCTTCTAGTCACCTTAGGTTGTATTTTACCAATTAAACCATGCCAATCATGGGTAGGGGGTGCACGGGGCTGTTACACTTCCATGGTGGTGGGGTTGTGTGCTCCTGTGGGGCCAGAGGCTATGGCGATGGCAGCAGTGCTGCTGGGAGGGTCTCCATGTCAGACAGGCTCTTGCTGAGGAGCAGGACTAAATGTGCCAAACAGAGCAGAAGACAACTACAATTAGTGCTGTGGCTAATAACATGTCTGGACTTAAGCCAAAAGGATGGTCAGCTAATCATGCACGTAGAGGTGAAAGGAAAATCCAACACTGTGCCGTGTGCATTATAGGAACTCTGAGTGTGATCCTAAGAAATGGGTTTATATCCATGAAAGCTCATGTGGGGAAAAAAAGTCTTACATCTGCTGCCCCATTTTTTCTTTTCTGTTTTTCTTCTCCCCCTTCTTTCTTCCTTTTTATATAGGGACACGGAAGGTGAGAATCATGTCAATAAAACATGAAGGAAAGCCCATCAATACAAACACAATCCAAGTTTATGCTCCAACTACAGAGGAAGAAGAAGAAGAAGGAGAAATTGGTCACGCACACCAAAGCAGGACTTTTTGTTAGTCATAGGCAATCGGACTGCAAAAGCAAGAAAGAGAGCAGAAGCAAAGATTGTAAGAAAATTTGGCCTAGGATCAAGAAAGGAAGCAGGAGACCGACTGACAATACATGACCAAGTACGAATAAAAAGACGATGGAAACAATACACAGAAGAACCATATAGAAGAGATGAAAGGTTGACATATTCATTCAAGGAAGAACCATATGAAGACGAACTGCCAATTTTAGAAAGTGAAGTGAAAGCTTCACTCAGAGCACTTGGGAGAAATATATCACCAGGAACAGACGACATACCAACAGAGCTACTTTAATCTATAGAGACAGGCTCTAATCTAGTTCTAACTAAAATCTGTCAACAAATATGGAACGCAGAAGAATGACCCACATATTGGAAATGCTTTATATACATTTCAGTCTCTGAGAAAGGAGACACCAGGGACTTCAGTAATCACAGGACCGATGCAAATTTCTCATTCAAGCAAAGTGATGCTCCGTATTCTCCAAGAAAGGCTTCTACTAAATACGGAGTGAGAAACGCCAAATGTCCAATCTGGGTTTAGGAAGGGAGAAGGCAAGAGGGATAATATGGCAAGCATACGTTGGATAATGGAGTGCAGCAAAGAGTTTTACGAGAAAATCAGCCTTTTCTTTAAAGATTATAACAAAGCCTTTGGTTGTGTAGATCATGAGAAATTGTGGCTCACTCTGAAATAAATGGGTTTGCTGCAACATTTTTATTATCCTGATGAGTAACCTGTATGCAGAACAAGAGGCTAAATTTAGGAAAGAATATAGAGAAACAGAATGGTTTATAACTGAAAAGGGGGACAGGCAGAGCTGCATTTTATCACCTTGTTTAACTCGTGTACTGAACATATACGTAAAGCAGGATTAGATTCAGAAGGAGGAGGCATGAAGACTGAAGGAATGAACACCAGCAGTTTAAGATATGCAGATGACATCATGCTACTAGTACAAAATAGCAGACTTGGAATGATTACTGAAGGAAGTCAAGGCAGAAAGTACAAAGAGAGGTTTACAGATCAACATGAAGTAAACAAAAATTATGAGAACAGATGATTTGCACAACCATAAAGCAGATGATGAAGACATTGGCCTTTTCTGCACTGGGCGAGGGAATCACCCCTTGCCAGTACTCACTGGACCTGTGTGCTCCTTGTGAGGGTCCAGGCTGGTCCGGAGCAGTACGTGGCCGCCACTCCACACTGCTCCAGGGACGAAAATGGCGGCTTCCGGTTGGTCGAGGCTCTCCACCAACCGGTGAAGCTCGCCAGCCTAAAGCCTGTGTTATCATAGTTATGATATGTCTGGTGAGAGCACTAGATATCCTTTCGATATCAAATGATTTGACCTTTGCTTGACCTCTCTCTGCCACCCCACTCCACGTATCTACAAAGGTCCCCTGGACAAGCACGTACGGCTGCGGCCGTTAATGGTTGTACATTCCAAGACCCCATTCAGGCAGGCAACTTAAGCCTCTCCGTTGCTTTAGGGAAAAACCTCCCTGCAAACCGGCTTTGCTTGGCTCGGATTTCCACAAAGCCACACAACCAAGAGCCAAGCCACTCTTTTGTATCAGGCTATTAACGCACCGGCCATGCTATTGTCATTAAGAGCTGAGCTAATCATGCAAAATCCGACCTTCTCCAACTCCTTTGTCCAACTCCAAATTTCCTTTGTTCTCACCAAGCATAACATAGCCTGTAGGTAAAATCCACCCTATAAAAGGTCCCCACTTTTGGGAGTTCCTCGGACTACTTTGGACTTCCATCCTGCATTGCTGCCACTCTGTCCAGTGAAGTTTTCCCCTCAGTTCTCCACGACTGAGTCTGCCTCCCTTCTTGGAACCCCATCTTTCACTCCAGAACAACAAGACCAGGTGTCATATTGCCCAACCCTAAGCTCTCCATTTCTCCTTCCAAGTTAGCTAGTGTGTGTGTTGTTTTTATTTGCCGTTAATCGTTCAATAAAACTGTTATTTTTCTTACTTTTAAACTTGCTTGCCTGATCTCTGACCTGAAGCCGTAGACATTGGGTTAAAGATCCTTGCTAAAGTTACCCTGCCTCTCATTTAGCCAAGAGAGTGCTAGAGTTAAATTCCGCCAACTTGTGTTTTTATTTGGTTATTTTGGTGCCCTTCCCGGGACCCCCAACATACAGGGTAACACCTGCCCCTGGCAGATCTGCAGGCTCACACTGGTGTGAGCCTGAAAATCTGCATCGGAGCACGGCCATGGAGTGGTGTGCTGCATGCTTTTGAAAGACCTGTTTTGAGCGGTCTTTCAAAAGCACGCTGAATGACCACTTTGTGTTGTTCTGGAGTGGGCTAAGGTCCGGAACTACACAAAGTAGTCCAGACCCAGTCAGCTCCCAGGTGTAGACATCCTGTCTGGAGAACGCTGTGCACCATTTTAAAAACCCAGTGTGGAAAAGGCCATTCAAATAATTCAAGATTTTCCATACCTTGGCTCAGTAATCAGCCAGAATGGAGACTGCATTCATGAAACCAGAAGAAGACCAGGACTTAAAAAGGCCGCTATGAAGCGATTAAACAAGATCCTCAAGCATAAAGATATATCATTGAATACCAAAGTCAGGATTGTCCAGACCACCACATTTCCAATTTCTAGGCATGGTTGTGGAATCTGGATAATGTGGAATCTGGATAAAGCTGATAGGAACAAAATCAACTCATCCAAAATGTGTTCCTGGAGAAGAGTTCTACAGATACTGTTGGCTGCTAAAAGAGGAAGGCCTCACTACAGGTGGAGAGACGTAACCAAGGAAGATGCATCCCTGAATCTGCAAGAGCTGACCTGGGCAGTTAATGAGACTTGGGGTGACTTGGGGTTCTCTCAGTTATAGGGTCACCATAAGTCAAAGCTGACTTAGTTGTCCTATACTTCCTCTACACCCAGGAGAGGGTTTGTGGTTTTGAGCCGTGAGTCATCCTTAGTTGGCCAGGCAGCAGCTGCCAGAAAAGGAGAAGGAGGATCAGAGGCGGGTTTTTAAAGGTCTGCATGGCTTGACTGGGGACACTGAGAGGGAGTGTTCCCCCCAGAAAAGAAGCACTTCAGATGGGAGGGCAGGGGTTGTAGAAACTCTCAAACAATCAAGTTCATGAAAGTAAAACCTGCAAATGTGGAGCGCTAACTGTATTGATACAGCCTAGAATCACCCCGTTGACTCATGTCCAGCTTGTGGTCGCCTGAGACTCCTAGATACTTTTCACGTGTACAGTTGTCAACCCAAGTGTCACCCCTCTTATGTCTGTGCATTTCTTTTTTTCCTGCCCAAATGTAGTAGTTTGCATTTATCCCTGTAGAAGTTCATTTGGTCAGTTTTGACCCAGCTTTCTAATCTTTTAGGTCATTTTGAATACTCTGGAGAATTAGCTACCCCTATTTAGTGTCATCTGCAAATTTGATAAGAACGCCCCTGTATTCCTTCATCTCTCCATTGTTTCTCATAAGGCTTGGTTTCCAGACCTTCGACCATTCTGGTTGCCCTCCTCTGGACATATTCCACCTTGTCAATATCCTTCCTGAATTGTGGTGCCCAGAATTGGACGCAAGATTCCACGTGGGGTGTGACCAAAGCAGAGCTTTCCTCAGTACCTAGACATTCTACCCCTCTTGATGCAATCCAGAATGACTTTGGCTTTTTTTGGTCCTAACTATGGAAGAAAGTCTATCTGTGGGGGGGCTTTCATCTTCACTTATTTCATTCTCAGGGGTGCCATAAAAAAGGATTTAAAATATTTTCTTTCTTGTGAAATTGTAAAAGTTGTTGTGCATTTTCACACAATTGTCACATTACAGGACATCCACCCATCCACCCAAAAAGGGCAAAAAGACCATTTTTTTTCTTTCCATGACTTGGATGAAGGAGTGGAGGGCATACTCATCAAATTTGCAGATGAAACCAAATTGGGAGGGGTGGCTACCACACCAGAGGACAGGATCAGAATTCAAAATGACCTTGACAGATTGGAGAGCTGGGCCAAAGCTAACAAAATGAATTTCAACAGAGAGAAATGTAAGGTCGTGCACTTAGGCAGAAAAAATGGAATGAACAAATATAGGATGGGGGACATGTGGCTGGACAGCAGTATATGTGAAAGAGATCTAGGAGTCTTGGTAGATCACAAGCTGAACATGAGTCAGCAGTGTGATGCGGCAGCCAAGAAAGCCAATGTGATTTTTGGTTGCATCCTTAGGAGTGCTGTGTCTAGATCGAGGGAGGTAATGGTACCACTGTATTCTGCATTGGTTAGGCCTCATTTGGAATCCTGTGTCCAGTTCTGGGCATTTCAGTTCAAGAAGGATGTTGACAAGCTGGAACGTGTCCAGAGGAGGGCGACCAAAATGGTGAAGGGTCTGAAAGCCATGGAGCCCTATGAGGAATGGCTTAGGGAGTCAGGTATGTTTAGTCTGCAGAAGAGAAGGTTAAGAGGGGACATGATAACCATATTTAAATATTTGAAGGGATGTCATGTTGAGGAGGGAGCGGGCTTGTTTTCTGCTGCTCTAGAGGCCAGGACAGGGAGCAATGGATTCAAGCTGCAGGGAAGGAGATTCCACCTGAATCTCAGGAGAAAAATCCTGACAGTCAGACCTGTCTGGCAGTGAAATATGTTGCCTCAATGGAGTGTGGTGAAGTCTCCTTCTTTGGAGATTTTTAAGTAGAGGCTGGATGGCCATCTATCAAAGGGAGGGCTTGGATGTGGGTTCCTGCATGGCAGAGGGTTGGACTGGATGGCCCATGGGGTCTCTTCCAACTCTATGATTCTATGATTGTATGGGTTTGTGCAAACAAATTTTGGGGGGAGATCACTATCCTGGCATACAAAAAGTCTTGCATGAGATTGCCCCCCCCCTTTTTTTTTTGGCAGGAAATCTCAGTTAACCTTTCTCATTTAAAATCTGGCAAATGTAGGTGCCTTCTTTCAATTTTTTTTGCCTGTACTACATAGGCCATTCCCACACTACATTGACCATTTCCGCACTACAGTGTTAAAGTGCTGCTATTCCACTATCAGCCTCCTATAGAATTCTGGGGTTTGTAGTTTAGGGAAGGGCACTTTGAATTCTCAGCCAAAGAGCTCTTTGGTCTCAGTAAACTACAAACCCCAGAATTCCACAGGGCGTTGAAAGTGGAATAGCAGCAGTTTAACACTGTAGTGCGGAAATGAATTGTTAGGGTGCTATTATTCCACTTTGAAGTTCCTATGGAATCCTGGAACTTGCAGTTGAGGGATCGGCCATTAGCATTCTCAGCCAGAGAGCTCTTTGGCCTCAGGAAACTTCAAACCCCAAAATTCCACAGGAGGTTGAAAGTGGAATAATAGCACTAGAACAGGGTAGGGCAGAAATGGCCTCAGTTATACTGGTGTGATTCCACTTTAACTGCTGTGGTTCTGCATTCTATGCAATGCTGGGCTTGTTGTTCAGTGAGGAAGATGGAAACAAAAATAAGTCATGCCAGACTAATCTGATCTCTTTTTATGATAGAGTTACTAGCTTGATAGATGAAGGGAATGCTGTGGATGTAGCATATCTCGATTTCAGTAAGGCCTTTGACAAAGTTCCCCATGACATTCTTGCATCGAAGCTAGTAAAATGTGGGCTAGACAGGGCTACTGTTAATTGGATATGTAATTGGTTGACCGACCGAACCCAAAGGGTGATCACGGATGGCTGCTTTTCATCCTGGAGAGAAGTGACTAGTGGGGTGCCACAAGGTTCTGTCCTGGGCCCAGTGCTGTTCAATATTTTTATCAATGACTTAGATGAAGGAATAGAGGGCATGCTCATCAAATTTGCAGATGACACCAAATTGGGAGGGGTTGCTAATACGCCAGAGGACAGGATCAAAATTCAAAATGACCTGGATAGATTGGAGAGCTGGGCCAGGGCGAACAAAATGAAATTCAACAGAGAGAAATGTAAGGTCCTACACTTAGGCAGAAATAATGGAATACAGAAATATAGGATGGGGGACACGTGGCTGGATAGCAGTACGTGTGAAAGGGATCTAGGAGTCTTCATAGACCACAAGCTGAACATGAGTCAGCAGTGTGATGCGGCAGCCAAGAAAGCCAATGCAATTCTCGGCTGCATCAACAGGAGTATGGTGTCTAGATCGAGGGAGGTACTGGTACCACTCTACTCTGCTTTGGTTAGACCCCATCTTGAATACTGTGTCCAGTTCTGGGCACCCCAATTCAAGAAGGATATTGACAAGCTGGAGCAAGTCCAGAGGAGGGTGACCAAAATGGTGAGAGGCCTGGAAAACATGCCCTATGAGGATAGACTGAGAGAGCTGGGTATGTTTAGTCTGCAGAAAAGGAGGTTAAGAGGGGACATGATAGCCATGTTTAAATATTTGAAGGGATGCCACGTAGAGGAAGGAGGGGGCTTGTTTTCTGCTGCTCCAGAAACCAGGACAAGGAGCAATGGATTCAAGCTGCAGGAAAGGAGATTCCACCTGAACCTCAGGAAGAACTTCCTGACAGTCAGGGCTGTCCGGCAGTGGAATCTGCTGCCTCGGAGAGTAGTGGAGTCTCCTACCTTGGAGGTTTTTAAGCAGAGGCTTGATGGCCATCTGTCGGGAGTGCTTTGAGGGTGTTCCTGCATGACAGGGAGTTGGACTGGATGGCCCGTGTGGTCTCTTCCAACTCTACATTTCTATGATTCTATGATTCTATGATTCTATGAAACGGCTGCTGTGTTTCATAGAAACGGCCCAGAGTTCTCTTGAGCAGAAAATTTAAAGTGCTTACCCCAAAGACAAATCCCACAATTTTCCAGAATAGAGCCATGTCAATGAAAGGGGGATGAAACAGCTATACTTCCCCCCATTATGTGTATATAACACAATTTTCTCATCCATATGGGGAATGATTTTGTTACTACATGCTACTTTTTAAAATCTGATATCTTGTTTTTTGAATCTGGCACTATTATTAGCTTTTTGTTGTCTTAATGAGTGTAAGCCACGCTGGAGGTTTTTAAATCAGAAAGGCAGGGGATCAATATTTATCCAAACAATTTGGCCACCTATCCCATTGTCAATGAGGCTGCAGTGAAAAGCAGCACATGAAAAAAGCTTAAGGTGAACCTCGGTGCTTCTCCCTTTTATGCATTGTTTAAACATTCACATATGGCATGAGATTCTTCTTCTGGAGGCTCCAAGTGACCACTCTGGCCTTTGGGTGCCATGGGTGGATGAAAATCCAAAGTTTGGAGCCTGTCCAACCCTGAGAATGTACCTAGTCAGCTGTCAGCCTTCTTGAAACGACCTCTGAGGTGCAAGCAAGCTCTCCCTCCTGTCACTTCCAAGGGAAGAAATGCAATGCAGAGGAAGGAAGGATCTGAGCCAAGTTCAAAACCAACCTGACCATGGTGGCTTCACCTGAACCAGCAGAGAAGGTGAGAGGTAATTTTATGGGAGGCAGCAGGGCTCACTTCCAGGACATCTTTTTGGCAGTAAGAAACATTTAGACGGTGTTGGGGAAGGGAAGGAGGGAGGACAACTTTGTATTGGTGTTACTTTGGCCCAGACCTACCCGGTGATAGCACTCGATATCGTTTTTGATATCAAATCATTCGTCCTTCCTCTGCCACCCCACTTCACGTGTTTGCGAGGCCTCCGGACCCGCCTGCGCGGTAGCGTTCAGAACCCGATACCGTGGTGAAGGCTCCCTCGCCCTATGATATCGAGGGGAGGGAGAGCGGCTGAAGGAGCGGCGGTCCGACGGAGATCGGCTTCGGCGTCGACGGTACCGAGCCTCGTCCCCTCTAGGCGAGCGCGATTCGCGCTGTCGACGAGGTGACCGGGACCTCCGGAAGGTCTCCCAGCGACTCGGGCCACGATGGTACCGATCCCGGTACGATGGCGAATGGGACCGATAGGAGGCCGGGCGCTCTCTCCACTCAGATTCCCTCGCGTACCTGGCCACGTAGGATGCCGAGGTGTATCTTGAGGCAGACGAGCGAGGTTGTTCCTCTCTTGTCTCCCTCGGAGGCGGCGAGGCCACCGGACGCTCGGAAGAGCGGGACTGGGACCTGAAGGAGGTCGAACGCCGCTCCGGAGAAGCAGAGGGCTCTCCTGCTGCAGGTCGGCCGACCTGCGACGGCTAAGAGGGCGGTGGCGCTCCTCCACCAGGGTTGGAGGGTCTGCCACAGGCGAGTCCGGGCGCTGTTGGGGAACGTCCTCGATCTCATCCTCCGAGAGGTCGACGGACTCGCCTCGCCCTTTGGAAGGCTGCTGAGTAGGAGGAGGAGTAGGAGGTTGAGCGTCCCCAGCCGGGGAGCGCTTCTTTTCCTTCTTCTTCTTCTTCTTCTCCTTCTCCTTGCCCTTGCCTCCGTCCGGAGCAGGGCGCTTTTTTGCAGGCGTCTCCGTAAGGGGAGCCTCAGCCTTCCTCGCCGTCGAGGATCCTTTAGCTGACTTGGCAGCCGCCGACAGCTTCGGGATCCTCGGTAACGCCGAGATCGGCGTTTTCGCCGGTACCGAGCCCGATACCGACGAGGTGGACGGAACGGCAGCCGCCGATACCGTCGATGGCGTGGTCGTCTTCTTGTCGGCCATCTTGGAAGTGGAGGTCTCGTCTATCGCCCGCAGAGACTGCTCCCAACAAAAAGATTTGAGTCTCGCGGAGCGGTTGCGAAGAGTTTGGGGAGTAAAATCCCTGCAAATTTGGCAAGTCCGGATATTGTGGGACTCGCCCAAACAGAAGAGACACTCCTTATGGCCGTCGTTGAGGGCAACCTTGCGGCCGCAGGACACGCACTTCTTAAAGAGCGCGGACATAAGACGAAGAAACGCCAAACTCCGAAATCCAAAAAGACGAAAGCCGAAGGGGGAGTCCGAAAGAGAGGTCAAAGACAGTCCGAAAGTCCGTAAAAACCGTGAAAAAACAGCAGCCAAGCACGACGTGAGAGGAACAAACTAAAGAACCTTCCGTACGCGGCGGCGGACGAAAAGAACTGAGGAGAGAGTTCGGAGTCCGTTCAGAACCCGTTCGGAAACTTCTAGAGCTTGTTCGCTTGGCGGGAACCCCTCCCCCACGCCGGTACTGCGCATGCTCCTCCCGCCGAGCAACGGTCTCTCCTCAGTTCTGTCGTCCGCCGTAGAACCTACAGGGACCTGAGAAAGAGGGGAGGAAGGGCGGGTGTGTATGATGGCACAGATGACCACTCGAAGAACCACAGTTACAGGTAAGCAACCTGTTCTTCTTCTTCGTGGTCTCTGTGCCTTCATACACTAGGAGACTGTGTAGCTTACCGGTCGGACGGCGGGTCAGGTCCTACAGCACGGAAGCCAACACCTCACGTCCAAACCGGGCATCTCTGCGCGACCGGCAGTCGAGCCTGTAGTGGCGCACGAAGGTCGATGGTTGGGACCAGGTCGCCACACGGCAGAGTTCATGCAGGTCAACTCCTCGCAGGAGGGCCGCAGAAGTAGCCACAGCTCTGGTGGAGTGGGCTCGAAGCAGGACTGGCGGAGGCTTCCTCGCGAGCTCATACGCCAGTTCAATAGTCCTCACCACCCACTTGGAGAAGCGCTGGGTGGACACTTTTAGGCCCCTCCGACGTCGCCCATAGCAAACAAAGAGATGCGGCGTCTGTCGGAAGGAAGCAGTCCTGTCCTTGTAGAAAGCCAATGCCCGACGCACGTCCAGGGAGTGGAGGGACCGCTCCAACGGTGTCGTCGGGTTCGGGAAGAAGGCAGGCAGGATGATATCCTGGTTGAGATGGAAACTGGACACCACCTTTGGCAGGAACGAGATGTCAGGTCTCAGGACCACCTTGTCCCTGTGGAAGACCGTGAAGGGCTCATCGGAACGAAGAGCTGTGATCTCACCCGCTCGCCTCGCTGAGGTCACCGCTACCAGGAAGGCAGTTTTCATTGTCAGGAGCCTGTCATCCGAGGTCGCCATTGGCTCGAAGGGCGGCTTCGTCAGCTGCGAGAGCACCAGCGAGAGGGACCACGGCGGTAGCGGCGGCGATACCGGCGGGTAGAGATGATGAAGTCCTTTCAGGAACCGCTTAACGGTATCGTTCCTGAAGAAGGCCGAGGCAGCAGATCGTGGCGGTTGGTATGCCACGATCGCGGAGAGATACACCTTCAGGGATGGAAACGCCAGGCCCTGTTGCCGGAGGTGCAGGAGGAAGTGCAGGACGGTCGAGAGCCCCGCGGGCGATACCGGCTCACTCCTCTCGTTAGCGAAGGTCAGGAAGCGTCGCCACTTGTATTGATAGTTGCGACGGGTGGATTCCTTCCTGGCCGCGACGAGGACGGTACCGAGCACGGGATCGTCTAGTGCGATATCCTCCAGGCATGGAGGGCCAGGCGTGGCAGGTCCGGATGGAGGACTCGGCCGCCGGAGTGGGAGAGCAGGTCCGGTGTCGGTGGCAACCGGAGCAGGTCGTCTCGCGCGGCTTGTAGCAGGGGTGCGAACCAATGTTGCCTCGGCCAGTACGGGGCTACCAGGATCGCGTCGGCTCGGTCGGCGAGGATCTTCGATATCGTCCGGCCGAGCAGCGGGAACGGCGGGAACGCGTAGAGGAGTTCCCCGGTCCACGGAAACTGGAAAGCGTCCCCGATGGAGGCACGATCGTGGCCCGCTCTGGAACAGAATCGGCGACACTTCGCGTTTTCCCTGGTCGCGAAGAGGTCGATCGATGGTTCGCCCCAGCGGTCCCGAATCAGTCTGAACGCCTCTCCGGAGAGAGACCATTCGTGATGGGATGAGGTGTCCCTGCTGAGGGCGTCTGCCGTGGTGTTCTCCTGCCCGGCCAGGTGAACCGCCACGGGATGCGTGTGCAGGCGAATGCACCATTCCCACAGGCCGAGCGCGATGTCGAGCAGGGTCGTGGAATGAGTCCCACCTTGTCTGTTGATGTAGCAGACGGCGGTGGTGTTGTCCGTCAGAATCAGGACCGTGCGCCCCGCCACGGCATGGCGGAACGCCCGTAGGGCTTTCCAGACGGCAAGCAGCTCCAGCGCGTTGATATGGAGAGCGGTCTCGTCGTCGGTCCATCTGTCGCGGACTCTGAGATCGCCGCAGTGGGCACCCCATCCATACAGGGAGGCGTCGGTCGTTACCGTCACCTTCGGTGTCGGCTGTTGGAAAGGCATCCCCGACATGAGGTTGCGTCGCGACTGCCACCATCGGAGGGATGAGCGGACGTCTCCCGGCAGCTGCAGTCGGAGTGTCTGTTCGTCTCGCAGGGGGTCGAATATGCGGACGAACCAGTGTTGAAGAGGTCTTGCTCTCAGCCTGGCGAGATATGTCACAGCGGTGGTCGCAGCCATGTAGCCCAAGAGCTGCTGGACGCTTCTCGCAGATAACGTCGGGGCCGTACGAGCGTGAGCGGCGGCCCGGATCAAAGTTTGTGCTCGAGACTCTGGTAGGTACGCCCTGGCGGAGGTCGAGTCGAGCGTCGCCCCGATGAAGTCCAAGATCCTCGCCGGCTCGAGGTGGGACTTCTTCGGATTCACTCGTAGACCAAGGCGGGTCAGGATAACTCTCTAAACTATAAAAACCCCCTGATTCCGAGAGCACCTCAGATCACTCCCGAGTTCCAGACTGCCTTGTTGCCGCTTTGTCTTGTGAGCTCCCCTCGGCCTCCACACTGAGCTTTCTTCCCTACCATCTTCAGCTTCTTCAGGACTACAAGAAAAGGTGTCGTATCACCCATTTCCCCCCAAAATCCTTATTTCTAATTCTTCCGATAGCTGTGTGGTTGTGGTGTCTTTACTGTTTGTTTGTCTTTTAATAAAAACATCATTTTTGCTATTTCAAAACTGTCTGACTGCTTGACTGACCTGACCCCGTAGACGCTGGGTTGCAAGATCCCTGCTAAGTTACCCTGCCTCTCACTGGCTTTAGTGAGCGCTCCCGCTAATTCTCCCCAGAATTGTGTTTGGGTTTTGGTTATTTGGGCGCCCCTCCCGGGACCCCCATAATACAGGGTAACAGAGGTCGACAGTGTTACACCTCAGTCTTCCTCTTCTCTGATTTTGGAAACTGCCCAATCTTATTCTCTGAAGAAGAGCATGCCTAGCTCAAAACAGACCACTGGCCATTATTTTTTCAAACTAAAGAATTAAGTGCTGGGAGAGAGGTTCTTGTAGGGATGGTATGCAGAAGTAGTCTGCGATTGCCGCTTCCTCCACAGGGGCAGAACCTGTGTCTGCAAAAGGAACCTGAGATAAAACAAAGTGGCTGCACATCTTACTTGAAGACTTTGGGATAACAGGACCAAAGCCAACTGTTTTGTTACAAGGCAATCAAAGCTGCGTCAGGATTTCTGAGTGAGAAGCCACTCAAAAAGAACACTGACATCACCTTCCACAAGGTACAACCAGTGTGTCAAGGAAGGCTTGTTGAGCTAAAGTACTGCAGCTCAGAAGCTGTGATTGCACATATCCTCACCCAGCCTCTCTCAAAAGACCACTTCCAGAGGAGGGAGGGGAGCCGTCAACTAAGCTACAAGAGAATGAGAAAGGGAATGGTTGGAACATGCTTCCCAGCCAAGCATTCTCTTGAACTCCCTCCTCCCATTTGTTATGAGAGCAATGGGGCTTTGAAGAATAAGGGTTTCCTCCATGCTTCTACCCTATACACCCTGTCCTTAACTTGCCTCTGTGCTCAGTTGCCCATTGTAGGGATGCAGCTACCATGTGACCAGAGTGTTACCCTGTATGTTGGGAGGGGCACCCAAATTACCAAATAAAAACACAAGATGGGGGAAATTAACTCGAGCAACTCTCTTAGGCTAACGAGAGGCAGGGTAACTTTAGCTAGGATCTTGTACCCTATGTCTACGGCTTCAGGTCAGAGAGCATAGCCAGACAAGGTTTTAAAGTAACAAAAATAACATTTATTGAGGATAAACAACATAAAAGATGCCACATGCACACAGCTAAATAAGAAACAGAAATGGAGAGTTTTCAGGGGAATGGATAATACGACACCTGGTCTCGCAGTCCTGGAGAGAAGAGGAGGTCGAGGGGAGGAAAGCTTAGTGCAGTTCGCTGAGGGGGCGACTTGCTGGACAAACCGAGAGCAAGGCGGGATAGCAGTCCGGAGTGTTCCAAGAAGGGAGGCAGACTCAGTTATTGGGAACTGAGGGGGAAAATCCACTGGACCGAGCAGCAGCAAGGCTGGATGGAAGTCCAGGGTGATCCAAGGAGGACTAGAAAATGGGGACCTTTTATAGCGTGGATTGTACCTACAGGCCATGCCATGCTCGCTGAGAATAAAGGAAATTTGGAGCTGGACAAAGGAGTTGGAAAAGGTCAGGTTTTGCATGATTAGCTCAACTCTTAATGACAATAGTATGGCCAGTATGCAAATGGACCAATATAAAGGAATGGCTCGGCACTCGGCCGTGCGTCTTTGTGTAGATTCACGCTGAGCAAGGCCGGTTTGCAAGAAAGTTTTTCCCTGAAGCATCGGAGAGGCTTAAGTTGCCTGCCTAAATGAGGTTTGGAATGTACAACCATTAACGGCCACACCTAATACGTGTTCGTCCGGTGGACCTCTGCAAACACGTGGAGTAGGCTGGCAGAGAAAGGTCAAGTAAAGGCCAAATTATTTGATATCAAGCGATATTTAGTGCTCTCACCAGACAGATCATAACCTCAGTAACAAGAGGACCTTCCAGGTGTGCTTGCAAGCAGATCAAAGACTCCTCCCTGTCTTCCTCTCTCTTTTTGTCTTTCCTCAAGATGGAGGGATCTGACTCTGCTGAGCTGCTCCTCTTCTTGAAACTTTCCTGTAGTTCATCCAGGGCTGAGGCACTGTGGGTATGTATGTTTGAATATAATTTTAAATGTAAACACTACATTTTTAGCTATGCAGTTTGCATACTGCCTGCTTGTTCTTGCTTTCTTAAAACTGTACTCAGAGAGACACAAGAGATTCAGCATGTCCACTTGTGAACTCTACTGAAGGACACTGAGGCCATTTCTGCATGGCATCACTGTCCCATGAGGGGGATGTGCTGGCAGCAGTCCATGGGTTGTGCTTTCGCATGATATCATTGTGGTTCCGCTGCCAACATGTTCCCACCCATCATGATTGCGGGATATTCCATTAATAGAAAAAAAAACAGTAATGGCCCCTGATCACATGACACTCCTGTCATCAGCGGCCGTGCAGAAAGGGAGGAAGCATGATCTAGGCACTTCCTTCCCCAGTGCAGCACGGGAAGTGGCCGGCTGCATTGTGTAAGAAAGGGGCATGTCCCTTCCACTGGCAGCTGGCCAGGTGCAGAGGAGAGTGATCGTGCCATGCTCCCATCTCAGCAAAGGTGCTGCTGGGATCACAACGGGACATACCTGGGGGGAGGTAATGTGCGGAAATGGCCTAACTGTTAATTGAACCAGTCCTCATTTTTCACAGAAAAGGGCTTAACATCCAGGAATCTACTTCTAACCCAGCAGTGCTGGTTGCCCAGAGTTGGTCTCTCCCTTCCACTGATTCCATTTCTACCTGCTCTACCTGTCAAAATATCCCAGAGAGTTCAAGGGACGTGGTTCATGGAGACCCTCAACTGCACCCTCCATGTTTCTAGCCCAGAGGAACAGTGTTCCCATTTTGATATCTTTCATGATTCAGGATATGGATTGTTGTTGGTAGTGGTCATCAAATTGGCTTCCACTTATGGCAACTCTACAAATGAGAGACTTCAAAGCCCCAGTTCTAGTCACCCACTGCCCTGCTCAGGCCCTACAAATTCAGGGTAGTCATGGCATCCTTGATGGAGTCCATCCACCTGCAATGTGGTCTTCCTCTTTTCCTACCATCTTCTCCCTTATCAAGCACTGTTGTCTTTCCTAATGAGTCATGTCTTCTCATGGTGTAGCCAAAGTATGACAGCCTCAGTTTAGTCATCTTTGCTTCCAGGGAGAGTTCAGGGTTGACTGCTCTTGGACCAATGGACTTGTCTTTTTGGAAGCCTGCTGTACCAACTGAGCTCCCACCCAGCACCCCATTTTAAAGGAGCTAATGCTGTGCATTTCAGAATTAAATTCACCTATTATTTAGTGATCAGAGTGTGTTTACACAAAATTTGTAACTAAAATATTCTGCATAGGCATGGGAGTATTTTCTTATGGTGTATGTGTGTGTGGTTATGTATATTGGTTCTGTCCTCACAGCAACCCTGCAAAGTAAGCTAGGCTGAAATACAGAAATAAGCCCACAGTCTCCCACTGATATTCATGGCTGAGTAGGAATTTAAAAGTGAGGGCCTTGACTGTTTCAGGTTCAGAACTCCACCACTACGCTATACTACACTGCACTAATTCTCATGATTTTTGATTACTTGACGTTTTATACAGAGCCCTAGCATAGCCAATAGGGTTGAAAATGACTTCAAATTAAGCCTTGGACGCAGAATCAATCAAGTGCTGCATGGAGAAGATAATAAAATGCTAACAAGGGACAGGGAAAAGGCAGAACTGCTCAACACTCTCTTTGTTTCAGTCTTCTCTCAAACGAAAAAACAATAACGGTGCTCAGCCTAGTGAAAACAGAGCAAATGATGCAGCATGGAGGATGCAGCCTAGTATACAGAGTGAGATAATAAGGAAATGGCTAGCTACTCTGGATGAATTCATCGCCTCAAGGCCAGAGGAACCAAAGGTACTTAGGGAACTTGCAGATATAATCTCAGAACCTCTGGCAATAGCTTTTGAGAATTCTTGGAGAACAGGAGAAGTTCTAGGAGACATAGGGAGGGCAAATGTTTTCCTCCTCTTCAAATGACCTCAGTTCAATACATGGAAATATTCTAGAGCAGATTATTAACTAGACAGACTGTGAGCACTTAGAAATGAATGCTGTGATTACTAAAAGACAAAATGAGTCGTGTCAGACTAATCCTATTTCCCTTTTTTGATAAAGATACAAGCTTGGTTGATCAGGGGAATGCTCTGGATGTAGTATATCTTGATTTCTGTAGCTTTTCACAAGGTTCTCCATTATACTTTTATAGACAATCTGGTCAAATGTGGGCTAGACAATGCTACTGTCAAGTGGATTTGTTTCCCAGGAGGACTTTGACAATGTGTCCTGCATGGAAAGGGTCTGACTAGATGGCCTTTGTGGTTCTTTCCAACCTATGATTCTATGGTCCTTTCTGCAGCTTACCTACTTGTGGTGGCATCTGGTGGCAATCCTGGCAGCAGTTCTGCCAGGAAGGGAACACGGTGGCAGCACTCCCCTCCACAGCAGACCAGCTCCCTACAGAAGGGAGCATGATGAACACACCACTTCCGTCTTCTGTGCAGCCGGGTACTTTCCCAGACTGCACTGGGGCAGGAAATGCCTCTATCACACTTCTTGCCCTTCTGCAGGGCAGGTGAGTGTGGGATGGTGGCACAATTGTGTGTCATTCATGGGGAAAACCCATCAATGATTTGGCCTGTGATCGTGCTGCCTGAGGAAGGGAGAATGATGGGACCATGAGGACATCATGCAGAAGCATCATCATAGTCCTGTCTTTCTCCTATCCCCATGGCAGGATGGGAGAATGCTGCAGAAAGGGCCTATGTGCTTATGATTCTAAGTCTATGAATGAATTTTCCATTATTCTACCCTTGCTCCCAAATCTAGGGCAGAATAATGTGTGCTTCTAGATTCTGTTACATTGAAAGCCCCAGAATGAATAGCTGGCAGAGGCCATGTTGTGGAATTCTGGAGGTTGCAGTCCAACAGCATCTGGACAGCATGGTTCCCACCTTGGATCTAAATATAATCGCCTAAATCAGGAGTAGGGATAATTTGGCCCTCCAGATATTCATAGGCTGGAGTTCCAAGGACTCCTCTCCACTATACTGGCTGCAGGGCTTCTAAGAACAGCACTCCAACAACACCTGGAGGGCCAAATAAATCTCACCTCAGCCTCGATCCACTTGCTAGTCCCAGCTAGAGTAGAATCATTAAGTCAAAGAGATTTACCTATGTCTTGATCTCTGCCCACATCAAAGTATTGATTTAGTGTCTCCACTTGACCTGGGACAGAGCTGAGAGCAGCTCTGAATCCTCTTGTCTCGTCCCAGCAAGAGTAGGCTCCTTGAATCAATGGCTGAAGACTGAGTGGAGACATAGGCAATCCCATTGACTCACATCCCGTTCCTGGAGATGCATAGATATGTTTCCTGGATCATCTTCAGCGTGTCTTTGCAGAGTGTTAGGAGACTTGTGAACAGCAGAAGGATAAATGGAAAGTTAATATTCTTGATTAGAAGAAATCACATCTCATGTCTTGCTGTCTGTTGCAGGAAATCCAGGAGGCAAGAAAGGAAGGAAAACATGTCCATCACATCAAAGACGTTGTCAGCTTGATAGGCAGCGAGCCTCCTGCCTTCCCTTGGACTCTGCTTTTCCCTCCACCACTGCTGGTGTTGGTGCTCAAGGTAGAGAAGACCGGGTCTCCTCTTACTCAGACTGCTGACTTCCTGGGCATCGAATGCTTCTGTCTTCCTGTTCGCATGCTGGCCAGGAGCATCTGCCCCGAAGGATTCAACCAGGGTGTAATCAAGTTGCAAAAAGACTCTAATTCAAGTGTGACATTGTCACTCTTGTCTCCTCCAAGAACATCTTTGCTCGGGAGAACAATAATTAATATATTCATCAGGAAATGTTTAATGTTAGGCTTTCAATTTTTCAAGACATGTTTGAAGGATAGAACTGCAATCAAGAAGCTATATTAAAAACAAATCCCTGATGATCCCACTGCTTGGCAGCACAGATGCCGTGAAACCGGATTTCAGATTTTGATGAAATATTTTTCAGCATTAGACAGCAGCCTGGGTCCTCTTTCTCTCTCTCTCTCTTTCTGTGCTGCTGACCTAGACTTCTTATTCTAGCTGAGATGGGAAGGCCTTTAATTATAGGGCTAAGTACTAGCTAATTACAATGGATAAGGATGGGCATGAACTTCCTTTTCAAATATTTTGAGGGACAATTTGCCAAAATTCACAACTGTCCCCATATTTGGTGTGGAAAGAACCTGATATTTGTTTTTTTAAAAACGGGGAAACAAAACAAAACTGACACATTTGTCTGTTAGGACCCAGACAAAAGCAGTGGGTGGTTCCATTTTCTTTAAAGCCTGGGGCCCAGATGGAGTGGACCTTTTTCACATGGGGGGAGCAACTGTGGAAGGGAAGAGGGGGAATTTTCACCTCTGCATGGGACCCCTGTTACCCTGCATGTTGGGGGTCCCAGGAGGGGCGCCCAAATAACCAAATAAAAACACAAGATGGGGAAATTAGACTCGAGCACTCTCTTAAGCTAACGAGAGGCAGGGTAACTTTAGGGTAACTTAGCCTATGTCTACGGTGTCAGGTCAGAGCGTGTAGCCAGACAGTTCTAAAGGAACAAATAATATTTTATTGAGGACAAACAACACAAAAGACACGACATACACTAACTAGCAGAAAAATAGAAATTGAGAGTTTTGGGGGAATGGGTAATACAACACCTGGTCTCGTGGTCCTGGAGAGAAGAGGAGGCTGAGGGGAAGGAACTCAGCGCAGTTCGCTGAGGGGGCGATTCGCTGGACAAACCGACAGCAAGGCAGGATAGCAGTCCAGAGTGTTCCGAGGAAGGCTCGGAATTGGGGGACCTTTTATAGGGTGGATTTTACCTACAGGTCATGCCATGCTCAGTGAGAATAAAGGAAATTTGGAGCTGGACAAAGGCATTGGAAAAGGTCAGGTTTTACATGATGGGCTTAGCGCTGGATGACAATAGTATGGCCAGTATGCAAATGGCCCAACATAAAGGACTGGCTCGGCACTCGGCTGGGCGTCTTTGTGTAGACTTACGCTGAGCAAGGCCAGTTTGCAAGAGGGTTTTTCCCTAAAGCATCAGAGAGGCTTAAGTTGCCTGCCTGAATGAGGTTTGGAATGTACAACCATTAACAGCCGCACCTATTACGTGCTTGTCCGGTGGACCTCTGCAAACACGTGGAGTAGGGTGGCAGAGAAAGGTCAAGCAAAGGCCAAATTATTTGATATCAAAAGGATATCTAGTGCTCTCACCAGACATATCATAACCATGGTAACACCCCCACCACTGCTCCAGACATAACCAGATGGCATGGCACATCACTGATGGTTTCATGGAATCACAGAAAGATACAGTTGGGAGAGACCACAACAGCCATCAAGTCCAACTCCCTTTTGCCATGCAGGGGGACACAATCAAAGCAATATGGGAAACAATATGGATATAAAATTATTAGAAGAGAAGGACCATATAATTTCAGCTATTTATGAAATGTTAGTGAATCTGGAAATGGAACATGATACCATCAAAGATAACATGCTCAAGTGGATGCAGAATATTGGTCATACTATTGAATTGGGTGATTGGAAAAAGACTTGGTCCAGTACTTTGAAGTTCGCGAATTGTACGGCACTGATAGAAAATTTTTATAAAATGCTATTTAGACGGTATTTAACCCCACAGAAATTAGTTAAGATATATGAAAAAGGTTCGGACAAATGTTGGAAGTGTGCTGAAGAATTAGGATCATTTTATCATACTTGGTAGACCTGTAAAAAAACTAAATTACTTTGGAAAAGTATACATCTCGATTAGGAGAATTATAGGGATCAATGTTCCCATGTATCCAGAGCTTTATTTACTAAATATGTATAAGGGACCTAATGGTCCACAAGAGAAGAAATACGGCCGTTTATTATTATATATGGTTTCTGCAGCAAGGGTCTTATATGCCTCTAGATGCAAAGAGGAAGAGATGCCAACGATTGACGAATGGCTGCTGAAGTTATTTGATATGTATCAAATGGATATTCTTACTGTATATATGAGTGATAACTGAAGTACAGGCAAGACAAATAAGGAATGGGAACTAATTAGGAATATACGGATGGAAAAATGGAACGATGCTTTCATATTTGACATACAGTTGTAGACATGCATATAGGTAAGCTCAAAAAATATCATAGAATAGTAAGTAAAAATTTCTATGGAGCTAATTGGTGATAGTATAGCCGCTAGAGGCTGAGGCACTCCCTCCTTAGGACAACACACAGATATTTTATTTAACAGTTATTATAAACATATGAAATTAAATGGTTATGGTCACTAGATTGATTTTACATTTCAATGGTATTTGGTATAGATATTATCATTTTTGTTATTGTATTATTATCATTATTGTACTTGGCATTACTACATCTCAGTTAAAAATTGGCTATTAGTTAGACTGATAATTAGTCTGATAAGGAAAGAAGGAATGAAGAGAAGAAAGAAGAGAAGACGATTAGATGAGCATATGGACACTTTTAATGTCTAGTTATTTATTGGAGAATTATATTCTGTACAAGTTGTAAGTGAATTTATTGTATCTTGATTGCCTACATATTGTATTTCTGGTTTCTTACAATAGTCAACAAAGTTTGAAGAGAAAAACAAAAGCACTCCCAACAGACATGGCCATCCAGCCTCTGTTTGAAAGCCTATGAAAATAGAGACTCCACCACACTCTGTTGAGGCAGTAGCAGATTCACAGACTCATACTATCATAGAGTTGTAAGATACCCCAAGGGCCATCCAGTCCAGCCCCATTCTGCCATGTGGGAAGACACCATTTGACAGATGGCTGTCCAGCCCGTTTAAAAAATCCCACCACACTTGATTGAGGCAGCAGCAGATTCCACTGTGCAACTGCTCTTACCATCCAATGTTCTTCCATGTTCAGGTGGAGTCTCTTTTCCCATAGTATGAAGACCCTGCTGGTACTCTTGGATCTCTCAGCAGCTTTCAATACCATAGACCATGGTATCCTTCTGGAACGCCTGAGAAGGTTAGGGATTGGGAGCACTGCACTTAAGTGGTTCTGGTCCTATCTCTCAGGTAGATACCAGATGGTGATGCTTGGGGACAGCTGCTCCTCGGAAAAGGAGCTTAAATCTGGCGTCCCTCAGGGTGCCGTCCTGTTCCCAACGCTATTTAACATCTACATGAAACCGCTGGGAGAGATCATCAGGAGGCATGGAGCAAGGTGCAATCAGTATGCTGATGACACCCAGATATCTCTCTCCATGCCTCGGATAACAGCATCAACTAAGGGTGGCATCTCCCCTCTAAACGAATGCCTTGAAACAGTAATGGACTGGATGAGGAAAAACAGACTGAAGCTGAATCCAGATAAGACGGAGGTACTCCCTGTTAAGGGCCCCAGCCCAGGTATGGAGGTCTGTCAACCAGTCCTAGACGGGGTCACACTTCCCCTGAAAGACTGTGTCCACAGCTTGGGGGTGCTCTTGGATTCGCCGCTTCAGATGACAGCCCAAATTGATGTGGCGGCCAGGAGTGCCTGATATCAGCTTTGGCTGATACGCCAGCTGCGCCCCTTCCTGGACCTGGAACACCTAAAAACAGTGGTACATACACTGGTAGCTTCACGGTTTGACTTCTGCAATGCGCTCTACATAGGGCTACCCATGTGCTTAGTCCGGAAACTTCAATTAGTTCAGAATATGGCAGCCAGGTTGGCTACCGGTAGACCTAAAACTGACCACATAACACCTATTCTGAAGTCCTTACATTGGCTGCCTATTAGTTTCCGGGCACAGTACAAGGTGTTGGTTCTTACCTTTAAAACCCTTCATGGCTTGGGGCCAGCCTACCTGCGGGATCGCCTTCTTCCATATAATCCGCCCCACACACTAAGGTCCTCTGGGAGGAATTTACTGCAGCCAGTCAGAACTAGGTTAAGAGCAATCTTAAAAGTGCTGCCACATTTCTTTTCCCCCTTTTCTTTTTCCCTTCTTTCTTTCTTTCTTTCTTTCTTTCTTTCTTTCTTTCTTTCTTTCTTTCTTTCTTTCTTCTTTCTACATAGGAGCATGGAAGGTGAGAAGCGTGAATTAGAGGAAGCTGGAAATCACAGAGCACAAAGCTGCACGTGTAGACATGGCCATCCCTGGTGTGAGAAAAGACTGCATTATCGGTGAGCAGATTCACTCAAGGGAGCCACAGCTGCCCTGAGCTTGCGGGGTCACCTGGAGGTCTCTCATTCCTGGGGTCACTGTTATGAGTCATCACAACAGCAAAAGGGAATAGCTGTGTCCACCTGTGGTGCAACACTGGGGGAGAAGTCCATGTTGCTTCCTCCTGCCTTGTTTCAAAGACTCCTGCTTCCCTCTGGTCGGTCACTTTTAGGAGCAGGATTTTGGATTTTAGGATTCTCTGGATGACCCACCACCAACTGAAGGGATATTTTCCCCTTCTTCCATTGCCTAATAACACTTCTGCTATTCATCAAACAGGTCGGGACGTTGGCCGGAACAAGACGGAGGGGTAGCTAGAAATGCTATCTGGCTGAAGAGGCAACCAGGCTTTGGGTTGTATTTCAGCTCTCCAGACGGAAAGAATTCCAATCATCACAATGCTATCTGTGCGCAGCCGGAGAGAATGGAGTTGTGATGACTTCGGTAGCTCCGCTGAGGCTCCTGTGAATTGAACACCATAAAACTCATTTCCATGTTTTTTCAAGGATCAGCTGATGTCTGTGCACATCATCCCGAAATGATGCTTGTCTTGACAACCTTGACTAACATGGGCAGAAGCTTAACTAGTGAAAACAATGCAGTGAGTTCTGGAAAACGCTCATGTAATTGCCCATTATTTTTGGGGAATGGATACTCCATGCTGGCTGACTTCGAGGTTGATGTTATTTTTTCAAACAAATCGGCCAGAGCAACTTGGAAAGAAAACTCATCCTAGAACATGCTAGTTGTAAAAATTTGGCCTACGACTAAGTCTGGTGGGGGCTGAGGCTGTGTGGCAGAGCTAATGCCACTCACCCTTCCATGAAGCAGAAGCTCCTGTCTCAAGGAGCCCCACTCAGGAGTTTCTTTGTTCCACTTGGAGTGCAGCTCAGGGGCCAAAGTTCTGTCGGTTTTGATTCGCATGCCAAGTTTTTGCATTTCTATATGAGAATGCAGTTGCAAGTTCTTGGGTGGTTTGTTAGCTGTCAATATACTTTTGATTTCCTGGAGAGGCAGATATTGTGGGGGAGTGGAAGAGATTGCAGAGGATATTTCAAGCAGAGTGACTAATACACCAGGCAAAAGCTGAACAGTTCACCAGCCCACTCCAACACCAACACCGCCCTCAAGGCCTAGCAGAGAGAGAAATTAAACTCTATCTTCTTGTGAGGTATATGAAGGCAGTTTTACTGACAAAAACTTGCCCATAATCAACACAGGCTTTTATCACACACACTTCAGGAGGACAGGCAGAGAGACTGATGCCCTTTCTGCACAACATTTTCCATGCGAAAGGGCACCTGCAGCATCACGCAATTGTGGCGAGTGATCTGTATGACACACTCACAATCTTGTGATGCTCCAGGGGCCGACAGGGGCTGATCGTGCACGTTTTCATTTTCGGCTAGAAGCCAAAAATGGTGCATGATCATACATTGCTCCCGGGCCCCGCACGCACATACCTGGTGTGCAGAGCCTCTGGACCCACACCAGTCATGCTTCCTCCCCCAGTGCAGCCTGGGAAACTCCCAGGAGGCACTGCAGAAGGAAGAGGCAGGGCTCTTGTGCAAGCAGGCAGCTCGTGAGGAGCCGAAGGACCCTGGATGCGAGAGCCTCTCACTGGAAGCTGCTCGTGCGATCCCCTCACCCCAGCACTGGAAAAAGTAAGGTGCGGAAAAGTGTTGAGAGAGGAGGAGCTGAAGGTGGGTGTCCTATGCAAGATAGGGCAAGCTTCTGTTCTGCTGCTCCAGAGACTAGGACATGGAACAATGGATTCAAACTTCAGGAAGAGGCTCCACTTAAACCTTAGGAAGAACTTCCTGATGTGAGAACAGTTTAAGAGTGGAATTCACTGCTGTCTCAGTGGAGTGCGGTGGAGTGTCCTCCTTCTTTGTATATTTCTAAACAGAGGCTGGATGACCATCAGTTGGGAATGTTTTGATGATGTCCTCCTCACTAGCCAATGAATTCAAATTACAAGAAAAAGAGATTGTACTGAAACATTAGGACAATGGTTTAAAATGCAAGAACTGTTAAACAGTGGAATAGACTCCCTAGAGGATATGGACTCTCCACCTTCAGAGGTCTTTAAACAGAGATTGGATGAGTATCTTTCTAGATTGTTTAGTGATGTATTTCTGCATGTTGAACTAGATGGCTTTTGTTATACTTTCCAATTCTAAGGCCATTTCTGAACAACATCACTATAATGCTATAGCAGTGGGTTGCCATGTTTCTGCGTGACATCATCACTATCCAGCTGCTATCCTGTCTCCAAGCACTGCCAAATCACCATATTCTATTTCCAGAAAAAAATCTATTAAGAACCTCCTATAGTGCTTCAATCTCATCAGTTATCATAGTGCAGCACTTGATACTGCTTTCTGTTATGGTGGATCCAGTAGGATGGCCTTTGTGGTCTCTGACAGCTTTTTGAGTCTATGATGGTATGACACCAGATGGCAAAGGAAGGCTACATGATGCCAGCAAGTTAAGATCTTCTTATTTAGGCAGCCCTTTGGTTATTTTTTTAAAAAAGTCATATAGTCTTGATATTAGTGTGTGGTTTTTTTATCCCATGTGTTTCAAATTATGTTTTAAATGTATTTATGCTGTTTTGGGCTATCTACTTTTAACAGTGTTCCTGATTAATTGTTTTTCTTCTGACTTTCGCGCGTAACATTTTAGCCAACTTGCATTTTAAATTTTGTAAGCTGCCTTGGGTCTCTGGGGGAGAACAGTGGGGTATAAACTGAGGGAAGGAAGGAAAGAATAGATCCAACTGGAAGCTCTGGGGAAAATCCCCACGTGGATCACGGAGGCAACAGCAAGCCACAACCTCACCAGTTTGGGCTGACCTCTGCGCTTGGAGAAGAAGTGGGCTAAAAAGCATATTTTATTTATGGCAGAAACTTGTCTCCGTGCCTTCCCAATCGCACAAGGGCACAAAGGGAAAAGTTGATGAAAAACAAAGGTGCTGTTTTGCTGGAGGAGGGGGGATCCATTTCTTTGTTGGAGGTGTCGGAGGCACCCACCTTCCTCCTCTTACCAGAATCTCTAAAGTCATCCTTTGCTTAATGAAAATCATTGTTTTGTTTTGCAAATTAATGTGTTTTGCAAATTATCCTAAAAGAGTTGAAGCTGCACAGCCTCTGGGTTACTGAGCTGAATCTAATGACTGAACTACTTCTAAGCTACCTGTCATCCGGCCAAGCTTTGGATAGAGAATGCTTTAATCTAATTGCATGTTCACTTGGCAGTCCTTTCTTACCGGATCTATACTCAAAGATTTGGGGCAGTGAGCAGTCCCTAATTAAAGAACTCCGCTCTCTACGCTGAGGTGGAAGGCGGGGAGGACGGGGGCTGACTCCTTACTTTGGGAGAGAAGAGGATCAGTAAGGCTCAGAAAAGGCACTACTCAGAATTCATGCTCACCTTGTTCTTGCATTTTCTGTGCATCATGTCAAAACAATCATTATAGCATCCCCACTCAAAAAAAAACAAAACCAAAACCAAATTGGATGTTGGAAATCTGTTGTACAACCAGAGGCTCCCTACCTGGACAGAATTCCTTTGCCCCCTTTCCAAAAAATCTCCTGCAGAGAAGAGGCATGGGAAAATATTTATGACATGCCTTTGTCAGGAAAGCCTATCAAGCACCCAGAGACTTCTGCAGAGATTGAACAAAACCAGCCAGTCCAAGGGATCCAAGAGGAATTTGTATTCTGATGAAACAGGGTGTATTGTGTGTTATTTGTTCACAGGCATTTTTCTGGAGCAAGGGGAGAAATGATGCAAGGATTTGCCCATTCTTTCCATTCCCAAAGGTTAGAGTCAGATGATTTATATCATACAACCCTAGAATCCTCAAGTTGGAGGAGAGCCCAATGGGCACCCAGTCCAACCCCATTTTGCCGTGTAAAATGACACCCTCAAAGCCCTCCCTTTGACCGATGGCCATCCAGCCTCTCTTTAAAAGCCTCCAAAGAAGGAAGAGGCTCCACCACACTCCACTGAGACAGGAGTGGATTCCACTGTCAGACTTCTCTGTTTTGGTGCAATGTCTTTTCGTCAGTTTTGATGCCATTGCTCCATAATGTCCTAGTCTCCAGAGTAGCAGAAAACAAGCATGTTCCCTCTTCAATATGCCATCCTTTCAAATATTTAAACATGGCTCTCATGTCCCCTCTTAACCTTCTCTTCTCAAGGCTTCACATCCCCAGCTCCCTAAACTGTTCCTCAGAGGACTTTAAGGTTTCCAGGCCTTCTATGATTTTGGTTTCCCTCCTCTGGACATCTTCCAGCTTCCAATATCCTTATTGTGTACTGCATTGTTTACTGCTGACACTCTACTACACTACTACTACCTCCTGACACCAAAAGTCTGCGTTTCTCCCATTCTCCTACCCTGTCTTCTCGTTGCTGATGATACTAAAAAAGTACGTCCAGCTTGACAGAGAAAGAGAAGGAAAAGGGGGGACCAAGTGGTCATAAAAAGACTTTTTTAAGAGGAGCTTCTTTTTGTCAGCTGAGGTGCACCTGTATTTGTATGTGAAGCCCAACAGTGTTACCAATCAACCCAGTGGAAGAATTTGGGAAGCTAAGAAGCAGCCGAGGTGGTCCCTTCAGAGACCTGTTGGTTGCCAGTCAGTGCAGGCAATGCCAAAAAACAAGCAAAGACCGATCTTCTGATTTGGAATGAGGCACATCCCTGACTTTCTAACGGAAGTGAATGTTCTCCATGAGAACCTGACAACCTAACAAGTTAATTATTGCTAGGATATAGTAATCAAGAGACTAAAAAGCACACGCTGCACCAAAAAGAAGCTAAGTAGTTTGCCGAGACAGAAAAAAGGACACAGTTGAAAAGGAACTAATTAACCTGTGCAGAGAGAAATGAACACAGCTGGGAGAATAAAGAGACCAGCACAAATGAGGTATTTAACTGACATGTTTTCCCAACAAGGGGTGACTCACAGGAACAAACCCTGTGACGAGATGGATGGAAAGGCTCTCCCTGTACCATGAAATGCCACGTTTGTGACGTGGCAACAAAAAAGGCCAACACAATTCTCTTTCTTCCACAAAGTCTTGAGAAGAGAAGCAGTAATTCGAGTTGGGGCTGCCAAGTGTCAGACAGGACAGATTTGGCCCTACAGAATCATGGAATGGTTTTCACAGAGTGGGCAAGGACCAGTTACAATCACAGAGGGAGATGTTGGGGAGATGACTCCTTTGAGAAGTGGGTCTTCTCTTATTTGAACTTTTCTTCCTTGAAAATGTGAACAGATGTCTTGCATGTGTTGGACCCTCCAAATTCTAGTCTCGTTCTTTGTCTCAGGCCCTTTCCGCACGGTACCTCAATATCATGTCATCCTGGCGGGATCCCAGCAGTGCCATTGCGGGGATGGGATTGGGACCTGAACGCTCCCCACCACGCCCAGTCAACTGCCAGTGGGTGGGTGGTGTTAGGGGCATTCATCTTCATCCCACAGTGTAGCATGAATAGCGGGGCCCTTTCCACGCCTCTTCTTGTGCTGTAGTGCAGAAGAAAGCCCTACCAAACGCTTCCACCCTTCCCGCAGACCAGTAGCCAACAGAATCATTGCAGGAAAGGGGCCATTACCAGATTTTTTCTGGTAATGGTATACAGCATGTTTACAATGCACAGGGATGCAACAGCACCTGGTCAGCAATGGCGTTGTGAGAAAGCCCACCTTCCAGACCGGGAGCAAGGCATTGCCATCTCAGGATGGTGATGTCATGTGGCAAGGGCCAAAGTCTTTTCTCTGAAAAATAAATGGGGTATAACAACCAGGTCCTTCTGCCGGGACCTCCGTACCCTCATTCTTGCTCATCACCCCTTGATAATTCCACTTCGCTCCTCTAAGGGATGATTTAGTGGTGGGGTTTTCTTCATTGGCAGAGAGTTGGATGGATGACCCTCAGGATCCCTCCGAGCTCTGTGATTCTAGGATTATCTGCAAAGTCCTCCACCTCTCTTGTTCTTCACACTGTAAGTTATCTCTCCCTAAGTATCCATTTACTGGCTTCTCCCTTTCTCACCCTTCGACGGTAACTTCCTTGGCATTAGGTCTGCGTTTTCTGTGGCTCCACCTAGAGATGGAAAGAACATCAGAGAATATTAGGGGAAAAAACTGGTTGCAAAAAATGATTTTCAAGTGTCAGGAAACCCTCATGAGGACTATCTTGGATTGACCAGAATCTTGACAGTCTGAAATTTATTCTGTGCAAAGTTCACATCTGCTGGTTTGCATAGAAAACAGCATTTTCTGAACAGGAAACAGCACTTTCTTCACAGAAAGTGCACACAGAGACACACACAGACACATATGCAAATTTTGCACAGAATAAATCCCAAACTGTGACGAGTTCTTAAGCTGGAAAGAAAATGGCTAAAGTGACTCATTTCTTACCTTGCTAATAAAATTATCCAAGAATTACATAGCTAAGCTAACCTTCCCATGGCGCCTGTTCCCTTCCTTTCTCTGTCTGCTGAAGCCAGACAGTGAGCAACTCAGAAGGGATAAAAGGAAGGATTTCTTCCTAAGGCAGAATAAGGTGTCATAATGTGTGGTGATAGTAACAAGTGTGGACAGCTCTGAAAGAGGATTAGGCAAATTAACAGGTCAAGAGGAGGGACAGAAGGCTAATGACTACTAGCCACGATGACTATGTATCAACTCCAGCACCAGAAGGCATCTGCCTCTCTTTACCAGTTACTTGGGGGTTCAAAGTGGAGGCTGCTCCAGCACACATGTCCTGTTCAACTGCTTCCTAGGAGCACTCACTTGCCCCGTATAAGGACTACGGAGGGCATCCCCCCTTATGCTCATATAATAGAGCACAGTTGTGAATGTGTACAGGCATCAACAGGCCATCCTTTCTGCTCTTGGCTTTATAGTAACTGCATGTATCTTATGGACATCATCCCGAATGCCTCTTCTCCAGTACCGTCTGTGGGTCTATGAATCTACTCTGGGTTTAGCATCTGAAGAACTATCTGCCACCATCCAACTGAGGATGGGAATAGGGTTTCAAAACTTTAGACAGTTCCTTTAACATCTGGACTAAAACTCAGACCAGATGTACCTCTCTCCCTGCCACGGAAGTCACCAGCTGACACTCCTGGCAGAGGTAACTTCTGCAGCATCTTTGTAATGCCCAATCCTGCCCTCTGGCATCCTGGGAAATTAGAATCATAGAATCATAGAAATGTAGAGTTGGAAGAGACCCCAGGGGCCATCCAGTCCAACCCCCTGCCATGCAGGAACACCCTCAAAGCACTCCAAACAGATGACTATCAAGCCTCTGCTTAAAAACCTCCAAGAAAGAAGACTCCACCACACTCCATGGAGGCAGCAGATTCCACTGCCGGACAGCTCTGACCGTCAGGAAGTTTTTCCTGAGGTTCAGGTGGAATCTCCTTTCCTGCAGCTTGCATCCATTGCTCCTTGTCCTGGTCTCTGGAGCAGCAGAAAACAAGTCCCCTCCTTCCTCTACGTGGCATCCCTTCAAAGATTTAAACATGGCTATCATGTTCCCTCTTAACCTTTTCTTCTGCAGACTAAACATACCCAGCTCTCTAAGTCTATCCTCATAGGGCATGGTTGACAAAGGGATCTCAGGGACCTCAATCAGCTGGCCTCCCACTGGTTATTCCCAACGAGAGTAGACCCGTTCTGTTAATTTTCAATGGTGGGTCATCAGGTGGGTAAAACCAATGGGTCTCCTTTAACCAGGAATAACAATAGGATTTAGGTCATGGCACCAGTGACCCCTGGGCCTTCCCCAATGGCCTGGGAACTTTGTATTGGAAGGAGTGCTGGTCCTTACATTTGTCCCCGTGAGGACTGAGGCCGGCTGGAGTGGCGTCTTCTTCTCTTCCCCATCCATAGGGGGCAGCACATAGTGGGAGGAAATGGGAGAAGGCCTTCTCCACTGTGGCTTCCCAGTCTCTCCATTTCGGTGCCAAGTGAAAACACAGCAACTCTTTGTGGCCTAGCTGGTTTACTCCAAAAGTGTCCACACACCTGGTTTTAAACTCTTTTAACCTTTTCAACCTCTTTTTAACTTGTTTTAATCTATTTAAATTCATCAACATAATCTGCTTAAATCAGTTTTGGTTGTACGCCACCCTGAGATCTCCAGACAGAGGGAGGAACATAAAGATTGTAAGGGCTGTTCTTGTGTGCTTCCAAGTCACTGCAGAGCTATGGCAGCCGAAAGAGAATCTGTCACAGGGTTTTGCTGGTGAGATTTGTGCAGCGGGAGTTTGCCCTTGGCTTCCTCTGAGGCTGGGAGAGTGTGACTTGCCCAAGGTCACCCTGTGAGTTCCTATGGTTGACTGGTCTCCAGAGTTGTAGCCCAGCCCTCAAGCCACTGCCTTATGCTGGCTCAAACATTTTAGCAAATGCATAAAGATATAACACAAAACCAAATACACAAACTGGTTAAATGAACCAATTAGCAAGAGTGCTTGAGGGTGGGAGGTGGGGTATGTGTGGGGAGTAAGCTGTCTCCAGGACCCAGTGACGTGGCACCCCCTTCACCCCCTCCTGCTTTTGGCAGCCAGGTCCAAGCCATCCTTCCTGAATTTCCAAGCAGCCTTCTTTGCATGCCGGGGATTTGTCTGTTTTTTAACGAGGCTGTAATCAGTGTGTCCCAGGCATTTGGGCTCCGCTTTCTTTCAGTTTATGAGGCCGGATAAATGATTGGCTGGGGAGGGCTCAGTGACAGAGCATCCCTCGGCAGCCCAGGAAATGAATCATCCAGCCTGGGCTCTCTGCTTCCAAGGATCTTACCTTGATAGTCCCGGGCTACTCATTAGGCAGCTTGTCTTCCACAGCTCAGAATTTAGCATCCCCCCAATGACTCCTTCCTGGCACGGTGGCTGGCCAGCCCCGAGCGGGGAGACCAATGGGGTTATTTTAATCTGGACTAATTGCTCTGGAATAGTCATCAACCGGGCCCTGAGCTCATGATTCGGATTCCCCCCATCACCCAGAGACTTAAAAAAAAAAAAAAAAGGCTTTGAAACATTCCACATTGGCAAAGCAAAAGGTGGGAAGAAAGGTCTTTCCTTGGGTATTTTCCCCCTGATTCATTCCTTTTCCCCTATTTATTCTTCTTGAGCCAGTAGAAAGGTTCCCACCAACAGAGTGTGCCCATATAGTTCTTTTAAAAAATGATGAGGTGGCAGGCTATAGAGATGGAAGGACAATTCAAAAATATTTAGAAAATGGCCAAAAAACATGTGTTGGTCAAAAAAAAGAAGTGTTGAGAAACCTTAGTAAGAAGAATAATTGGAATGACAAGAATTTTCACAGTTCAGGACTTATTTTGTGCAATATTTGCACTTGATTGTTACATGCAGAGAGCAGCATCTTCTGCAAAGAAAATAACATTTCAATGCAGATATATTAATTCATGTACAGAAAACACTGAGTAAAATTTACACATAGTTGTTTTGCATTGAAAACAGCATTTTCTGCACAAGGAATGAATATTTCTGCATAGAAACATTTTTTTTCTATGCAGAAAAATGCTGTCACAGTGGGAAGCAAACTGCTGAAATTACTCATTGCTGCCTTTGAGAAGAAATTTAGTAAACAATTATATCCCTATCAGGCTAGTATTTAAAGAGAACACTCGAGGCATGCAACTCTATAAGAAAACAGCCTGTCACTTAAAACAAAACAAAAAAATCCCCTTTTAAGTCCACAGAAGTTGATATGGTTCTAAACCAATGTCTTTCACCAATAAGGGACTGGGTGAGGAGGGAACAAAGAAATCCTAATCCAGACCAGGAAGTATCATAGAATCATAAAGCAACTGCCACCCATAACTGGCCCATCCTTGAAAGGCAGACGTCCATCCTCTCTTTAAAGTCCTCCAAAGAATGAGAGCTCACCAATCTCTAATGCAACATGTACCACAGTTGCCTTACTGTCAAGAAGTTCTTCCTGATGTTTAGCTGGAATCTCTTTTCTTGCAATTTGAATCCATTGGTTAGCGTTCCAGTCTCTGGACCAGCAGAAAACAAGCTGGCTCCTGCTTCCACATGATGCTATCCCATCAGATATTTAAAAACAGACCTATCATGTCAACCTTCAACCTTCAAATCATTTCTGAGTTAAGGTGGCCTTATCAGAAATCTATCATGGGATTCTCTGGACAAGATTTGGAGGAGGTTTGCTGCTGCCTTCCTCTGAGGCTGAGAGAGAGCAATGTTACCCCAAAATATGGGGACTTGGGAATCAATCTGTGATGCCTGTACCTCCATGAATTGGTGAGTTATATTAGCTCAAAGAGAAGGTCTGTGAGAGGGAGGTAACCTAATGAGATCTTTTACACCTACGTCTACCACTAGTAGTGCAGGGAAGAACCAGCCGGAGA
The DNA here is from genome assembly GCA_948474755.1 of Ctenosaura bakeri. NCBI lineage: Eukaryota > Metazoa > Chordata > Lepidosauria > Squamata > Iguanidae > Ctenosaura > Ctenosaura bakeri. The sequence continues at coordinate 250,947 of CAOLHI010002185.1, forward strand.
TCCAAAAGTAAGCTTAAAATGTGTTTTATTGGGGAAATGGCAATCACACACACAAGATCCAAACAGTCACACAATCACACAAGGCTAACTGAAGGAAAGAGGAGGAAAGTATGGATAGCAGACCTTTTAGGGCAAAGCGAGTGACCTTTACTGATCCAAAAGAGAAGCAAAGAGTAATGTGGCTTAGACTAAGATTCCAAGGACAGTACACAACTGGGAATCAGATCGGCAGAGTGATAACCAGCAACCAGTGTACTGCGAGTTGACTTGCCAAAGACTGGGGTTTAAATACCCTATTTCTGCCTGGAGGGCGAAGGTACTCATGGCTTTCTGGCAGAGTAAACAATGGAGTCCAGAAAGTGGGAAATGGGGTCCAGGATGGACTAATGGTCTTAGTATTAGGTGATTAATGGCAATCTTAATAGCTCTTTGTGGAGCAGGTCTAAGGATAATGGGGAAGTTCCAGTGATCAACCATCTGGTGGGAATATTGCAGATGTTATCATCTCTAAAGATTGAGTCGTTAATGCTAACTGTAAATTCATCACCACTGGAATTTCCTGACTATGACCTGGCTAAGCCTTGGAGGGTTTACCCAACCTAGTTTTTGCCATGCATGTGTTCGGATGGCCTTTTCCTCTCATCCAGCATGGCCATGCAGCCATAGCAGAATATAGTTTATATTTTTGCCAATTAATATTTGCCAATTAAACCATATCAACAGGGTGGGGTTCCAGCCTGCTAACTGCAACTTGCGTCCTCCACCTTGATTGCCATTCCTTGGAAGAACAGAGGGGGGTCAATTAATTTGTGTCAGTCCAGTGTCAAGGGGTGATGTTCAGATTTCCTCCCCTCTGCAGTGCTTCAGAGGCAGCTGCCAAAATGGAAGAGCAGAAGACACACCTGCGCAGTCCAGATTCTATCCCTGACATCATTGACTAAAGGCTGTCAAGGAGCAAAGGCTGTAAGAAAGCCATTTCTGTGATGAAATCTTGATCAGCTGCTGCCAGTCAAAAGAAAGGAACACTAGTCTTGGCCACAAGCTGTTCCTCCCTGCCTCTTCCTCGGACCAGGGGCACCTGGTGGCTTCCATTTTGGTGGGGCAGTGAATCTGCTCTAGCAGCTATCCCAAATTGTGGGGATTGCCTGAAAGTGGCTGTTCCTCCCTGCCTCTTCCTTGGACCAGGGGCATCTGGTGGCTTCCATTTTGGTGGAGCAGTGAATCTACTCTAGGAGCTATCCTAAATTGTGGGGATTGCCTGAAAATGTGCTTCAGCAGTGGCCTCTGTCTCTTTATCATGATCTGGTGCAACTAAGAATTGCACAAGGAGCAGCTTAGGGAGCTGGGTATGTTCACCTGGGAGAAGAGAAGGTTAAGAGGGGACATGATAGCCATGCTTAAATATTTGAAGGAATGTTATACGAAAGATGGGGCAAGCTTATTTTCAGCTGCTGCTCCAGAGACTAGGACGCAATGGAGCAATGGCTTCAAGTCACAGGAAAAGAGATTCCACCAGAACATTAGGAAGACCTTGCTGAGGGTAAGAACTGTTTGATAGTAGAATCTGCTGCTGCCTGAATGGATTGTGGTGGAGTCTCCTTCTTCACTGGAGGTGTCTAAAGAGAGGCTGGATGGCCATCTTTTGAGACACTTTGATTGTGTCTTTCTGCATGGCAGAACTGGGGTGGACTGAATGGCCTTTGAAGTCTCTTCCAGCTCTAGAACTGTAGGATTCTATGATTCTAAGATCCTGCCTGTATTTTTAAGATGAATTGTTTACAAGCCTAGGATTCATTTTCTAAAAAAAGCCTGTGATCAGAGTGTCTCAAGCAATTTGGCTCTGCTTTCTTTCAGTTTACATGGTTGGGTAAATTATTGACTGGGGACAACAAGAGAGAATCTTCATCCCTCCAACCTCTGAGTAACATCTGGAGGGAAATGTGAGAGACAGGCAAATCTGCTCCAGGATTTACTCTGAACTTTAAAGAAGGTGCAGGACCTTATCCCTTCCAAAATGGTTTCAGCACATTGGACAGCTCCATTGAAGTTCAGACTAAAATCCACAGCCAAACGACCACACCACTAACATGGGATCTACCAACCATTGATGCTCTTGCCTTTAAACCTTGTCCTTGCTCAGCCACCACTCTCCTTACTCCTGGCTTTCTTCCTCTCCAATGTTCCCTATGTTCCGGGTCAGTATTGTCCATCCTTCTGGCCACTGAGTCCCTTTATGCCTCTCTCTCTCTCTCACTAATGGCTCCATTTCAATTTGGCCATCTGGATTCTAAGGTCTGCCTCGGTGATCCTACTGCGACTTTTTCCCTCTTGCCTCCCTTTGTGAAGCCTGGGAGAAGGCCTTGAATCCAGATGAAAGAGCGTGTTCATCATCATTCTTGCCTGGCATTTGTCCCCTTGTTAATCAATATTTCACTGCAGAGAATAGTTAAGAGGATGTACAATTCCAAGGAGAGGCCTATAAATCCATCAGAGCTGCCATCTTCTCGAAAAAAGAATATTTCAAGGTCTGGCTGACATTTTACACCATCTCCTTCCCCGTACAAGTTGCATAATGGATATATCCAGCAGCCACGCTGTGGGACGGAGGCTGTGCTGGCAGCCGTCTCCTGTCTTGACATCTCCCTCGGCTTCCTGAAGCCTCCTGGGAGCAACTCAGACCAGGGCCTCCTCACCTGCAATGCCTTGCCCGAGCTTTGTGTGGCTGGGAGCCTGAAAGGGGAAAAGAGAGAGGAGAATGAGAACGAGTTTTCGAGTGAGTGAGTCTTGAGGAAGACCAAGAAGATGGGAAAGGAAAAAATCCTGCACACCAGAAGGTCTCAGTGGAGTTATGGATAGATAGCAGGGAGGGAGCGAGGGAGGAAGTCCCCATTTTCAGGAACTTCATGGCATCCTGAGAGGCAACCAGTCACATTCCAGAATATCACTAAAGGACTGACAGCAGTGAGTAAAGAACTGACAAATTAGAATTATGGAATCAAAAAATCTTAGTTGGAGGAGACCTCAAGGACCATCTAGTCCATCCCCCTGCCTTCCAGGTATGTACTCTCAAGCAGCTCCTGTTGTCAGGAAATCCTCCCTGACATTTAAGTGGAATCTCTTTTCTTTCAGTGTGAATCCATTGCTTTGCTTTTTAGTCTCTGGGGAAGCAGAAAACAGAGTGCTCTGTCTCCTCCCTGGCACTCTTTCAAATATTTAAAGAGGAGTGCAGCATGTGCCTTCGAGTCTCCCGTCAACTTGGCAACTCCAAGAATTTCCCAGGGCAGGGAGTGTGCAGGCAAGAAGGGCCCTTAGGCAAGGAAACCTCAGCGGTGGTTTGCCGTTCCCTTCCTCTGATGATTTTGCCTCCAGCAGGCAGCCTTTCCTGGCAGTCTCTCTTCCAAGTATTAGGCAGGCCTGACCCTGCTTAGCCTCAGCGATCCGGCGGTGTCTGGTGGCTTAGGGGTATTTAGGCTCAAATATTGAAAGATGGCTGGGTCATATCACCTCGCAAGCTTCTCTCCTCCAAGTTAAACACACCCGGCTCCCCGTGGTCACAACAGAATGCAAACATAGGTAGGAATTGCCCAAGAAGGTTTCTCATGCAGCACTTTTGACTTCAAAAGAGGGAACTTTAAAAATGGTTTGTACGAAAGGAAGTTAACAGGAAAAGGTAAAAATGTAAACTCATGAAGGTCCAAATCTCAATAGCCGTATAACAGAAGTGGAGGGGCTTGCTGATATATCTCAGTTATTTATTTCTGATCTTTTTGAGTTCCTCAAGAGGACCAAATGTGAATGGGCTGAGGTGGTCCAGAGTAAAAAACGTTGGCTTATGTGCCATCGGTTAGTCCGGAAGAGAGCAGACACACACACCCTCAAATCAGAATCATAGAATCATAGAATCATAGAAATGTAGAGTTGGAAGAGACCCCAGGGGCCATCCAGTCCAACCCCCTGCCATGCAGGAACACCCTCAAAGCACTCCCGACAGATGGCCATCAAGCCTCTGCTTAAAAACCTCCAGAGAAGGAGGAGACTCCACTACACTCCGAGGCAGCATTTTCCACTGCCGGACAGCCCTGACTGTCAGGAAGTTCTTCCTGAGTTTCAGGTGGAATCTCCTTTCCTGCAGTTTGAATCCATTGCTCCTTGTCCTGGTCTCTGGAGCAGCAGAAAACAAGCCCTCTCCTTCCTCTACATGGCATCCCTTCATGGCATCAGTGTGCTTAGTAATAGATTTAGTGGGTTTATTCTAGTTAGGACTCGCCTACAGGATGGCAGCCATATTCTACCAGGACTTCCAAGAAATCTTTTGGCAATGCAAAGGGAAGCAAAAATGACAACAAACAAATAAACAAATAAATCCAATCTTGCTTCTCTGTTATTTGTGCATCCAAGTGCTAAAGATTTTTTTTTGTTGAAAGGAATAAACTAATACTCCAAAGGTTACATAGCATATTTGTTTATGTCGTGACACCAAGAAACTGGGAACGGGTTATATAGCGGGGACTCAGAAATGGTTGTTTACTTTGCAACAGATGACTGTTGCCTAAAGGGTTTGACTTCTATTGAATTTGTTACCTCCACGAATTATTTCCACCACATGTGCTTTACAGTTGTGACTTGGCCACTGTGGTAAGCTATATTGGGATGCAAAATCACATGGCTCAGGGTTCTCATTCTTTCTAGGCTCTAGTCTGTCATTTCTCTCCCTAAATAAAGTTGGATCCTTGGTTCACTAGGCCTGGCCTTCCGATTTGTCCTGGAGCTACAGGGGAAAGAAAGTCTCCTTATTCCTCACTCAAAAAAGCTTCTTGATCAAACCCCCTCCTGGAAGAAAAGAAGGAGGTCCTCTGATGGATTGTTAAAGGGCCAGAAACTCCTCAGTTTTTGCAGCAGAGAGGTAGAAACATTGTGGTCCAGGGATCCATATATTGACTGGGACCATCTGGCTTAGAGGTAAGCATGAGGTGACAACGTTCTCTGAAAATGCCAAGGGATGGAGGGCAGGGGTGGGTAACTGCAAGGGCACCAGAGGCAATTTCATAGAATCCTAGAGATGGAAGGGGCCCTGTAGGCCGTCAGGTCAAACCCCCTGATCAATGCAGGGTCTCCAGAGGATCCCCAGCATCAGTCAGCTCTGTCCAGCCTCTTTGTGAAGACATCCTGAGAAGGAGACCCTGCCACCTCTTTGGACAATTGGTTCCATTGCCCAACCGCTCTCAATGTCAAGAAGTTCCTCCTATTGTTCAATCCCAATCTACCACTCTTAACTTAAAACACTGAGTTGGTCCTCCCCTCTAGGACAGCAGAGAACTAACCTGCACTCTTCTCTCAAGAACAGCCCTTCAGGTAGTTAAAGAGAGCAACCATGTCCCCCCTCAAACTTCTCTTCACCAGGTTGAACATGCCTGGCTCCTTCAACCTCTCCTCATAGGTTTTGCTCTCCATCCTTCTTCCAACCCTCGTGCTCCTTCTCTGAACTTGCTCCAACTTATCTATGTCCTTCTTAAAATGAGGCAGCCAAAGATGAAAACAATAAGGGACTCCTGCCCGTTCAATAAGGGAGAAGCTTTCTGGACCTGAAATCATGGACCTCTGGGAATTTGACCTGATGGTTAATAAATACATTGTAATATATGCCTACAAGAGCCAGCATGGTGTAATGTTTTGAGCACTGCACTACAACCTCAGAGACCAGGGTTTGATTCCCTGCTCAGCCATGGAAACCCACTGGGTGATGCTGAGGGCACCATACACTCTCAGCAATAGAAAAAAACCAGGATAGGGTCACCTTAGCTTCACTACAAGTCAGAAATGACATGAAGACACACAAAAAGAACAACAGCAAATATATATACCTACACACATTGGGGTGCTGTGATGGCAGCCTCAGGGTGGTGATAAGTCCAGCACAAGATGCCTGTGATGGAAGTGGAGGTTTAATGGTGGTTGGGGTCTTTGGTGCTGCCTTGTTCAGTCATGAAAACCCATTGGATGACTTTGGGCAAGTCACTCTCTTTCAGCCTTAGATGAAAGCAATGGCAGCAAACCTCCTCTGAAGAAATCTTTCCAGGAAGACCCTGGGAGAAGGTCAACAGAAGCCACAACAAATCCTTCCATCTCTCACACTGCACTGCTCTACACTGGTGTGGAAAACCATCTCAATTAATGCACCACAATCTGGTACACAATCAAATGCAATCAGGGCATTGCTGCTAGAGTCTCACAAGAGAGAGCATGGGGGGTGTCCATTAGATCAACCTTCAGGCAGCATTTTCAAGCCATGTTCTTTACCCGCTCAGGGTTCCCTCCCCACTCTCAGCCCACCCTCCAGCTGCTTCCACAAATGTGAGAAGCAAACGCTTTCACTGCCATCACAGGACAACACATTACACAACCCCCAGTGACAGGCAGCTGTGCAAGCAGGGGGGAAATGTATTCCCTTTCATTAACTTTTTAAAGCTTACTGATTTTGTAGAATTGTTGCAGCACATTATAAATGATGCATGGCTTTTAAAGATTCATGCTCACCTCCTGCCTGGGGAGAAGGGAAGCACGACACTGTAACCAGGGTGGCCAGTTTGTGCCTGAGAAGGCCTCTCTTCTGGACTGGGGTGTTTGTGGTGACAGGAAGGTTTCCAAAGCAAGCACCCTGAAGGTGAGATCCCAAATGCCCTCCTCTCAGGGGTAGATTAGCGGTGAGTCACCGCACTGGCTTCAGGGAGTTGGACTGGATGGCCCATGAGGTCCCCCAGGTCTGTGTCCTGAGGAGTCTGGTAGCGTCTAAGGAGAAGCCGGACATTTTCACCTGATGAAGAGCAGGCATATTTAATTTGAGGATTCAGAAGGAAAGATGTCCACATGAAAGCATTTTGTGCAGATTCACACTGGACATAGCTGCACATGCGCTCAGGTGTACATTGTTACAGATAGATAAGAATTCACGTTTAGTTGCTCATGATCAAAATTCAGTCATGAGGCAACACTGCATAAACTCTGTATAACTCTGTGAGCAAACCATGGTCTCATTTGGAGACAAAATGAAGCTAATGTTGGGCCCAGGTCGGTCCCTGGGGAAGGAGATCGTTCCATAGTTGGGGGTATAACTAGCACTGCAATTCACAAATAACAGTGGGACTACTGCTGGCAGGTGTTCTTTCTCCCTCTCGTTACTAGAGATTGGAAAGAGTGCTTGAAAACATTTGGAAACCGGTATGTTTCTGAAGTGCCAGGAAACTCTCGCAAGGAAAGACCTGGACTCACACCAATCTTCCCAGTTCACAACTTATTCTGCACAAAAGCTGCAAAAGGCTTTTTGCACAGACAGAAATAGTACAATATTTTCAGCACAGAAAAACATTTTGTTATAGTATATTATTTAATATTTCTTCACAGAGTTAGATATTATTTTCTTTGCAGAAAATGCTGTTTGATGCACACACACACACACACACCCCGCTGTTCTTCATACAAAATTACCACATGGAAATTTTGTACAGAATATGACCAGCTTTGTGAATAGTCTTCAGATGCCATGCAGTTTCCAAAGACTTTCTTGCAGCAAGCGGGGTGCTCCTTGCTCCTCTTGTCCCTTCCCAACAAGCAACCGGGGTGTTCAAGCCCTGTGGGTGGACATATACAGAGAGCTCAAGAGGAACTCTTCAAATGATATAAGTTACTTTTTTTAAAGCTCATTTTAACAGGATGCAAGGTTTGCCCTGCTCCTTCCCATCTCTTTCTCCCTGTGTGTTGTGTCTTATTGAGAGTACAAATCTGTTGAACTATTTATTTGGAAGCTGCCCTGGGACCCTTTGTGGTTAAATGAAGGAATATGAATATTTTAAATAAATGATTAAATAAACTGGGGCAGAATGTTAGCTAGAGTGCTCCTTCTGTATTACACACATGAAAGTCCCCCTATGGAGGCGGCTGGACAAGGAAGAATGTAACTCTTCATTAAGTATCTTCTCAAAGGGAGCAATGAGCAATTTGAGCAATTTTCTTCCTCCTGCAAGAAAGTTTTCAAAATCCACACAATTTTTAAAAATTCTTATATGAGAATGACATGGCACTTGAAAAGAGCTAATGTGATTGTAGGCTGCTTCAATAGGAGGTCAGTGTTTCAGTCAAGGGAAGAAATAGTATCATTCTATTCTGGACAACTCACACTCCCCAAAACTCACAGTGAGGTAGACAGTATTGTATTCCATGGATAAATAAGCATGAGCCACACCACACACTTCACAAGAGGTTGCTGAAACTGAAGGCTACATATTGCACGCACTTTTATAAGTTTTCAACACAGGCTTAGATTCATAGAGTCATAGTGTTGGAAGAGACCCCAGGGGCCATCCAGTCCAACCCCCTTCAGCCATGTAGGAACACATATTAAAGCCACATCCTTTGACAGGTGGCCATCCAGCCTCTGCTTAAAAACCTCCAAAGAAGGAGACTCCACCACACTCCACAGAGGCAGCAGAGGATTCCACTGCCGGACAGCTCTGACTGTCAGGAAGTTCTTCCTGAGGTTCAGGTAGAATCTCCTTTCCTGCAGCTTGAATCCATTGCTCCTTGATGCAACCGAGAATCTTGTTGGCTTTCTTGATTTCCTTGTCATGCTGCTGGCTCATGTTCAGCCAAGACTCCTAGATTCTTTTCACATGTACTGTTGCCCACCCACATGTCCCCCATCCTATATTTTTGCAAGCTATCATGTCACCTCTTAACCTTCTCTTTTCCAGGTTGAACATCCCCAGCTCCCCAAGCTGCTCCTCATAGGGCCTCATGGTTTCCAGGCCTTTTACCATTTTGGTCGCCCTTCTCTAGATACATTTCAGCTTGTCAATATCCTTCATGAATTTTGATGCCCAGAACTGGACACAGAAGGAAGCTCAGGACTTGCATACACTATGTACACTCAGTGTGAGATCTGGGCCAATATGTCCAGGAGACAGGTCCCATAGGATATTAACCAAATCCTAAAGGGTAGCTTTATTTTAACCTCAAAACTGCTGCTTTTAACATCTGGCAGCTTATACTAAGGCCCTTTCCACAAGGACGTGCATCCTGGCATGGAAAGAAGTGACTAGTGGGGTGCCACATGGTTCTGTCCTGGGCCCAGGGCTATTCAACATCTTCATCAATGAGTTGGATGAAGGAGTGGAGGGCATGCTGATCAAATTTGCAGATGATACCAAACAGGGAGGGGTGGCTAACACAGCAGAGCATAGGATCAAATTTCAATACGACCTTGATAGATTGGAGAGCTGGGCCAAAGCTAACAAAATGAATTTCAGCAGAGCGAAATGTAGGGTCCTTCACTTGGGCAGAAAAAATGAAAGTCACAAGTATAGAATGGGGGATGTGTGGCTGGATAGCAGTATGTGTGAAAAGGATCTAGGAGTCTTGGTAGATCACAAGCTGAACATGAGTCAGCAGTATGACGCGGCAGCCAAGAAAGCCAATGCCATTCTTGGATGCATCAATAGGAGTATGGTGTCTAGATTGAGGGAGGTAATGGTACCTCTCTATTCTGCATTGGTTAGGCCTCATTTGGAATCCTGTGTCCAGTTCTGGGCACCTCAATTCAAGAAGGATGTCGACAAGCTGGAACATGTCCAGAGGAGGGCAACCAAAATGGTGAAGGGTCTGGAAGCCACGAAGTCCTATGAGGAGACTTTTAGGCAACTGGGGATGTTTAGCCTGGAGAAGAGAAGGTTAAGAGGGGACATGATAGCCATTTTTAAATATTTGAAGGGATGTCATGTGGAGGAGGGAGCAGGCTTGTTCTCTATCGCTCCAGAGACTAAGACAAGGAGCAATGGATTCAAGTTGCAGGAAAGGAGATTACACCTGAACCTCAGGAACTTCCTGACAGTCAGGGCTGTCCGGCAGTGGAATAGGCTGCCTTGGAGTGTGGTGGAGTCTCCTCCTTCTTTGGAGGTTTTTAAGCAGAGGCTGGATGGTCATCTGTTGGGAGTGCTTTGATGGGTGTTCCTGCATAGCAGGGGGTTGGACTTGATGGTCCCTGGGGTCTCTTCCAGCTCTATGATTCTATGATTCCATGTGAGAGGAGCCTGACTACGATGACACTTCCACAAGATGTCACTGCAGTCCCCTCCCTGTCCCGTCGCCAGCTGGCACGATAGCAGGGTAAATAATTGGATGATTTTCTTCACCATTGACCCCGATCACATGACACTCTTGCACTTACCTGCCCTGCAGAAGGCCCAGGAGCACCACAGAGGCACTTCCTGCCCCAGCCCAGCATAGGAAAGAGCCCAGCTGTGCTGCAGAAGGAAGAGGTGTGTCCCTCACGCTCCCTGCCCCAGACAGCTGGTCCGGTGAGGAGGGAAGCATTATTGTTGCACTCCCTTCCCAGAAAAGGCCCTGCCAGGATCACAATCCCAGGGTGATGGGATATGGGAAGGTGAGGAAAGGAACAGCCAGATTGGTAGTGGCCAGAAGATGGGAGGAGAATACGGCCAACGTCTCTGGCCACCTGGTGTGGTAGGTTGTGATTTACGGCCTTTGTGAGGAAGTTAATGGAGCAGATAAAAGAGGCCAGGGGACATATGCACACAAATACCTTTAATGAATTATGGCATATCTGTATTCTGCACGCTGACAATACTGACAGCCCTATTAGAAACATGCCAAGTACTCATCTGAATATGAAGGCAAAACACAGGAAGAAAGGAGAAAAAAAGAAGAAGGGAGAAAAGAGAGAACAAACTTGGTGGAAAATGTGTAATTGGCTTCATTGATTGGTCTATAACTGAAACTTCAGTCATCTGAGTACAATATCCTCTTCTATCAGTACTTCCGTGACTTTGCAATTCCCTGCCAGGAATTTAAGCATTTTATTAACTTGATCTGTTGACTGTTATTCCATATGCTCTTGTTCTTGTCTCTCACTGTGTCATGGCTAATTGTATTACTTCTCAGCAGCAATAAGTGGGTTTTTTAAAAAAGAGAAAAAACACAAAAATGAAAACAGAATGAGACCAGCAAAGCTTAACAGAAGACCAGGCATCCCATTACATTTTAAGAGGCACAAAGACTTCCTTGCACAGCCAGGCCTCCTTTGTCCACTGGGACCTCTTTGGTAATGCCAGTCCTGTCTCAAACACGAAGGGGGACGCATGGGGTGAGAAAGACAACCAGGATGGCTTCAGCTGCAACAAGTACCTTGTAGAAAATGCTGTTTCATGCACAGGCAATGCTGCAAGTGGGGACTGCTGTGCAAAATTCTCACGCAGTTGATCTGTAGCGATTTCTGCTCAAGAAACAGTTTTTACTTCTGCTTTTTCTTGTGCAAAAGATATTGTTTTCTATGCGAAACAACCACGTATGAATTTTGCACACAACAAGTCCCATGACTTTTTGCAAATTTTCTCACAGTAGGAAGAAAAATATTACAATCCATAATTGCTTCCTTTGAGGAAAAAAAAAAAAACTGGTGGAAAATTCCATCTCTACTCATGGTTGCACTCTCACTGTCTCATATAGGATGTCATTCAGATGTTAATGCCAACACATACAAGTGGGCAGGGTCTCAACCCCTTGGCATGTTTGTTTACTTATTACAGTCTAAGTTTGGCAATGTTTCCCGTGTTGCAAGAAAACAGCTTTTGAAGCAGCTGTTAGCTAAATCGGGGATGGGGAAGGGGCAGCCTGTGGGCCACGTGCACCCTCAGGGCCCCTTAGGGGACAAAAAAATGCCAAAATCACCTGTGGAGGGCATAGAGCATTTTTGCAATGTTTTGGCCCTCCAGGGCCAATTTATGCCCAGGGAAGGGCCCTTTTTGCATCAAGAAGTGATTTTCACTCACTTCCTATTATTAAAAAATGGCATCTCCTAGGCCTAAAATGGGTGGTGGGGCTAAAGACATATGAAAAATGCCCCCACTCCCTAGAGGGCATTTGGGTGCATAGAATCCTTGAATCCTAGAGCTGGAAAAGGCCACAAGGCCAATTGAGCCAACCCCATTCTGCAATGCAGGGACGTATAACTAAAAGCACTCCTGTTGACACGTGGCCATCCAGATTCTGTTTAAAAAATGCCAAAAAAAAAAAAAAAGGTTTTTAAACAATCCACACTCCATTCAGGCAGCAGTATATTTCACTTTCAGACTGCTCTTATTGTCAGGGAGTTCTTCCTAATGTCTAGGGGGAATCTCTTTTTCTGAAGTCTGAAACCATTGTTCTCTTTCCTAGGGTCTTTCCACACTACACTATAGCAGTAGCAGTTACATTTCTATACCGCTTAGAAGTGCAAAGCACTCCCTAAGTGGTTTACAATTGCCCCCAACAAGCTGGGTACTCATTTTACCGACCTGTGGAAGGATGGAAACCTGAGTCAACCTGGAGCCCGGCAGGACTGAACTCACAATGCAGTGGCTGCAATACCAGCATTTAACCACTGTGCCACCAGGGTCCTGCACTGTTATAGCACTATTATTCCACTTTCAACCTCCTATGGAATCCGGGGGTTTGGCATCTAGAGAGGGCCCTTTAGCATTCTGAGCCAGAGAGCCCTTGGGCCTCTGGAAACGGCAAACCTCAGAATTCCACAGAAGGATGGAAGTAGAATAATAGCACTAGAACAGTGAAGGGCATAAAGGCCCCTAGTCTCTGGAACAGCAGGTAACAAGCTTAAAATAGCAGCGTGATGGGGCAGCCAAGAAAGTCACTATGATTGTCAATTGCAACAATAGGAGTATGGTGCCTAGGGCCCTTTCTGCATGGCATTTGACATGTGAAAGGGCGCCTGGAGGGTTGCGCGATTGTGAGGAGTGATGTGCATGGCGCACTCACAATCGCATGACGCTCCAGGGTCCAGCAGGCACCGATTGTGCACCTTTTCATTTTCGGCTGGAAGGCAAAAATAGTGAGTGATTGTGCATTGCTCCCAGGCCCCGCGTGCACTTATATGGCGTGCAGAGCCTCCAGAGCCATGCCAGTTGCGCTTCCTGCCCCAGCACAGCCTGGGAAACTGCCAGGCTGCACTACAGAAGGAAGAGGCAGGGCTCTAACGCAAACAGGCAGCTCGTGCAGAGCTGAAGCAGCAGGGATGCGAGAGCCTCTCACGGGAGGCTGCTCACACAATCCCCGCATCCCAGCACCGGAAGAAGGTAAGGTGCGGAAAGGGCTTAGATCAAGGGAGGTAATGGTGCCACTCTATTCTGCTTTGGTTACACCTCCACTGGAATATTGTGTCCAGTTCTGGGCAACTCAATTTAAGAAGGATGTCAACAAGCTGGAACAAGTCCAGAGGAGGGCGACCAAAATAGTGAAGGGTCTGGAAGCCATGAAGCTCTATGAGGATCAGGTTAGGGAGCTGGGTATGTTTAGTCTGCAGAAGAGAAGGTTAAGAGGGGACATGATAGCCATGTTTAAATATTTGAAGGGATGTCATGTCAAGGAGGGAGCAAGCTGGTTTTCTGCTCCTCCAGAGATTAGGGCCCTTTCCACAACTTACCTTTTCTCAGCTCTGGGGCATGGGGATCGCGTGAGCAGCCTCTTGCATGAGACTCTAGCATCCCCGCCACTTCAGCTCTGCAGCTGCTGCCTGCCAGCCAGCAAGCAGCGTGAGGGCTCTGTCTCTTCCTTCCACAGCACAGCCTGGGATTTTCCCAGGCTGCGCTGGGGCAGGAAGTGTGAGCGCTGCAGCTCCGGAGGCTCCGCATGCACAGTAAGTGCGTGCGGGGCCCTGGAGCAATGCACGATCACATACCATTTTTGGCTACAAGCTGAAAATGAAATTGTGCGCAATTGTGAAGGCATTATGTGGACAGCTCCTCGCAATCGTGCGATGCTCCAGAGGCCCTTTCGCATTGCAAATGTCATGCAAAAAGGGCCTAGGACAAGGAGCAATGGATTCAAGCTTCAGGAAAGGAGATTCCACTTAAAGCTCAGGAAGAACTTCCTGATGGTCAGGGCTGTCCGGCAGTGGAATATGCTGCCTCGGAGTGTGATAGAATCTCCTTCTTTTTAGGTTTTTAAGCAGAGGCTGGATGGCCATCTGTCAAAGGGAGTGCTTTGATGTGTTTTACTGCATAGCTGGGTGTTGGACTGGATGGCCCCGTGGTCTCTCCCACCTCTACGATTCTATGATTCTAAAATGGAGGGGGGGATTCAGGGTGTAGAGAATGGTGTGTGGCTTTCCAAGGTCTCCTGGAGAGCTGATGCGGCATCATAGCCTTTCACAGTTGCCCAACACTGCTCTAAAATTGTGGAAATTGCTAATTTCCAGCAGCTGCTGCCCTGCTGTATGGATTTTCAAAAGATCAGAAGCATCAGATGGCTAGTTGGCATCTTTTTGATCCATGAAGACAGTCCTTCACTCTTTGCTGCATGGGTGGCTGGATGCACTTTGCTTCATAAAAAGAAACAACATTCTTTTCGTGCAGAGACATTTTGTACACATTGTAACTAATATCAAAAGAGGGGGAAAACCCCACACCTATTGGCTGGAATTCTGTTGTTGCCTTACTCCCACATGAATTCCTTTTCAGAAGCAGTTGGGTATTTTTGCCTGTGGTGGAATACTCACTCTTGCTTCAAGATTGTGCAAGCTGAGTTTTGCATGCAGAGATGCACATGTGCATGGATGTGCAAGGATGCATGTTCAGAAGCACGAGAGATGTGCATGCACCTTTTCTTGTGTGTTCAGCTGCACATTTGGTTGTGCACTTGATTTTACCATGTTGCCCTTTGACACAAGGGATGTGCAGCACAATCAGTGTATAACTCCAGATGCAGAGATTTATGCTACACAACCCTGGTATCAGATCTTGGCCACTAGTTTGCTTTTCTTCTGGAGGCCAGAGATCTCCAGGGATTGAGGAACTCTCCCCAGGTGACTTCAAAGAGCCGAGACTGCTTGCTTCACCAAGCCATGAGTAGATTAGCAAGACTTCTTTGCATCTCTAGAGAATAACAGTGCACTTTTTGATGAACTATCTGTTTTGAAAATGCTTGTATGTTAGGCTTGATAAGGAAGGTCCCTGGGTAGTTTGTGATACAATTTGAAAAGGTTGAACCTCTGATTCCTATCGGTCAGTGCCAAGCAGGGCAGAACCACTGATTCAAGCGCTGGATGGAGACACAGGGCGTAACATCAGCACATTGATTCCACAGGGCTGCTCTCTCTGAGACTTGCAGTTAGCATTCAGGCCACAGACATGGTAAAACAAATGGAGACACTTCTTTATTTAAGGAACTTGTTTAATACCTCTTGGCCTTTCAGGGCCTCCAAGGTGACGTATGATAGATGAGAGGACTTTTAAAACAGTCAATAGATAACTAGAAACCAAATTAAAACATTCAAAATCCCTCCAAAAACTGTTCCTAGTTTTAAGAACTGAAGGCCAAGTAAAATGGCACAGTGTTCGCTGCCCGCCTGGAACTCAGAAGGGGTGCAGGCCAGCCGAGCAGCCCTCGGGAGAGAATTCCTCAGCCCCTGGGGGCAGCAACAGAGAAAGCCCTGCAATGGGCTGGATGGACTCCTAGCAGGGCCTCTGCTGCTCATCTTAGATTTCTAGCAGGCAGATAAGGGAGGAGGCTTTGGTCTTTCAGACATCCTGTCCTCAAGCCATTTAGGACTTTATAGATCAAGACCAGCACCTTGAATTGGGCTCAGGTGCAAATGGGAAGCCAGCGTGGTTGTGGTCAGACCAGTGTTATGTGGCCTCTAAAATACACACCTGGTAGACAACACATTGCAAGAAAAGATGTCCTGCAGCCCTTCACATGCCTGTTGTTCTTGTTCTTGTCTTTGTTTTTGTTCTTGTTCCTGTTGTCGGCCATTTCCGCACTAGCCTGTTATAGCGCGATGATTCCACTTGCAACATCCTCTGGAATCCTGGGGTTTGCAGTTCTGGGAGAGGCTGGCCGACCCCTCCCAAAACTGCAAACCCAAGGATTCCAGAGAATGTTGAAAGTGGAATCATCGTGCTATAACAGGCTAGTGCAGAAATGGCCGTTGTTTTGTGCCTTCAGGTTGTTTCTGATTTATGGGAAACCTAAGGCAAACCTATCACTGAGTTTTCTTGGTCAGCTTTCTTCAGAGAAAGTTTTCCACCCTTGTCTTCCTCAGAGACTGAGAGTGTGTGTGACCAGTCCCAAGGTCAGCCAGTGGGCTTCTATGGCTGAACAGGCACCTGAACTCTGGTCTTTTAGAGTTCTAGTCCAATGTTCAAGCCTCTGCCACTCCTAGTGTTTTCTTGGCCAATAAATTTTGCTTTGTGCTGAGGAGGTTCATCCTTGCCTTCTTCTTTGGCTGAGGCCATGGCTGTCCATTGGTTTCCACGGATGTCCAGGGATTTGAAGCCTGGTCTCTCAGAGTCCCAAGTCCAATCCTCCGGCCACTACATCATGCTGGCTGTCACACCTCACTAGCTTATCTCTACTCAGCAGCAAGTCACAGTGAATGCAATGGAACTAAAAAAATGTTAGTAAAATGCACAGTAAAACTGCAAGAGATGACAAAGGGTAGAGAAAGTTGTTAACAGTCCTAAAGGGAAGCAGAAGATTTTAATGTCTAGACAGATTGATGTGGAAGTAGGTACTCCCAAGGTACTGCTTCTTAAAGATGTGTTGAAATGATCACCTCTCTGACTGTCTGAGAAGGTACAGCATAAATACTTAGGTACTCAGTTCTCAGGGAGGGAGAGAGAGAGGAGTCTCAGCCTTTTCTCATATAAAAAGGAGGTCAGGGAAGAGGAAAAGGAAAGGGTTTTGTGTCTTCTTCAAGACTAAGGTTGAGATCAGATATTGGGCTTGCCTAGCATAAATCTTCACATGTGCTGTGCAACCATTGTGTCGAGGAACAATGTTGTGCAGTTGAATGCATAGCCCTCTCTGTAACTGAACATGCAACCTAGTATGCATGTGTTGTCTGCCTGCACAATGGCATTGCATGTGCAGCTCTGTTTCTGCACCCTGAACTGGAAGCAGACGTTCCACATCAGACATAAATGTCCAACCACATCCAGAGGGGATCTTACAGGGCAGGTGAAGGACAGAGATGGAAAGAACGTTCCATGTTCTGTGCCTCCAACTTACGACCATCCTACAATGAAACCTATCATGGGATTTCCTTGGCAAGATTTGTTCAGAGGGTGGCCTTCCTCTGAGGCTGGGAGAGTGTGACTTGCCCAAGGTCACTCAAGGGGCTTCCGTGGCTAAGCAAGGATTTCAATCCTGTTCTCTCCAGTCATGGTCCAATGCTCAAACCACAGAACCAGGCTGGCTCCAAAGAAAGACTATTTGAACACAGTTTTTTAAATGCTCACACAAGCCAGGAAGATGTCTCTCCAAGCAGAGCAACTGGGCCACAAAGAAGGGGCGGCACATGTGAAGTCCCTCCCCAGCCTCCCGCTGCTGCTGCCGCCGGATGCCTCTTTTCAGAGGGCTGGGTTAGGACCTTAGACAAGGTGGGACTTCTAGCCTTGATTTCAGCTGTGCCTGAGTAGAATTCGGGGGGGGGGATGAAAGAGAATTCTAGAGGGAGCTGGAGAGGGAGAGAGATTTTCCATCTATCCCCCAAATCTACTTTGTTCCAGATCACCTTGAATTGCAGAGAGACAGGTGATTGTGTTTGGCTGTGGACGTGATTGGTTGCCATCATCTCTGTTCAGATGAAAGGGAGAGGATCAATTGTTACCATTCCTTGATTGCAAGAAGACAGATCCTCTGGCACGTTCTTATGAATATGCATAGGCCATGTGAGTGGCTGGCCTCTCCAAGTCTTTCTTTTCCTCCCTTTGAAAAGCAGATAATAGGAACGGTTTTGCTTTCTCCCCCAGGGATGTCGCACCTGAGTCCTCTTCCTACCTGAGGCCACCGATGTCTGAGCACACCAGCTGTTAATTATGAAATGACAGAGTTGGAAGGGACCGCGAGTGCCACTTAGTCCAACCCTTGGCCATGTAGGAATCCACAGATACTCCTGGAAGAAGCCCACCCAACTTCTGGTTAAAGAAGAAGGAGAATCAAAAACCCTCAAGGCCGCGCATGTCGTTATCAAACAGTTCTTTAAGGAGCTTTTCCTGATGTTTAGTGGAATCTTTTTTTTTCTCTTGCAAATTTGACTCCATTGTGGTTCTAGCTTTGTTCTCACTGACAGAGTGACCGCAAGGAGATGAGGTGGCCAAGCGGGACTTGGACAGAAGGGCGGCCCCCTTGCACTGCACTGGAAGTGAGCCAGCAGTCGGGACACCAACACAACATCACTTGCGGAGTTTGGCCCCAGTTTGTGGTAAGAGGGGCTACAGAAGATGAAGCTCCCTTTGTCCCAAGCAGAGGATCTAACTAATCAAAATCAATTAGGCTAGTATGTTTAGGAATTAAGAGAAATTGATGGAAATTATTTTTTTAACTTGATTGATTGACCCATGTCAATCCCTGAATTGAGTTATTAATTAAGGTGTTAATTAATGAAATTACAGACCATGCTAAAGAGTCAACCCATTTTTCTTCTCCCAGTTAACTTAATTGACAACTTAATTGGTTTTAATTAGTAAATACCCTGCAGGCACAAGATCCCATCTGATCTTGGAAGCTAAACAGTGTCAGACATGGTTAGTTCCTGGATGGGTGATCACCAATGAGGTGCTGTAGGCCCTGTTTCAGAGAAAGGGACTGGCAAAACCACCCCTGAGGATTCCTTGCCTGAGAAAACCCTAAGACATTCATGCATAAGTCAACAGGAGACTTACACACATACACACACACACACACACACAACAATCAGTCAGTCCATGGTCCCTCTGCCCTAGTATTGCCAACTCTGACCTGCTTCCATGGCTCTGCAAGGCAGGATGCTTGAAGGTCCCTGGATTTCCACCTAAGTCTGTGGCCTTGCTTGGCTCCCCAATGGAGATGGAATCAGGTGCAATCATCCACAGTACCTGGGTTTTGACCTCACTGCAGTGCCCAGACAGCCATCAAAGGACACTTAAGTACAACACAAGATAAAGTTATCGTTAGCCAGGTTGGAGCTATTGGGAAAGAGTGTTGGGCAAGGTGTGGCCACCTTCAGATGTTCTTGGACAATATCTCCCACCATTGGGTATTCCAGTCTAGGACTGCTGGGGGCTGTGGCTAGCAACCCTGGGAGGGGCATATTTTGCCCGTCCCTAATGAGGAGCAAGGGGAGAGACAAGAAGCAACTAGCATGACACCTTCAGCTAATGAAAGGTGTCTTGTGTCAGCAAAGATAGTTAGGTGTTTGTAAAGATTGTAGAATACCACTAGACTATGAACCTCAGGCTTTAGTAGGCCTGCAAGCTTTACTGAATAGAATGGATCAATGAATCACCCATCAAGAGTCCCTCCACTGTCAAGACAAGACAAGTAATGGATTCAAAGGACAAGATGGGAGAGCCACCTGAATATTAAGAAGGTTGTTGAAGAGAGGCTGGATGGCCACCTGTCAGAGTTGCTTCAGCTGAGAATCCAGATATAGAAGGCTGTCATCAGAGCCAGAGGAGGCTGGCAGTCCTGCCCTTGATGGAGAGCTTGGACCATCCAATGGTGGCCTTGAATAGACAGAGCTGCAGGCTGAGCTACTTCATAGAATCATAGAATCATAGAATCATAGAAATGTAGAGTTGGAAGAGACCACACGGGCCATCCAGTCCAACTCCCTGTCATGCAGGAACACCCTCAAAGCACTCCCGACAGATGGCCATCAAGCCTCTGCTTAAAAACCTCCAAGGTAGGAGACTCCACTACTCTCCGAGGCAGCAGATTCCACTGCCGGACAGCCCTGACTGTCAGGAAGTTCTTCCTGAGGTTCAGGTGGAATCTCCTTTCCTGCAGCTTGAATCCATTGCTCCTTGTCCTGGTTTCTGGAGCAGCAGAAAACAAGCCCCCTCCTTCCTCTACATGGCATCCCTTCAAATATTTAAACATGGCTATCATGTCCCCTCTTAACCTCCTTTTCTGCAGACTAAACATACCCAGCTCTCTCAGTCTATCCTCATAGGGCATGTTTTCCAGGCCTCTCACCATTTTGGTCACCCTCCTCTGGACTTGCTCCAGCTTGTCAATATCCTTCTTGAATTGGGGTGCCCAGAACTGGACACAGTATTCAAGATGGGGTCTAACCAAAGCAGAGTAGAGTGGTACCAGTACCTCCCTCGATCTAGACACCATACTCCTGTTGATGCAGCCGAGAATTGCATTGGCTTTCTTGGCTGCCGCATCACACTGCTGACTCATGTTCAGCTTGTGGTCTATGAAGACTCCTAGATCCCTTTCACACGTACTGCTATCCAGCCATGTGTCCCCCATCCTATATTTCTGTATTCCATTATTTCTGCCTAAGTGTAGGACCTTACATTTCTCTCTGTTGAATTTCATTTTGTTCGCCCTGGCCCAGCTCTCCAATCTATCCAGGTCATTTTGAATTTTGATCCTGTCCTCTGGCGTATTAGCAACCCCTCCCAATTTGGTGTCATCTGCAAATTTGATGAGCATGCCCTCTATTCCTTCATCTAAGTCATTGATAAAAATATTGAACAGCACTGGGCCCAGGACAGAACCTTGTGGCACCCCACTAGTCACTTCTCTCCAGGATGAAAAGCAGCCATTCGTGATCACCCTTTGGGTTCGGTCGGTCAACCAATTACATATCCAATTAACAGTAGCCCTGTCTAGCCCACATTTTACTAGCTTCGATGCAAGAATGTCATGGGGAACTTTGTCAAAGGCCTTACTGAAATCGAGATATGCTACATCCACAGCATTCCCTTCATCTATCAAGCTAGTAACTCTATCATAAAAAGAGATCAGATTAGTCTGGCATGACTTATTTTTGAGAAATCCATGTTGACTTCTCGTGATTATTGCGTTGTTTTCTAAATGATTAGAAACTGAACGCTTAATGATCTGCTCCAGGATCTTTCCGGGTACCGATGTCAGGCTGACTGGGCGATAATTATTTGGGTCCTCTTTTTTTCCCTTCTTGAAGATGGGGATAACATTTGCTCTCTTCCAATCTGCTGGAACTTCTCCTGTCCTCCAAGATTTCTCAAAAATTATAGCAAGTGGTTCCGAAATGACCTCTGCCAGCTCTTTTAATATCCTAGGATGCAATTCATCTGGCCCTGGAGACTTGAATTCATCCAATGCAGCCAGGTATTCCTGTACCACCTCTCTACTTATTAAGTGCCTCATTTCCTCTGCTTCCTCCCCTCATCCTTTGGAGCATCACAGGCTAAAATGAAAGCAACAAAATCACAGGTTGTGGCCTATCTTGAAAGGAAAGCAATCCCTGGGATCTGCTGCCTATAACTTAGACCAGCCAAATCTATGTCTGTGCTGCAGAACAACAGAACCACTTCCTTTGGGATTATGGTATGCCTTGCTCTGGGGCAATGATTCCCAAACTATGGTCTTCTGGGTGTTTTGGACTTCAGCTCCTGGAAGTCCCAGCTTCCTTGGTCAATCATCAAGAATTCTACAGCTCTTGGAAGACCAGAGTTTGGAAAAACTACTCTATAGTATCTTGGACCTTGACTTGCTTTCAAGACTCTGCTTTTTGGTGAGTCCCTGACCAACTGTTGACTCTTCTTGGGCTGCTTTTTGTGCTGAGATCCCAGGCAGCTTTGATCACTCCTGTGTTTTTTTGGATCAGGACTGGCTTGGCTTCTCTTTTGTTTCTTTGTTTCCCTCTGGGGCACTAGCCACCCTAAAATAGGACACCTGCACAGGTGTAAGCGTGTTGGACCAGATAGCTTTCGTGGTTCCTTCCAAATCTATTCTTCAAAGATCTAGTGTGTCAGCCCTCCTCCAGTCTGAGGACAGTAGACTGATCACACAGTGAGCTCTGGGATTTTTTTTTTAACTATTCTGAACAAACAAAAGAAACCCAGCTAAAGCTTGATGAGGATTTTAGAATCATAGAATGATAGAGTTGGAAGAGACCCCAAGGGCCATCCAGCCCAAGGCCATTCTATCATATTGGAATACCCAGTCAAAGAACTCCTAACAGATGGACATCAAGTCTCTCTTTAAAAACCTCCAAAGAAGAAGATCCACCCCACTCCCAAGCAGCAGAGTCTTCCACTCTCAAACTGTTTATTCTTCCCAACGTTCAGGTGGAATCTCTTTTCCTGGACCTTGAAGTCATAGCTCCACATCCTGATCTCAGGAACATAAGAACACAAGCCTGCTCCATCTTCCCTGTGACATCCTTTCAAAGATTTGAACATGACTTTCTTGACTTCTTCTTCTCCAGGCTAAATATACCCAACTTTCTAAGTCACTCCTCACAGAGTAGGTTTCCAGGACTGTTCAAAAATGTTTTTGATTTCTATGCCCCCTTCCTAACCTGTGCCCTGCTTTTGCCCCACTAAATCTTCACACCTGGCATAACTTTGCTTGCTTCCCCCCTCCCCAGTTCTTCTGCCTGGCTCTTCCTCTCCTGGAGCCAGGCAGAAGGCAGATGGCTGCGATCTTCTCTGGGTATTACACCTACCGCCAACCAGCTGAGTTTCCACTTGTAATACAAGACCAGCTTTTGTCACAGTCAGACTTTGAAGAGGGCTATTGTTCCTCCCCCCACACACACACCAGCGAAGACAAGCAGCCAGGCTTGCAGCTTTCCCCTTCCAATTCCCCCTTGAAGAGAAGTCACCCTTCCCACCTCCCACCCCCATCTTTCCCTCCCAAACAATGAGAGTTGGTCCCCAGCGCACCCCAGCAAATCAACTTCAAATAGTAACAGGAAGTAATAAAGCAGACATACAGGTGGCTACAAGAAAGCATCACAGATGGTTTCCAAGCCCCTGGGAGGACCGTTGGACTGTTTATCCTGTTGATTTGCATTAGCTTTTTTCCTCCAAAAAGAAGGCTTTATTCGATTTCAAGAATCCAGTTCCAGACAAGCAGGTGAGGAGTAAAAGTAGTGTAAGGACAAATATCTCCAGAGAAAAAAGATCTTGGCAGGCATCCTGGTAGTTACAGTGCCAGCTAGAGTAACCTCATTGAATCCATCACTGAACAGAGAGGCCCTTTCTGCACAGCATTTTCCACGTGAAAGGGTGCCTTGAGCACCACGCGATTGTGAGCAGCAATCTGCACGACGCACTCACAATCTCACGATGCCCTGGGGGCCGGCAGGCATCGATCGCGCACCTTTTCATTTTCAGCTAGAAGCTGAAAATGTGCATGATCGCGCATTGCTCCTGGGCCCCGCGCGCACTTAGTTGGTGTGCGGAGCCTCCGAAGCCACGCTGGTCATGCTTCCTCCCCCAGCACAGCCTGGGAAGGTCCCATGCTGTGCTGCGGAAGGAAGAGGCAGGGCTCTTGTGCAAGCAGGCAGCTTGTGTGGAGCTGAAGGACCCTGGAGGCGAGACCCTCTCGCTGGAGGCTGCTCGCATGATCCCCGCACCCCAGCACCAGAAGGTGCAGAAAGGGCCAGAGTTAAGACACACGTAAATCCCCCTGAGTCAATAGGCTTACTCCTCTTAGGATTAAAATTAGGAGTGAAACTAGGGCCCTGAGATCCATCAGGAGGGGCCCTTCTCTCAGTCCCACCACCGTTGCAAGCACTGGCAGGTGCCCCAGACTCCAGGGTGCCTTCCCAGGGGTGGTGCAGGAAGACCCCTGTCCCATTGTCCTTCCAGCAGCAGGCTAAAATCTGTTTTTGTTCAGGCAGGCTTTTGAAACAGAAGGTTCTTAAAGAAAGAGTGGTGGAGTGCTGTATTTTTTGAAAATGCTTCTTATATCTTGTATTTGTCAATTGCATTTTATTCTTTACTGAGGCGTTATTGTTTTAATACTGTAAATAGTTCCATTCTACTTTAATATTCATTTTTGGTATATTTTAATTGTATTGTTCTTTTACATTGTGATCCACTTTGAGTCCTGATATTAGGGGGGGAAATCAGGATATAATATTAGTAACAACAACGACAACCTAGAGGATGCCTCATCCTCAGTGCCATTTCCGCACTACACTATTATAGTGCTATTATTTCCACTTTCAGCATCCTATGGAATCCTGAGGTTTGCAGTTTAGGGAGGGGCCCTTGAGGAATATAACAGTCTCGTGTGGAAACGGCCCTGGTTTCCCTGCAGCTTTGGGTGGAAGAAAGGGAGTGTTTCTGTCTCTCTCTTGCCCTGGGACGACTCTCACCCTTCCTGCCCATAAATGATGTCCAGATGGATGAAGGAATATCTCAGTGTTACCCCAAAATGTGGGTTCGATTAGGAAGCCCATGAGAGGGGGGTAACCTAACAACATCTTTCCACCAATGTTTAGAGGGTCTCTGTAGGAAAGAACCAGTCAGAGGCCATTTCTGCACGAGACTGTTATAGCGCTATGATTCCACTTTCAACATCCTATGGAATCCTGGGGTTTGCAGTTTCAGGAGGGGCGGTCTCTTCCCCTTCCAAAACTGCAAACCCTGGGATTCCATAGGATGTTGAAAGTGGAATCATAGCGCTATAACAGTCTCGTGCAGAAATGGCCAGAGGTTCCAAAATAAGCTAAAGTGTGTTTTATTAAAGAGAGCCCAGTCACACATGGGCGTGATCTAAGCACTCAAACACTCACACAGGAGCTAACTGAAGGAAAAGGTTGATAATGGATTTTTAGGGTTTCAGGTGATAATTATTGATCTGGAGAGCAGCAAAGAAAGCAGTGATGTGACTCAGGCCCTTTCTGCATCCTACCTTTTCTCGGCATTGGGGTGCGGTGATCGTGCGAGCAGCCTCTTGTGAGAGGCTCTCACTTCCCTGCTTCTTCAGCTCCGCACAAGGTTCCTGCTCGAGCGAGAGCCCCACCTCTTCCTTTTGTAGTGCAGCCCGGGACCTTCCCAGGCTGCACTGAGACAGGAAGCACAACCATCCCAGCTTCCGAGGCTCCGCACGCTAGGTAAGTGCTTGCAGGACCCGGAAGCAATGAGTGATCACACAGCATTTTCAGCTGAAAGCCAAAAATGCAAAGGTGCGGGATTGTTGTCTGCCGGCCCCTGGAGGCTTGTGCGATTGCGAGGGTGTCATGCAGGTCGCTCCTCGCAATTGCATGAGGATCCAGGCCCTGTTTTGCATGGCAGATGCCGTGCAAAAAGGGCCTTAGACTTGTGCTTAAGGACAGTACTTGTTGAGGAATCAGAGTGACATTGTGGCATTTAGCAAGCAAGAAACTGTGCCTGGCTGCTCAAAGTGGTTTTTTTTTAATCTTTTATCTTTTTTATCCAGAATCTTCCTGGAGGGCATGGTAAAAAGTGGAGGTTATAAAGTGGACAATGAGGTCCGGACTGTGTTAATGGTCTTAGTGTTAGGTGACAAAGAGTTAATGGCTGTCTTAATAGCTCTGTAAGAGTGGACAGGTGTGGGGACAATGAGGGAAAATGCCCAGGTCCATGGGGAGAAGAGTTGAAACAATCAGTGGTTTGGTGAGAACTTCCTATCGTTATTGTCTGATAGCAGGATCGCTACAGCTTAGTTTAAGCCTGTTATCCCTGGGTTCACCTGATGACTTCCTGACAGTGACCTTGGCTACACCTAGAGAGGATCTCCGACCTACCTTTGCAGTGCACAGGCTCAGCCAGTGTTTTTCCTCTGCCTGGCTTAGCCTTGCAGTCACATCAAGGTCCAATCGGATCACGTTTTGCCAGTTAAACCATATTAAATCAAGGGGGGCAGTAACATCAGCCACTATTTTAACCATTTTAACTGTCTCCTACTCCCAAGTTTGACACCCATAAAGAAGCATCTACCAAGAAGAATCGTCTGGAGTGCATGCTGGACCCATTGTTATCCACATGGTCTGCTGTAACCACTGTCATCAGGGACGTGATGAACTGATTCCTGAAGCTACCATTGGCCTCATCGCTGCTTCCTCCTCCTTTTTCTTCTTCCCTCTCCTCATCCACCTCCTCCCTTTTCTTCTTTTCTCCTTTTCCTTACTTCCTCCTCCCTCTTCCTCCCCCCCCTTTACTGCAAATGAGCCTCATTGTGTGCCTTTTTGATCCCACCATAAGGAACATCCTTTGATTAGGGACCACTGTGCCTTTGATATGAAGAAGAGGGATTGCCATCTCCAACCTTCAGAAAACAATTCCCTTCTTTCCATCACAGCCCGTAATAGCAAATCATTATTTCTGGTAAATACAATTGGGGCTTAGTATTGCCCAGGCACGTGGAATTCCACACTTAAGAGATAAAATGCAATCTGGGGAAGAGGAACGGCACATCCAGCAAATTAATGGGTCTGCCAGGAGAAAATTGTAGGCAAACAGCAATGAAGAAATAATCCCAGGCAAATTGCTCAGAGCAAAGCCTGCTCAGTCCTCCAGAAGGGCTTGGTGCCAGCCTCCATGATGAGGACTTGCTGAACTCCTAAACGGTTTGCCCATTTGCCACCGCCATCCCCAGAGCCTCCCCTGGAGTGGTGAATCTGCCCTGGGTTTCAGTCTGAACTTTAAAAGAACTATGCAAAGGAAGACCTATTCAGGGTATAAGAATCAGAACCTTAGAGAGCGAGTTTTGATGAAAACCCTCAACAGATTAACAACCCCACTGGCATCCCAGGTCCTGAACCTGTTTTGGATACCCTGGACAGCACATTTAAAGTGCAGACAGTGTGGATTTGCTCTCTCACCGATACTGGACTCACCGGTCTCCATCAGGGCCAATCTTGCATCAGGTGTATCACAAGTACCCAGGTGATGCCAGAGTTGCTGCCTAGGCACCAGTCCAGGTGGGTCGGAAGCCAGAGGTTCTGGAGTGTGGGGGAATCAGGACTGAAAGATGAATCTGGAAGCATGATTGTGAGCAGGCTGGGACCTAGAAATCAAGCCCCTCACACCCAATCAAATGGAGAAGGCCCACACAAAGACCTCCTTGTTCAAGCTGTGGGGAGGTGGCCTGCTGGGACAGTTTTCCCTCCTAACCTGACTCCTTTCTGTCCAAGGGAATCCAGCCTAGGTGGGCAGAGCCAACCAAGAACTTCATGGAAAAAGTGTTGCTGGCAGTTCAGAGGTTCAACACAAGGGGGAGCTGGACACAGATGCAACAAGAGGGAGTGGGCTTGTTCTCTGCTGCTACAGAGACTAAGACCCTTTCTGCAACTCACCTATTTTCGGCACTGGGGTGCGGTGCTCACGCGAGCAATCTCCTGAGAGAAGCTCTCACTTCCCTGCTTCTTCGGCTCTGCAAGAGCTTCCTGCTCACACGAGAGCCCTGCCTCTTCCTTTTGCAGCGCAGCCTGGGACCTTCCCAGGCTGTACTGGCCAGGAAGCACGACCAGCCCAGCTCCCAAGGCTCTGCATGGAAGGTAAGTGTGCGTGGGGCCCCGGAGCAATGTGCAACCATGCAGCATTTTCGGCTTCAAGCCAAAAATGAAAAAAATGCATGAGCGGTCGCTACTCCTGTGCACCCCAACCTTTCCCTGAGGCACCTAGAGAATGGTATTTTCCCACCCTGTGAGGTTGTTTGGCTGAGGAGCAAAGTCTTGCTCAAGTCAACCAGTGAGCTCCAGTATCCAGCAATCAGTTGAACCTTGGTCTCCTCTCTCTCTCTGCACCAGTGCCTCAGCTGAAAGTTGACAATTTGCTTCTTTTGGAAAACCGGGGGGGGGGGAACACAAGAGTTTGAAGCACAGCAAAAAGGAGTGTCAGAAAGGACTGTTTCATTATTTAAGGGTTAGGAGCAAGCCTTCATTTCCTCAGTGTGGCTGCAACCCAACGCCAAGGAGACAGAATATAACTTTACACTCACAGAGTTATGTGATGGATTTTCCTTAATGAGCTGCAACACTGCCCAACTCAATGCACACACACACAAAAAAGCAATACACATGATCACAATACACAATACACCCTGGAGTGTCATGGAAATTTGAGTGCATTGTGTGGACTGCTCCTCACATGTGCGCAATGCTCAAGGGGCCCTTTCGCATCAAAAATGCCATGCAAAAAGGGTATAGGACAGGGAGCAATGGATTCCAGCTGCAGGAAAGGAGATTCTACCTGAAACTCAGGAAGAACTTCCTGACGGTCAGGGCTGTCTGGCAGTGGAATAGGCTGCCTTGGAGTGTGATAGAGTCTCCTTCTTTGGAGGTTTTTAAGGAGACGCTGGATGGCCATCTGTTGGGAATGCTTTGATGGGTGTTCCTGCATAGCAGGGGGTTGGACTCAGTGGTCCCGGGGTCTCTTCCAACTCTATGCAGAGGTGGTTTTTTCAGTTCCTTCCTCTGAAATATAGCCTGCAGTACCTGGTATTCATTGTATGTCTCCCATCCAAACAATAACCAGGGCTGACTACTTAGCTTCCAAGATCACATGGGATCTGGTGCCTTTGGGGATCTATTTAGGCACTTACGCACATGCATGAGTGTAATGTACAGGATAGCTTCATGTTCAAGCTATTAGGCTTGGAGGTTTCAAAAGCTTTGTTCAGGAACATTGGAGAAAAGAGCTGCACCTCTTGGCAATTGCCAAAACTGAAGACCTATTGGATTTACAGTATTATATTGCATTTCAAAATTAGCACATGCTGCGATCCCATTTGCTGATAACTGAAAACAACACTTTTCCCAGGCTCACCATCCTCACCTCCCCTGTTTTCACTCAGCCTGCCACCAGCATGAGCTTGGAGCTGCATCTGTTAATTCTGATCAAGATCATCACCCAAATATTCCCAGGTTCCCATCCTTCACCTCATCCCATCCTTCCCCCCTACACTGCCAAGCATCTACACACAAATGTATGATTATGAACATGGCAGGGAGACAGCAGCCAGCCTGACAATGTTCCCCTTCTGTGTGTGGAGATCCCTTTTCTGATGCCACAGGAGTTGGTATTCCTTCTGCTCTTCCTTTTTCCTTTCCTTTTCCTCTCCTTCCACAACTTGCTGAGACGTCTCCCACAGCACGGCCATTCCTTGCTTCATGGGGAATGGGCAGAATCTGAGAAGCATCTCCCTGTCCCTGGATGCAAAATGATGACATCATCACCGACACCCTGGGTGGGTCTCAGCACCGATGCCATCCTTTTCCATCCAGCATTTCGGCCAGATGCCTTCCTGATGCTGTCTGATCCTGTCTGCCCGGCAGGAAGCAGGGAGTGGCTGTGCGCTTTCTGGGACCTCTCAGTAGGTCGAGAGAGGGCGTGTGGCTCAGCACAGCACAGGCCTGCATCTGGGTGTTTGTGCTGTGCTGAAGGGAGGTTCGACCGAGGCCCAGATGTGCTAAGCCCAACGCAGGCAGATGTTCCTCCGCAGAGAGCCAGCTAAGCCCCCTCTAACAAAGGCAAAGGCAGGTGACGAAGCGATGCCCACGGGGTGCATGTATGAACAAAGCTGGACAGATCTTGTACTGCATCTAGCACCGGCTGGACTGCAGGCAGCTTCATTGAATCTCACTAGCCGTGTGTGTGTGTGCGTGCACGCACGCGCTTTGTGGCTTGTTAAGCATCAGCGGCATCAGCCACAGTGGTCAGAGCAGCCATTTGGGGGGGAAATGTCCCTCCACAGTAGATAATCGCCACAGAACTGCTACAAATGGCTCCCTGCCTCAGTCAGTGAATTGATAGCGACAACCACTGTTTGCAAGCGCACGGGGCCAATGAGGCTGAAGGAATAGAGGGCAATCAGGTAAAATATTTTTCCACGGCCATTCATGCTTCACCTCCCCGAAAAAGAGGGCCCTTTTGGATAGTTGAAGTGCAAAATCTCCCACTGGTGAAAGCTTCTGCAGGGAACGGACATTGGAATATACATCTGAAAGCAAACAGGCAGGGATTGGGAAAGCATCCAGTATTCTGTGATATAGACAGGTTCCTGCATAGAGCTAAGACATCCATTCTCCTTTCAAGGAGCTGGTCCTGGCTGGAAAAGATCTACAGGGACACAGAGGCTAAGTCATGTTCTCTCTCTGTGTGTGTGTGTGTCTGTGTCTGTGTGTGTGACAGAAAGGGGGGGCATTCACCCAGAGTCTTCTGTTAACAAGCTGGAAAGTGGGATAAAGGGGACGAAGTGGTACCTCTGGCCCACCCATTCTCGCTCTCCAGAGATCTCTCCAGGTATTTCCTCATCTTGGGACCTATTTTCCTACATTTTTCCATACCAAAAGATGCAGAAGAACTTCCTATTGTCCAGTTTTTAAACTCATGATTTTGCATTCATGGGATTGCTGAACCAAGAAACAAAAATGCATAATAAATATCCTTAAGTGAGCAGTTAAGAGAGTCCTGTTGCAACCAGTATTTTTTAGTTAAGGCCTGCTTGACTGGACTCTTTGATGGCTTTCATTTGCTTTCTTGTTGTTATTATTATTGCTTGAGTTATCTGTCCTTTTATTGTTTAGAAATATTGTTATTTTACTTTATTTTTGCTGCAAGCCAGCTTGGGTCTGCTTTATGGACTGTGGCAGGAATGTAAATGTTATTGCAAATACATGAATAATAAATAACGAATGCAGATGATACGTGAGGGCTACCAAGAACACGGCAGAGTCCTGCCTAGCTACGTAGCTATAAAGAAACCCCTTTACTGAATTGTGAAGATGCCCAACAGGGCTCAGTGTGCATGCAATGGGCATTGGGACCAGTGCACATCCTGCTCTGCATCGGACACCAACTTGAGTCAAGAGCTTTGCTGGCTCTGCTACGTGGTAATGTAACAGCAATGCTCTACTGGATATGAATGTTGCCCAACTGTGCAATTCTAATTCCCACATACATGAGTCCACTTGCAGAGAAGTAAGTCGCCCACAGGATTCCAGACATAATTTTTCCTAGAATAAACTCAGGGAGTAGAATCACTGCAATTGGCAATTTGAGCTGTGCTGCAACCCAAGTAGCTCCACACGTAGAGATGTATGCCACACAACCTGGTCTCTATGTACCTTCTTCCCACACTTGCCAACATCCACAATGCCAGCAGAGTTTGTGACAGTGGACATTATTTGTCTGCCCCTGTCTGGAAACAGGCGCTAGATTTAGTCCACCCAGAGCCACATGGGAGCAAAACCTCCACCTGTATGGAAGCCCCTCCCTGGATACTGAAGGGAAGCACAAGCCACCTTTGCTTGGGCTGGACACTAATATGGCTTCGCTTGGGTTAACTAAGAGAAAATATCAGTTTCAGGGACATCTGTCTAGAAAAATACAAGCCAACATAGGGAAGGTGACACCCAGCATGTCCTGTTCCTCCCTGTGACCCGTAAGAGCTTTCTGATAAAAAGGAATGGAGCCAGGACCGCTTGGATGGAAGGAGTCTGGGGAAGGCCAGTTGAGAGGCCTGGCCTGGCAAGATACCCTAAGCATCCACCAGAAATGTTATCTGGGTAGAAAGTTACTCCAACACATGTGCAATGTACGGTTGACTTCATAACTGTTTGGACACTTTATTAGTATATATGAGCTTTGGTCTACCCAAGTGTGGGACAGAAATGCAGAAGTGCATAGAGGTCCTTGGTTCAACGGGCCTGGTCTTCCGATTTATCCTGGGATAAACAGGCAAGGCAATTGCCCTTCAGTACACGTGTATTCCATTCAATTCAGAATTGAGAGCTCATGGGCAGGGCATGTGTGGACTGAGGTGAGAAAGTCTGTACCAAAATTAAAGGGGCAGTCATGTAATGGTTTTAGAGAGTTCTTTATGAGGGTTGCCAGGTCCTAAGACTTTGGGGCCAGAGCCTGTGCCGGGTAGTTCCACTGCCCCTCCGTAACACTGATGGAACATGTAGGAGAGACAGCTTGAAAGCTGTTCATAGAATCATAGAATCATAGAAATGTAGAGTTGGAAGAGACCACACAGGCCATCCAGTCCAACCCCCTGCCATGCAGGAACACCCTCAAATCAATCCCAACAGATGGCCATCCAGCCTCCGCTTAAAAACCTCCAAGGAAGGAGACTCCACTACACTCCGAGGCAGCAGATTCCACTGCCGGACAGCCCTGACTGTCAGGAAGTTCTTCCTGAGGCTCAGGTGGAATCTCCTTTCCTGCAGCTTGAATCCATTGCTCCTTGTCCTGGTCTCTGGAGCAGCAGAAAACAAGCCTTCTCCTTCCTCTACATGGCATCCCTTCAAATATTTAAACATGGCTATCATGTCCCATCTTAACTTTCTCTTCTGCAGACTAAACATACCTAGTTCTCTAAGTCTATCCTCATAGGGCTTCATAGCTTCCAGGTCCCTCACCATTTTGGTCGCCCTCCTCTGGACTTGCTCCAGCTTGTCCATATCCTTCTTGAATTGGGGTGCCCAGAACCGGGCACAGTATTCAAGATGGGGTCTAACCAAAGCAGAGTAGAGTGGTACCAGTACCTCCCTTGATCTAGACACCAGACTCCTATTGATGCAGCCGAGAATTGCATTGGCTTTCTGTTAGGTGCTCGGTATGGACCTCTGGAATGTAGAACAGAAGTTTCCAGGGAGTTCAGGAGGGGGAGGCACCAGCTGGGAATGTTAAGCCTACTTGCACTGTCCTTGCCCTTCAGACCAATCACTGAAGTCACTACACATTTTACATGGCCAAGTAAACATTAACTTATGCACTGCATTGTTTGTGAGTGGATTCTATTCTTGGCAACCTGAGACTTAGGCCCTTTTTGCATGCCATTTCCCACGCGAAAGGGCCATAGCAACTCTGCGGGATCACGAGGAGGGTTCCGCATGGCGTTCTCGCGATCGCACGGTGCTTCCGTAACAATCCTGCAGCAATCATGGATTATATCATTTTTGGCTCTTTGCCAAAAATGACCCGTGATTGCGCATTCCTCCCCCATTCTTCCCGCACTTACCTATTGTGCAGAAACTCAGGAAGTGCGATGGCCACGCTTCTTCCCCCAGCGCAGCCTGGGAAAGCACCCGGCTGCGCTGCGGAAGGAAGGGGCAGAGGTATCGTGCTTCCTTCCGTCCAGCACGGAGCTGGTGCAGAGGGAAGCACAGGGAACGCGATTCCCTCCCGCAAGAGGCTTTTTGCACGATCCCCACGCAATGGCAGTGAGAAAAAGTAAGGTGCCAAAAGGGCCTTTGAGAAGGCATCGTGCAATGTCACAGGAGGCAGGGACTGGTAAGGTTCACAGAATGTTGTAGCCAGGGGTGGTAGCCACTGATCCGGCTCAGCAGGACCACATTCATTTGCTCACTCATTCATTCATCCATAAATGAATTGCAAGTCTAAATAAAGAGCACACTTATCCAATTTTCAGATGACACCAAATTAGGAGGGACAGCTAACGCCCCAGAGGACAGAATCAGAGTTCAAAAGAATCTTAGCAGATTAGAGAGCTAGGCCAAAACTAACCAAATGAATTTCAACAGTGAGAAATGTAAGGCATTACACTTGGGCAGTAAAATTAAATACATAGATCTAAGATAGGTGACACCTGGCTTGACCACAATACTTGTGAGAGGGATCGAGGAGTTTTAATAGACCGCAAGCTGAAAATGAGCCAGCAGTGTGATGCAGCAGCTTAAAAAAGGCAATACAATTCTAGTTCAAGGTAAGTGATAGTGTAAGGCCCCACGGTTGGGGTCCCCAATATCAGTATGGTTTGGATGGGCACCATACCTAATTGGCATCCTATGTAATTGGCAACACATTTTATTGGCTCTGATATCAAATTCAAGCCTGAGAGGTGATGGAGACGTCAAACTGAATGAGGGACAGAATTTGACTGTAAGTGTGAGAAGGACAGGGCAACTCCAAACTCCCTCTGGGTAAGACTGAGTCACCTGTCAGGCAAATACACACCATTCCTGGGGATAATAGGCTTAAATAGAAGCTGGACTTTTCCAGGGAATCCAACTGTGAGGAGCCCCCAGGACACTGATTGACAGATATCCATCCCTTGTACACCTGGATTCTTTCCTCTTTCCTCACAGCACCCACAATAGACAGGTATTACAACACCCATCATGTCTCTGTCAATCAAAGCACTAAGCCCATCAACAGGTGAAA
Organism: Ctenosaura bakeri; assembly: GCA_948474755.1. NCBI lineage: Eukaryota > Metazoa > Chordata > Lepidosauria > Squamata > Iguanidae > Ctenosaura > Ctenosaura bakeri. The sequence continues at coordinate 284,885 of CAOLHI010002185.1, forward strand.
GGCCCATTGTCCACAACAGGTTCCCTTTGTCTTGCACATGGAAACTTCACTGCCACAGGCTGTTTTCAGGGTACAAATACCCCTGGTTTGGGGCTGCTCTTGAAGGTCTACCGGTCACTCTGTCTGTCTGGCTCCTGAATGAGAACTGCCCTTAGGTCCTACCTAAGACAAAACACATTCCTGCTCTTCACTCCTCTTCTGGACTGGTAACTATAAATCCCCCCAAATCCCTCAGCCTCTCTATAATTTTTCCTGCCTTTCTCTTTCAGCTAGCTCTTGTGTGAATGTGTGATTGTGTGTATCTTGTATGCATGCATGAGTGAATTTCCCTCAATAAAATCATTTTATTAGAGAATTTTGCTTGGTTTTTGGCTTGTCCTAACCCTGTAAAAAAATGGGTTTAAAGATCTCGCTAGGTTACCCTGCCTCTCATAGTGCTACAGCTTGTGCTCTGGCTAATTCCCATTCCCCATTATTTGGAGCACATTGAGGTGTCCCCCAAGGGACCCCAGAAATCAGGGTAACAATAGCGCCAGTGCCTTGGTCAGACCTCAGCTGTAGTACAGTGTCCAGTTCTGGGCAGAACGGTTCAGGAGGGATATGGACAAGCTGGAATGTGTTCAGAAGAGGGCAACCGAAATGGCAGAAGGCCTGGAAACCACTATATTTCCACCTGAACTGCCAGGGTTCTGTCATTCTATGGAAGCCTGAGATTAGGGAGGGGCTTTTCAAATTCTCAGCCAGAGATTTCCACTGTTCCACCAAACTGGATCTCTCAGGCTCCTACACGATGCAGCCATGACAGTTAAAGTGGAATCATAGGCCCTTTTCGCACTAGGCTTTTTGCGCGAGCGGGGGCGGGCGGCTTGCGGGAAAAGCCTAGTTCGGGAGCCTGCCGGTTCCCCGCTGGTTCCTTCCGCAGCCGAAGGAACCAGCTGGGAAACGGCACCGTTCCGGAGGCGGCAGCGGCTCGTGAGTCCATCCCCCCCCGCACGCGCAAGAAAGGAGCCTGTCGCTCCTGGCGCGCGCGGGGGGCGGGCGCGACTGTCCCTCGCTCCTGGCGCGCGCGGGGGGCTGCTCGCGACAGCCTCCCGATCGCGCGCGCGCGCACGGGGGGCGGGCGCGACTGTCCCTCGCTCCTGGCGCGAGCGACAGTCACGCCCGCCCCCCCGCGCGCGCCAGGAGCGAGCGACAGTCGCGCCCGCCCCCGCGCGCGAGCGGGAGGCTGTCGCGAGCAGCTCCCCCGTGCGAAGCAGGATGCTCTCGCATCCGCCGCGCTAGCTCCCCACCCCGCCCCTTCGTTCCGCACGGGCGGAGGGAAGGAGGCGCGACCCGGCCGCCTCCCCGACGCACCGCACTACAGGTGAGTGTGTGTGGGCGCCGGGAGCGTAGCGCGAGCGCGGGGTGATTTTCGCTTGAAAGCGAAAATCAAAAACCCCGCGCTCGCGCCGCTGCAGCCCCGTGAGAGCGCCGGAAGTGGGAGTGCGTCGTGCGGAGCGACGCTCCCACTCCCGCACGGCTCACGAGGCTATTTCGCCCGGGAAAGCCCGTGCGAAAAGGGCAATAGAGATGTGAGTGTGTGGTGTGAAAGGGATGTCCATTGCACCCAATTCTTAAGCTTAATCCAGTTTGTATTTGGGGATATGGATGAAAGGGTTAAACTAAAGGGCTTCCCAGAGGGAGGGAGGGAGAAGACTGTGAACTGGAAGGAGCCCAGTATGTTTGTAAAGGCAACTGTCCTGGGGCTGCCAGCATCAGAATCTTCTTGTCTTGTTCTGCTCCTCTTTTTCCATAGCTGGGCAAATCTGTGTGCTCCTGGGGGCATCTCCTGAAGATCTTCCTGGCAACATCCGCTGAAGACAAAAGAGGTTTTCCCTTCACCCTCAAACTGCCTGGTTCCATTTTTAATTTAGTAAAGTAAATGCATTAAATAATTCACCAGGCCAGCTTTGAGCAACTCTCCCTGTAGCTCCAAGGCACGCAAAGCAAGGCTGCTACGAATGCAGCCACTTAGCAGTGCAGTCCTGCCAGACAAAACGGTTCCTGGGTTGGACAGAGTCCCCTCCCTTCAATTCTTTGAGATTCTCCTGGAGGAGCAAACTGAATGTCCACATGCCATCAGGACTGCTCTACGGCCCTCTGCTCTGCTTGAGCTGATTGTCCCACAGAGTGGGAAAGATTTGGGGGGGGGAGAGGAAGAGCCAGGAGGAGGAGGACGTGTGGACTCAGAGAGCTGGAAGGGACTCTTGATGGAACCTCCTGATGCCATCATAGGAGATACATGGGTAAAGCCCTCCCAAGAGATCACTTAGCATCATAGATTTTTAGAGCTGGAAGGGACTTCAAAGGCCACCTAGTCCATCTCCCTGCCATACACAACTAAAGCACTCCCAAAAGATTGCTATCCAACCTCTGCTTAAATATCTCCTAAGGAGGAGAGAGATTTCACCATCCTTGAAGGCTGTCCATTCCACAGTCAAACATCAGGACACTTTCCAGGTTTCTATTCTTCATATTGTTCCAGGTGAAGTCTGACAAAAACAGAATGGAGTAGCATTGCTATATTCCTCCATCTGGACACTAGACTCATGCTGATGCAGCTCACAATCACCTTGGCTTTTTTAGCTGCTGCACCACACTGTTGACTCATGTTTAGTTTGTGGTCTGCTAAGACCCATAGATCACTTTCACATGCATGCTTTGAAGCCAGGTGTCACCCATCTTGTAGTTCACTTTCCTGTCTAGACAGAGTACTCTACCTTTATGCTTGCTGAAATTCATTTGGTTAGCTTTGGCCCAGCTCTCCAATTTCTCAAGGTGTGATCCTGTTCCCTGGGATATTAGCTACTCCTCCTGTCTAATTTGGAGTCATCTGCAAATTTGATAAGCAAGCCTTCTAGTCCATAAGCTAAGCCATTTATAAATATCTTAAACAATACTGGTTCCAAGACAACCCTGAGGCACCCCATTGGTCACTTCTTTCCAGGATGAAGAGCAACCGTTGGTGAATATTCTTTGGGTTTGGTCTGCCAACCAATCTCAGATCCACCTAACTGTAACACTGCCTAGCCCACACTTCTCCAGCTTGACTGCAAGGATATTTAGGGAGTGGGAATCTTTGCTGGAAAACCATCCATAGTGGAGAGATCACCACCTTCCACTACCTTCCACCAGGATGATCTATGACCTCCACTTTCAGTAGAATGTCCACTGCTGTACTCTCAGACAACTCTTACTGTCAGAAAGGCCTGCCCAGAGTTTGGTAGGAATCTTTCTTCTTGTCACTGAATCCATTGAGGTTAGAGACCTGCCTTCTTCGGTGGCAGAAGACAAGCTCATTGCACCATCCACATGGTGGCTGCTCTGCAGATATCTGGAGATATCTGTATGCTGTATCACGTGATTTTTAGTGTTCTGTTCTTTGGTCAACACACTCAACTCCTTCAACTGTTCCTCTTGGGCTCTGACTCACTAAGCTTTTACCATCCAAGGCAGCAGATGATAATTCTCTTCCAAACTTTGTTGCCCAGGGCTAGACAGAGGGCCACTCCAGGAAAGATCTAACCAAGCTCAAATGCTCTCCTTCATCTGCTCATAATGCTTCTCTTCAGCTCTTCAGGCTGTTAAGCTCATCTTATGTCCTCTTTCTGCCAACTCAGGTGTTACCTCCCCCTTCCATTTCCAGGTAATTGCAAATTTTGTGAGTGTCCCCTTACTCTATCATCCAATCATTTAGAAGGACCTTGAACAGCAATTCTGGGCCTCGGGAAGGACCCGGCAGCACTGCTGTCATCGCCTCTCTCGCTGACAATGAGGTGCCACTGATGCACACTCTGTCTCACAGCTTCAGCTCCCTCTCATTCTCAAGTATGAGCCACTTGACAAAGTTGTTGCGAAGATCACAGAGATAATGACGGATGATCTTTTGGTGTCTTACGCATGCACTGAACTCCTAGATGGGAGCAGTGGAACATTTTGGTCTGATGTGGAAATCTGCATTCAGTTCAAGGTTGCAGAAGCAGACTTGCACATGTGGTGTCATTACTCATGGGTGCAAATTGTCACACAGATGTGCAGTAATGCACACTGAAAATTGTCCAGCGATGCCCATCGGCTATATGAGGTGAGGTAGCATAACAATGGGAGCATGAAGGGTCTCAGCCACTGGGGTCACAGAACTTTGAATACACACAACACTGTGTGTGTGTGTGTGTGTGTGTGTGTGTGCACCATTTTGCCACAAACCCCGAGCTATTGACAGCTTTTGCATTTCCTAGGGGGTCTTTGGGATAGGTCTATGGAGACTGAAGGTAGGTTGCCTTCTTGCCCCACTGATCTCTGTCCTGGGGTGCTTTTCCTGTTCACTGCAGATCCCTCTTTTTCACACCTCCACACCCTTTTCCTGTGTGTTTACTGCAACCTTCTCCCATCACAGGTGCACACTCTCTTTCCTTGCTATTTTTTCAGCAGAGAGCCACCCTAGGGTGCTTTGGCTGTGGAGTTTCTCCCCTGGAAGGGGATTGGACCACGTGTGGCTCTTTGGGGTCCCTTCCAATTCTTCAGATCAGCAATTCTCTGAAATCCCTTTTCTCTCCCTTTCAACTCTCTCAACCTCTCCTCCATGGATCCATCCTTCTCCCTGGAGCCTTGATTTAAAACCATTTTAAAAAAATAAAAAAGTAGTTTCAACAAACTGAAAAGCATATTAAAGAATTTAACAAGTGAAACACAGATTTAAAAGGTTAAAATAGTTTAAAACTGTGCGCACAGACATTTTTGGATAAATCCGTTAGGCCCCAAAGGCCTCCCAAGCTTTTATGCCTGCTCCGTATCTGCTTCATGTTATTAATTTCATAGCAGAACCTTCCAGCATTGCCAGGAAGAATTTATATTGGCAGGAGTTAACTGTAGAGGTGTGTACCAAGGTACACACACACACACACTCACAGATTGAGAGAGAGAGAGAGAGAATTTCTGGGGAATCCAGCAGGCATAATCCATACCTGGGGCACTACTAAGCTCCCTCCTTTTATCCAGTTCTGACAAAAAGAAAATGAGAATTTGGATTCCTTGTGACTGCCAATGGGAGGCATCAGTCTGGGGTCTTCCAAGTCTACTCAGGAAGGTGGGCAGGTGTCTGTGTGTGTGGGTGTGTGCGGGTGCGCGCGCACATGCACTCAAGGTGTACTGCCTTTCCATACCTGAGCAGAAGTGGACCACATTTTGAAGCACCCTGTCAGAGTCTGAACTGAATTTAGGCATCTGTGCGCATCTCTGACACAAACCTTTTTCTTCACCCTAAAAGTGCTTCCATAGCTATGGTTAAATATTTGAAGAGATGTCACGTTGAAGACACAGCAAGCTTGTTTTCTGATGTGCCATATCCTAGTGCTCTAGGACACTATAAAGCAATGGATTCAAACTACAGGGAAAGAGATTCTGTTATGACGGTTATGCTATGTCCGGTGAGAGCACTAGATATCCTTCTGATATCAAATAATTTGACCTTTGCTTGACCTTTCTCTGCCACCCTCCTCCATGTGTTTGCAGAGGTCCACCGGACAAGCACATATTGGGCGCAGCCGTTAATGGTTGTGCATTCCAAACCTCATTGAGGCAGGCAGCTTAAGCCTCTCCGATGCTTCAGGGAAAAACCTCCCTGCAAACCAGCTTTGCTCAGTGCGAATCTTTACAAAGACGCATGGCCAAGTGCCGAGCCATTCCTTTATGTCGGGCCATCAGCGTCCTGGTCATACAATTGTCATCCAGCGCTAAGCCCATCATGCAAAACCTGACCTTTTCCAACTCCTTTGTCCAGCACCAAATTTCCTTTGTTCTCACCGGGCATGGCATAGCCTATAGGTAAAATCCAACCTATAAAAGGTCCCCATTTTCGGGACTTCCTCGGAACACTCTGGACTGCTATCCCACCTTGCTGTCGGTTTGTCCAGTGAACTCCTCTCAGCGAACCATGCTGAGCTTTCATCCCTGCAACCCCATCTTCTCTCCAGGTCTACGAGACCAGGTGTCGTATTACCCATTCGTATTACCATTACAAAGCTCTCCATTTCCATTTCTAGTTAGCTGTGTGCATGTGGTGTCTTTTATGTTATTTGTGCTCAATAAACGTTATTTTTGTTACTTTAAAACTTGTCTGACGACGCTCTCTGACCTGAAGCCGTAGACATAGGGTACAAGATCCTAGCTGAAGTTACCCTGCCTCTTGTTAGCTTAAGAGAGTGCTTGAGCTTAATTTCCCCATCTTGTGTATTTATTTGGTTATTTGGGTGCCCCTCCCGGGACCCCCAACATACAGGGTAACAATTCCACCTTAACTGCAAGAAGAAATTCTTGATGGTGAGAGCCATTCGACAGTGGAATATGCTGTCTCCTCCTTCTTTGGAGGTATTTCAATAGACGCTGGATGGCCCTCTGTCAAAAGGAGGGCTTTGATGTGTCTCCCTGCATGGCAGAAGAGGTTGGGCTCGACGGCCCCTGTGGTCTCTTCCAACTCTTTGATTCTATGATTCTTTAGAATCCTGGGATTCATAGTTTGGGCAGTGGGACTTGCAGTTCTCTACCTTAGGGCTCTTGTCACCTCCCCTGAACTGAAGTATGAGGAGAGTTTTCTGGCTGAGGGTTCTACTAAGTGCCTCACTAAACTGCACTTCCCCAGATCCCCACAGGACGGGACCATGACAGTCAAAGGAGCATCAAAGCACTAGAAGGCTCTTCTGGTTTGATCTAAAGAAATGTGGGTTCCAGAAACCCTTCTGGCTTTGTCAGGTTTTGCCAACTGTTGCTGCCTCCGTCCACACTTGATCTATTCTTTTGGGAGGATGTTTGCAGTGGTTTCTGAGATCTGCACTAGGACTCTTCCAAAGGTAAAAAAAAAAAAAAAAAAGGGCATGGACTGCCGAGGAGGTCCTATGCTCTGGAGAGCAAATTTTGTCCTCTCTGATTTTTATTTTATTTTATTTTATTTTATTTTTTGGTTAAATTTCATGATTGATACCTAGCATCCTGTTTGTGATTTCACACACAGTTTCCTGTAGAAAAGTGGCTGAGCCTTTTTCTTTGACAAAGAACATTCAGTGGAAGGTAGCAGTAGCATAGTTGCATGAGTGGCACCGCGGTGCATTTCATATGCAGATGTGCATTATGCATAGCACACTCCACAGGAAGGTCCGTATTTTGCACCACACTCTTTGCACATTCTGTGGTCCAGTGCTGCAATGAACTAATGTATAATTGTCAATTGCCAGAGTGCCATGTGACATGCAGTCTCCTTCTTGTAGGATCTTGGCTACCGTATTCATGTGCAAAAGTGTCCTCTCAGTGATGCTCTGTCACTCAAAAAAGAGCGGGAGGGGGAGGGGGAAGAAGAGTTTGTCTTTCAATATGTCCCAGAATGGCGGGGGGGGGAATTAGAGTAAGCATAAAATATTGCAATTAACAGAGACATTTGGATATACCACAGACTTTTGACATGTTCGCCTTCTCTGGAGGAGCCCATAACCACGTCTATGGAAAACCACAAGAGTGGAATTATACAGTGACGTTCCTGGTCGCAACGTCTTTTCTTTTTCCGGTTGCAACACCTATTTTGAATGCCATGCCTCTTGGAAGTGGTTTCCCGACTCATCTTTCCATTTTAGAAAAAAAGCCAGCAACAACTCCAGTCTAATGTGCAAATATTATCAGTGTTTGTGCATAAATGTTGCCCGAATACCCAAACACGGAGTATCCAAAAGAGATAGAGAAATTAATGAATTCGACTGAAAGATGCTTCAAGACCGCCAACAGCGACTGCAGGCTTATTAGACCAAAAGCGAATCTATTTTTTCATTTAAGCTGCATCCTTAGGAAGGCGAGCCGGTATCTGAGGCCATTAATTTCTGAACGGGAGATGCAAATGATCTGTGCAAAGCATCTTATTTTTTTTTTCCTTTTTTGCAAAATGCCAAACATTAAACAAACTACAGATATTTGGGTGTTAATATTCTGTTGCCTAGATGGGATTTTGATAATCTAGTCAGCTTCCCATCTCTGGCTTAGTTATCACTTCATGAGTCAGTGGCTTAGAAAGATTGCATCTCCCTCTGAACTTCAAACTTCACACGCTGCCGAGCCGTTCAAGTGAATGTCACCGGGAAGGGCTTGGAGGAAAGGCGTCCAGGGAGGGGGGAGGAGGAGGAGGAGTGGGGACCGGGCCAAGAACACAGCCAGGCAGCTGCTGGACCCGGAGAGTTGCTGCTAATGGGCGACTCTGGAGGCTTTTGGGGAGGGGGAGGCGGGGGCAAGTGGCCCAGAGCAAACAAAGGCGCACAGCTGCAGCCAGGAAAGGGAGGGCTGGGGATTTGGTTTGGCTCAGGTTTCCACAGAGAACATTCCAAGATCCACAAATTGATTGACAAACAAGGAGGCCAGAATCCTTCTGTTAGTGTTTCAGGCTCCAGTGGAGGCGACTGGACTTTTGTTCTCCAGCACAAAACATTCACATACAGCACAGGACTGAGGAAGGAGGGTTCCCACTGGGCTGCTGTTGAGTATGGCTGTGCATTGTGCACGAATGCACCTCACTTTGCACATTGTTGAACATGGGTGAATATCACATTGCATGTGGCTGCAGATTGCACACTGTGCAAGTAGATAAAAATGCACATTTGGTTGCACAATATCACAATTCACTACTTAAGTGGCACTGCCAACCTGTGTGAAACTATGTGAGCATAAAGCCACACTCTGTCTCTCCTCAGTGTAGGATCTGGGCTGATACGAATAACTTGTTGCTCGCTATGTGCCTTCAAGTCATTTCCAACTTACGGCAACCATAAAATGAACGTTTCACAGGATTTTCTGGGGCTGAGAGTGTGTGACCCACCCAAGATCACCCAGTGGCTTTCCATAGCCAAGCAGGGAATCAAACCCTGGTCTCCGGGGCTGTGGTCCAACATTCAAGCCACGACGCTGCACTAGATTTAGAAATAACTTGACTTTTCTTTTTGAAAAAATTGTGAGAGAAGCGAAACTGATAAATTTGTCCACCCACCCAGAGGGCTTCAAGCCCTGTGCTTGTAAGTTTGGATCCCTGTGCTTTCAGCCATATTTCAGGTGCTGAATTAGGACTGCCATCTTTTTTTCCTGAGAGGCTCCTCAGTTTTTACATCTTTTGCAGTATATTGGTATCAATTGCTCTATGTGCATTTTAACTATGACTTTTAACTCCATCTGTTCTGCACCCCACCTCGAGCCTTGAGGAGAGAAATCTTGGAGGACAGGAGAAGTTCCAGCAGATTGGAAGAGAGCAAATGTTATCCCCATCTTCAAGAAGGGAAAGAAAGAGGACCCAAATAATTATCGCCCAGTCAGCCTGACATCGGTACCCGGAAAGATCCTGGAGCAGATCATTAAGCGTTCAGTTTCTAATCATTTAGAAAACAACGCAATAATCACGAGAAGTCAACATGGATTTCTCAAAAATAAGTCATGCCAGACTAATCTGATCTCTTTTTATGATAGAGTTACTAGCTTGATAGATGAAGGGAATGCTGTGGATGTAGCATATCTCGATTTCAGTAAGGCCTTTGACAAAGTTCCCCATGACATTCTTGCATCGAAGCTAGTAAAATGTGGGCTAGACAGGGCTACTGTTAATTGGATATGTAATTGGTTGACCGACCGAACCCAACGGGTGATCACGGATGGCTGCTTTTCATCCTGGAGAGAAGTGACTAGTGGGGTGCCACAAGGTTCTGTCCTGGGCCCAGTGCTGTTCAATATTTTTATCAATGACTTAGATGAAGGAATAGAGGGCATGCTCATCAAATTTGCAGATGACACCAAATTGGGAGGGGTTGCTAATATGCCAGAGGACAGGATCAAAATTCAAAATGACCTGGATAGATTGGAGAGCTGGGCCAGGGCGAACAAAATGAAATTCAACAGAGAGAAATGTAAGGTCCTACACTTAGGCAGAAATAATGGAATACAGAAATATAGGATGGGGGACACGTGGCTGGATAGCAGTACGTGTGAAAGGGATCTAGGAGTCTTCATAGACCACAAGCTGAACATGAGTCAGCAGTGTGATGCGGCAGCCAAGAAAGCCAATGCAATTCTCGGCTGCATCAACAGGAGTATGGTGTCTAGATCGAGGGAGGTACTGGTACCACTCTACTCTGCTTTGGTTAGACCCCATCTTGAATACTGTGTCCAGTTCTGGGCACCCCAATTCAAGAAGGATATTGACAAGCTGGAGCAAGTCCAGAGGAGGGTGACCAAAATGGTGAGAGGCCTGGAAAACATGCCCTATGAGGATAGACTGAGAGAGCTGGGTATGTTTAGTCTGCAGAAAAGGAGGTTAAGAGGGGACATGATAGCCATGTTTAAATATTTGAAGGGATGCCACGTAGAGGAAGGAGGGGGCTTGTTTTCTGCTGCTCCAGAAACCAGGACAAGGAGCAATGGATTCAAGCTGCAGGAAAGGAGATTCCACCTGAACCTCAGGAAGAACTTCCTGACAGTCAGGGCTGTCCGGCAGTGGAATCTGCTGCCTCGGAGAGTAGTGGAGTCTCCTACCTTGGAGGTTTTTAAGCAGAGGCTTGATGGCCATCTGTCGGGAGTGCTTTGAGGGTGTTCCTGCATGACAGGGAGTTGGACTGGATGGCCCGTGTGGTCTCTTCCAACTCTACATTTCTATGATTCTATGAGAGGTGGGTAATATTATTATTGTTGTTGTTGTTGTTGTTGTTGTTATTATTATTATTAAGCAGGCAGATATAACATCACCCTATCCCTGCTAGGAATGTAATGAATGCTAGCTGTACTTATTAAATGCAGCCAATATAGAGAGGTGGAAATGTCATGTGAGCTTTTTTTTCCGTGAAGAATTTATCTAACTTTGCAAAGCAGACGTGTGAGGTGGTTGGAATCTCAGATAGGAACGATACAGGCAGTCTTCTCCATCCTGGGGACGGGAGCATCAACCCCACTTCTCAGCCACTGGATACCAGTGAGGACGCTGTTTGGTTTAGTTTGATGTGAACTTTCCAACATTTGTAAGTTTCTTCACAACCTGGAAGAAAAATTCTTGAGATTTTTTTTTTTTTAAATTGAAGACCATGAATGAAGAGAAACTGGTGTGTCCTGTCCTTTGTAGCCACATCTACACATATTCCTGGCCACCAGCCATAGCCAGCTGGGTAGGTTCATGGAGGACTTCCACCAGGGCTGGTGAGCTGCTGTCACTGGACCCACCAGATCTTGTGGACCTGCAACCCCAAGCTTTACTGGCTACGGGGGGCTAGGGGTTCAAGCTCAACTATTGCTAAAAAGCCAAACCCTGATCTAGAGCCAGCCAGTCAGTTCAGGCCTTAGGGAGCTGGGCTTGCTTAGCTTGGAGAAGAGAAGCCAGAGAGGTGACACGATGCAGCCCTCTTTAATTAACCAAAGAGGTCTCAGCACATAGAAGATGGGGAAACCTTGTTTGCTGCTGCTCTGGAAACTAGAACGTCAGCCAATTGATTCAGATTGCAAGAAAAGGGGTTCCACCTAAATATTAAGAAGGTTTATTTTACTCTAATAGCTGTCTGAGAGAGGCTCTCCTTTGTTTCTACAGAAAGGCTGGATGACCTCACTTGTGGTTTTCTTTCACTGGCATCAGGAGGCTGTGATATCAACAACGGGCCAGTTTTCCATGGAGTGCAACGAAACCAATATGTCACACACCAGCAGGGGATTCCAAATAATAAAAATAAAAAAAAATCTTTTATCCAACCCAGGTTGAATTCAAGAGATGTCTGGGGGAATTCCAGATCAGACGTGCAGAACAAAACAAACAGACAAAAAGCAAATACACTTATACTTCCCATAAGAAGCCAGCATACTAAGTTGCATCACTTCTGCATAAACTCTGGTGGGTTTCAGGTGTCAGGCCATACAAGGCATGTAAGACCCCCCCTCCCGTGCAAATGCTTCAGTCATTTGACACCATCTGTCATTTATCCAAAGTGGAGCCTGCTTGCATTCCTGTATTCTAGGAGGGTAGAACTGTTGTCTCCTTTGTTATCTGCAATATACATCCTCTTCTCTGTGCTTCCGTGTCTCCCAGGTCAAGCAGATGCCTCTTCAAGGCCGATTTACTAATTTCCAGGAGCCTCTGTTAATAGCGAAGCAGGCTAGGAATAACTCAAAGGGCCCAGGGAAATTCTGCAGAGGCCTGGTGCTGATTTCTTTATAGTATTACATGCTACTCTAAATCCCATCATTCTCTGGCTCCCAGGCTTCTCTCTCTGTTGGACTAGATGGCCTTTGGACCTCTCTCATCTGGAGTCTGGAAGCTCCTTCTCAGAAGACAAAGCCGGCTGACTGCCTGACAGGTGGGGGGGAGTTCTGTTCCAGGTTTCTTTATTGACAATGGTTTTTGGTTTGGTTTTTTTGCTTCAAGGGAGTCCCTCCCTGCTTTGGTTTTGTCAGCAATTTGGAGCAACGTGGCATCTGTCACAGAGCTGCCCCCAGGCACAGGCACTGCAAAAACTCTAAAAGGAGAGGCCAAAGGGTTGGGAAGTTATGAAGGATGAAAAATCACAGTTTCAGTCTTTGTTTTTCCTTTTTTGTTTCCAGCTCAGTTGACTTCCAGGTCCTCTAAAGGGCTTCTGTGCTTTAATAGAGTGAGCCAACAGCAACACTTTGCTGAGAAAAGTACGGAAGTGCTCTCCTGCACACTGGACTGATTTTCAAGGGATGGGTGGCTTTGCTTTGTCAAAAGTTTAGTGTGGGCAATTTACTGGGTTCTTTGTTGTGTGACTCTGTGAGGCGTGCATGTGAGACACACCTGCGCACAGACATACACACTGGTTTGACTCCCCTGGGCCATTTTCACACTAGCCTGTTATAGCGCGATGATTCCACTTTCAACATCCTCTGGAATCCTGGGGTTTGCAGTTCCGGGAGAGGCCGGCTAGCCCCTCCCGGAACTGCAAACCCCAGGATTCCAGAGGATGTTGGAAGTGGAATCATCACACTATAACAGGCTAGTGCAGAAATGGCCCTAGGCTACTTCTGCATGAGACTGTTATAGCACTATTATTCTGCTTTCAACATCCTATGGAATCCTGGGGTTTGGAGTTTAGGGAGGGGCCTCAAAGGCCATCTTCAAAGGCCCCTCCCTAAACTGCAAACCCCAGGATTCTAGAGGATGTTGAAAGTGGAATAATAGCGCTATAACAGTCTAGTGTGGAAAAGGCCCTAGCGTTAGTCTCAACAGTAATCTTTGACTAAAAGCAACCTTCTGAACGAGATACTTCCAGGAGCCCAGACCAAACAGTGGTCATAGCTTTGTAGTCTTCCTCTTCTCCCATTGCCTTCCACTTTTTCCAACATGATCTTAATTATCATAATGAAGACGACAAAATAATTAAAGATTTTCTGTATCTTGGTTCAGCCAATCAAGATGAAGACTGCAGCCAAGAAGTCAGAAGAAGGCTAAGACTTCAAAGGACAACCATAAAGAAACTGCAAATCATTGAATACTAAAGTAAGAATCGTCCAGGCCGTGGTATTTCTGATTTCTGTATAGGATTGTGAAAGCTGGACGGTGAAGGCTGACAGGACAAAAATCAATCCATGTAGGCCTGGAAGAGAGCTTTATGGAGACCATGGACTGCCCCCCCAAAACAAATAAACAAGTCCAAGAGCAAATCAGGCCTGAACTCTCCCTACAAGCTAAAATAACTGAACTGAGGCTGTTGCAGTTTGGACATGCCATGAAACAGTAAGACTCATTGTAGGGCAGAATAGGGTTGGACTGGATGGCCCTTGGCATCTCTTCCAGCTCTATGATTCCATGATTCCATGGTTCAAACCACTATACCACCCTGCCTCTTGATTGGGTCATTGGGAAAGATTACGATGCCTGTATGAGTAGAAGGGAGAGCTGGAATAGGACCTTTTGCTTTATGGTGAGTAGCATAGAATCATAGAGTTGGAAGAGACCCCAGGGGCCATCCAGTCCAACCCCCTGCCATGCAGGAACCCACCTCAGAGCACCACTCTAGCTTCTCCCCTGTCCCCTCCTCACCCTCCAGCTGCACTGCTTGGAGCTTTGCAGGTGAGGACCCTCCATAGCAGAACAGTGTGGCCTGCCTTCTGCTGTCTCCAGAGCAGAGGTGCAAGGCCACTCCAAAGGCCCCCTCTCCAGCGCTCCTACCAGACATGCCTGTGAGGGTGCCACTGCTGGAAAAGCCTCTTTCAAACATCTTGGGGAATCTTTGTTTCAGGCTGTAGAGATTTACTCATGCCCATCTCTCAGTGTGCTTTAGCTGTGAATTTCCTGCACTGTCATTAAGGGATTGGATGAGATGGTCCTGGGGACTGTCTTTGATTGGCAGCCTCCAAGGTCTGTCTTGGGGAATGAAGCTTGACCAGAGTCTGGCATTGGGATGGCCTCATGTTCTGCTGCTCCAGAAGGTGGGAGCTAAGCCACGGATTCAAATGACAAGAAGGGAAAATCTCCATATACCTCAGAAAGAATAGCTGTTGGACAGAGGGGGCCCTTCTTGTCTGGAGTTTTCTAAAGAAAACTGGGGGGGCACTTTCCCAAAGTGGTTTAATGGTTGACTTCCCACTCCATCATTGACCAGAGGTTGGTCGAGATGGTCCTTAGGGCTCAATGCCAGCTCTATAATGCTAGGGCAAAAAAAAAGGTGTCACACCATCTCTCCAATTGCTCAAAGCAGACAGAGAACTGGAAAGGGGGGGAGAAAGGGGAGGGCGGACATCGTTATGAGCTTGCTCCAGTCTTAATGAAGTAGTGCTGGCCCACTGCTGGGAGCAGCTCATTTGAGAAAAGCATTGCCCAGCTTTCCTGTTCCAGCAGGACGTGATTTAATTTAATTAAAACAATTGCAGCAGACCAACGCAGAATGAAAGACGCTTAATCCCTTTCTCTCATATATATATATATATATATATATATATATATATATCCATTACCATAGCCTGTAAATGAACATAGTGCATAATGCACTAATACCGAAACCAGCACAGCTCAAGTGGAAACAACTTTCCCATTGTGTGGTCTTGAGCGCTTTCAGCCACGCTCCACTCACGTCCGGTACATTTAACATCCAATCTGGTGCTCAAGTCTCCCCTGCAGAGGGGACTTTCTTTCTCCACCTACAGATTGTGTAAATTAATGTGGTGTGCCAGAGTGCGTTAGAGCAAGGTACTTCTCCAGAGCACCACGTCCGGTGTTTACACAGCATAACCTGCCAACCTTTGGGGAGCAAACAAAGTGGCGACTTGGACAAAGCCCAGCATATTAAAAAGGTCACCATCACCATCACCACCACTGTCCGGTGCTCAAACAACTCTCCTCTTCTGGAGGGAGTTAGCAGACAGGCAGTGATTTCTTTTCTCACGCCAGCAATGAGTCGTGGGACAAACAACTTAATGAGGCAGCTGGCATCAGCCGGAGACCCAGGAAACCGCTTTGTGGAGCCTGCAGCTGGTTGCCGAAATGCTTTCTTTAAAAGAATCCTAGAATCCTAGAGTTGGAAGAGACCGCAAGGGCCGCCAGTCCAACTCCCTTCTGCCACTCAGGAAGACACAATCAAAGCCCTCCCTTGGACAGATGGCCATCCAGCCTCTGCTCAAAAACCTCCAAAGAAGGAGGAGATGCCACCACGCACAAAGAAGAAATAATGAGGGTGAACTCAGAGCTTCTCTGGGAGGTGATGAAAGGTGGTTGCCAGCCCTCCCAGTTCCCACAGGAAAAAGTCTGAGGGATGGGGAAATGAAGGAAACAGAAATCAATGGACTTATGGAACCGTAGAACTCTAGAGTTGGAGGAGACCCCAAGGGCCGCCCAGTCCAACCCCCTTCTGCCACGCAGGAAGACACAATTAAATCCCTCCCTTGGACAGATGGTCATCCAAAGAAGGAGGAGAAGCCACCACACATTATTTATTATATTATTATTATTATTATTATTATTATTATTATTATTATTATTACTACTACTACTACTACTACTACTACTACTACTACTACTACTATTTATTTGTATCCCGCCTTCTCCATATGGATCGAGGTGGCGAACAATTTACAGATAGCATGTATTTCGAAACATTTCTATACATGCCCCCAACAAGCTGGGTACTCATTTTACCGACCTGCGAAAGGATGGAAGGCTTTCACACAAAGAAGAAATAATGAGGGTGAAAGAGGAACTTCCATCTGAACTCAGAGCTTCTCTTGGAGGTGATGTAAGATGGTTGCCAGCCCTCCCAGTTCCCACAGGAAAAAGTCTGATGGATGGGGAAATGAAGGAAACAGAAATCAATGGATTTATGGAACCGTAGAACTCTAGAGTTGGAGGAGACCTCAAGGGCCACTCAGTCCAACCCCCTTCTGCCAGGCAGAAACATACAACCCCAGCAATCCCTCTGACAGGCAGGCAGGCAGGCGGGCAGCCTCTGTTTAGAAACCTCCAGATGAGGTTTCCTGAAGTTTGTATCCATTATTCCACAGTGTCCCAGTCTCTGGAGCAGCAGAAAACAAGCTTGCTCCATCCTCCATAAGACATCGCTTCAAATATTTAAACATGGCCCTCATTCCCCCTCTTCACTTTCTTTTCTCCAGGCTGAACATCCCCAACCCCCTGTGATAATGGAGGTTTCCCATTATATAGACTTGGCTAAAGGGGGATACTTCCCTCTTCAGGTAAACCAAGGGTTAATGAGGTGTTGGGATTAGATTACATTTCACTGTGGGTCAACATCACAGGTCACAGGGTGAGAATTGCCCAATCAAAAAAGAAAGAGATGAACATCTTCAGGATGCTTCGAGATGCTTCCAAGGAGAAGTTATAAACTCCTTGGGAGGCCATGTTGGAGAGAGATAACAAAGGGATAACAAAGAGACAACAAAGGAACCTCCTGGAGATGGGTTTTGGGCCAGTAGAAGGTTGCAGGCCATAAGCCTCGCCTCCTGGCTTCATCCCTCTTAGAACATCTAAGCCTGTGAACCATCTGTGAGTACTAGAATACGGTAGTTAGCCACGTTAGGCTTTTTATTATTTTGGAGGCTGGCTGATCTAAAGAATGTACCTGTGTTTTTGTATCTGTTTTTGTGACTCCTTGTAACTAAGCGTACCTGGGAGGGGGGGGCCTCTCATGTGTGTTATTGCCTTGTTTATTTGCATGCCTTGAATAAATACTTTCTGTAAGACCTCTGTTTCCTCTCCATCTCCCACGCCAGACGCTAGATAGAACTTCCCCACCCAGAGAAGAGGGGGAACGGGAAGGTCCTTAAGATTAAGGATTGTCAATCTACTGAGCAGAGTCCCACTGTGCTGTTCAGTTTATTCAGAATTCAGTGGGTGGTGGCAGTTAGGAAAATTAATCGCGCTGGGATAATTTCCAGACCCTCTCAGGAGTGGAAATCCAACTTGGGGGGGGGGTGTCAGGACCCTGGCACTCCAGGACTCAAGCTCTGAGTCTGAACCAGAGGACTTCAAAGCCATGGAGCCTGCTGCACCAGCAGAGCCCACAGAGGCTGCCCCGGCCACAGAGTCCCTGGCTTCAGTGCCAGGGGCTGCCTCAGACTCAGCCCGGCCAGAAGAGTCAGACAGTGAGATGCCAGAACAGGTGCCTACCTACCAGCAGCATCGGGAGCAAAGGAGTGCCCTCAGGAGGTCAGAGCTTTTAAATAAGAAACTCCAAGCAATCAAGCTCCAGCTGAGATAGCACCTGGGGGAGTTGCCTGCCTACAAAAGCACTCACTCAGCCTTGGGTCTTTGTCGGCTCACAACCGTCCATTTTGGGGGTACCTGCGGGGACAGCGTGGATCCTTGCTTCCCCTCCCGGACCGCTGCCCGACCTGCTGGAGCATCGTCTCTCAACTTCTCTTGCTTAAAGACAGACTCTGAGGTACCTGGACTGACCGTTGTTCTGCCTGGCTGTGACGCAACTGCCAGGGAATCTCTTGCTGCAGAAAGTTCTTTTATGTATTGCCAGCCTTATCTGTTCATTACCGTTTTGCTGAAGTAAAGCTCTTTTATTTATTGCCTGCCTTATCTTTAACAAGCCCTGCTAACTGGCTCTTGGCTGATTTGTCAGGCCCTGGCGTTGACAAGGGGCTAGAAATGAAGTTCCAGTATGACACCCCCTAAGCTGCTTCTGAGAGGGCTTCATGGTTTCCAGACCTCCTACCATTTTGGCCGCCCTCCTCTGACCATTTTATTTATCTGCTGACTGATGTTTGCTCGGCATGCCTGGACCCCTGGGAGAATTTGTCCTGTTTCTTCATCCCTCCTCCTTTTTACCTCCTTCGTCTTCCCAGCCATGCCTCAGAGACCCCTCCCATCTTTCTGCCCCTTTTACGGGCTCAGGGGGGTCTTAGAAGCACGCCTTAGTCCTCCTCCCTTTTAAAGTCTCTTCACCGTTACCTCAGAGAGCCTCCTCCTCTTGTGAAGAGAACTTGTACCCAGTGTTACCTCAAAAGTGCCAAAAGGGGTGCCTGAAGCTTTCTGACACACAAATAGACATCCATCCATGGGGGGTATTTATTTATCTATGTATGTACGTCTTTATTGGTCTCAGGAATCTTAGCAGGAGTCCGTGAAAGAGCCCTCTCCCCATTTCCTGCTCCCCTTTTGCTTAGGATCAGGAATCTCAGCATGTCCTAAATACCCTGAAGGCACTGGATCCTGTCTGGTCTTGGAAGCTAAGTAGGCTGGGCCCTGGTTAGTGCTTGGATGGGAGACTGCCAAGGCATCCCAGGTGCTGTAGGCTTTTTTTCAGAGAAAGAAACTGCCAAAACCACATTCCTGGCCCGAGAAAACCCTAGGAAATTCATGGGGTCACCATAGCCAACAGGCAGCTTCAAGGCTCACACACACACACACACTCAGCAGCCATGTTCCAGCCCCCTTCTGTTCCCCCATCTTTTCTCTAGCTCAGGACTCTTCATGCCAGATCCTCAGACAGCCTTGACCTGTTCTCTACCATGTGAAAAAAAAAATCAAAATTATGTTTGGAATTTCAGCTTGAAAGTGGCCACTGAAACCTGGAGGGCAACAAAAATGCTCTGACTTGACGTTCCAGTGAGTTATGGCAGGCCGCACTTTTTTTTCCTTCTAGAAAAAGTTCCCCTACATTTTGAGCTGTTGACTTGAAATTGGGCATTGCCTCTTGCACGATAGCCAAAAATACTTTATGCAATTTTGGGGTGTCCCCCATGAATTCCCGATGACTTAATGGCTGTCTTCCTGCCTCCAGCTTGAAAGCCCAACTAGAAACAGAGCATCACAACTTGGACGCAAGCAGAAACACTCTGCCAGATTTTGAGGTATCTAGTACCACAAGTTATGACTGATACAGACAAACAGACATTCTCTTTTATTGGAACAGATAAAGTTTATAAGCATCCACTGAGTTTCAGTACTGAGCAAATTTAGGACGAGCGTACCTGACGCTTGGCACATGGCGTTGGCAAGCAACAGTTGGACTGTGCAGTCAGAGCCCCAGCAATAATCAAAAATAATACAGAGTGTCTGGCAGTAGGAAGTGCGCGTGGAGAGGAGATGATGCAGCCAGAGAGCAGGTCAGGAGACCCTGTCAGATGCCGGGTTGGCCTGAGAATCTCGAGAGCCATCACCTGGCCAGCAAGCAGCTTGCCTGCAGTTCCTCACTCAGGTGATCTTAAGCATGAATGCGCCCTTTTGCATCTGTGGATCTAAAAGTTCTCTTTTGACTTCACTATCTCACCAACAACGACAACCTTCAACATATTTATTTATTTATTGAAATATTTTGGAGAGCCTATGTAAAAAAGTAAAAAAATTGAATCATGGGCACTTTTCACACAGCATTTGCCATGTGAAAGGGCTCCTGGAGCATCACACGACTGAAAGGAGCGGTCCACATGACGCACTCACAATTGTGCAATGCTCCAGGGGCTGGCAGGCACTGATCAAGCACTATATCATTTTCGGCTTTGAGCCAAAAATGGTGCATGATCGCGCATCGCTCCAGGGCCCTGCACGCACTTGCCGTGCAGCGCTCACGCTTCCTGCCCCAGCACAGCCTGGGAAAATCCCAGGCTGCACTGTGGAAGGAAGAGGAGGGCCTCTCGTGCTACCTGCTCGTGAGCAGGCAGCAGCTGTGGAGCTGAAGCAACAGGGACGTCAGAGCCTCTCACAAGAGGCTGCTGGTGCGATCCCCGCACTCCAGGTGAGTTGTGGAAAGGGCCTTGCAATAATCCTTTGTCTAGTTCTTATCACCACAATTCAAGAACAACACTGATGAGTGGGAATGTGTCCAGAGGAGGGTGACCAAAATGGTCAAAGGCCTGGAAGCCATGAAGTCCTATGAGGAGCAGCTTAGGATGCTGGTGAGGTTCAGTCTGGAGAAGAGAAGGTGAAGATGTGACAAGATAGCCATGTTTAAATATTTGAAGGGATGTCATATAGAGGAAGGAGCAAACCTATTTTCTGCTGCTTCAAAGACTAGGACCCTTTTCGCACCTTACCTTTTTGTGGTGCTGGGGTGCAGGGCTCGTGTGACCAGCCTCCGGAGAAAGGCTCTCACTTCCCTGCTTCTTCAGCTCTGCACGAGCTTCCTGCTCGTGCGAGAGCCTCGCTTTTTCCTTTCGCAGTTAAGCCTGGGACCTCCCACGCTGCACTGAGACAGGAAGCGCGACTGGCCTGGCTCCCGAGGCTCCGCATGCCAGGTAAGTGTGCATGGGGCCCCGGAGCGATGCATGACCATGCAGCATTTTCGGCTTCAAGCCAAAAATGAAAAAATGCATGTGTGGTCCATGTCAGGCCCTTGAGCAAATGTGAGTGTGTCATGTGGACCGCTCCTCACATATGCCTGATGCTCAAGGGACCCTTTTGCATCGGAAATGCCATGTGAAAAGGGCCCAAGTTGGTTGTACATTACATTAGTTTACATGATACATACATTAGTTTACATAAAATCCAGAAAATGCAATATGCCAAATAATGGAATACAAGGTCACAAATTCCTTTGAAAAATCAATATGGTCCAAAAGCAGGACAATATCCTTGCAGTCCAAATGCCTGGATTGTACTGTTAGAAGTCATCAAAAACTTTCATTAAGCAGCAACAACACCAGCAGTAGTGTAAAATCTTAAGAAAGTAAACGGGTTTTTAATGTCTGTTTAGAGGCCTGAATTGTTGATACCAAATACAGTCCATTGGATGGGAGTTCCACATGTAAGAGATCAACTGTGAAAAAGCTCTGTCTCTTTGGTGTTGTCCCCATCTTGGGTCCATGAGCCCCACTTCAGGAACTGACTGCACAAATTGCAATCAGGACTATCTTTCACATAGTCAGACTGCATTTTTGCCCTGTTTGCTATTATGTTGTTGATCTTACATTGAGCATGAGCCAGCAGTGCAATGCTGCAGCAAAGAATGTGAATGTTATTTTAGCCTGCATTAATAGATGCATAGTTTCCAAGTCGAGGGAAGTAGCAGTCCCACCATATTCTGAGCTGTTCACACCTGATCTGGCATCTAGTTCAATGAGTATGGTAAGAGGTATAGAGAACAGGACCTATGAGGAGAGGTTGAAGCAACTGGGCATGCTCAGCTAGATGAAGAAAGAAGCGAGGAGTTACATAGGCATATTCTTTAAACTTCTCAATACGTCACAGAGAGGAGAAGGTAGGTTTGTCCTCTGCTGCTCCAGAGGGAAGGACCAGGTCTGATGGTTTGAAGTTACAGGAAGGTAGATCTTGACTGAACATGAAAGCAAGAGAACATGAGAGCAAGAGCAGCTTGGCAATGGAACCCCTTGCCTAGAGACAGGGGGTGGGGTCTCCTTCTCTGGGTGTTTTCCAAAAGACACGGGGCAGCTTCCTGCTGCTGGGGATGTCCTAGCAAGAGGGTCTGGATTGAGCAGGGGGTGATCTAGGTGCCCTATGAAGGGGCATGGACATGGGGAGGAGTAATTTGGGATGAAAAAGGCCATGTTTCCAAAAGGGGGGTGCAGAGGCCCTCAAAAGCAGCTGTGGGGGGCTTGCCAATGGCCCACAGGGTTCACTTTCCCTACCTCTTGCGTAGCCAGATGGAAGGCCTCTCAGTTCTCTTTCTACCCATCACAAACCTGAGAAGCCTGAGGAAGGAACAGCCTCCCAATTACTATTCCTCTCAGGCAACTGCATTACAGAAACTTTTCCCTGTGTTGTTTTATCAACAAGATTGCAGATTTGAAAGGGAAAAACAAAACAAGAAGAAGAGGACTGCCGGGTCATCCGTATAACGTCTCATCCTTGCAATTTATCTTCCTGCAGCAGAGAGGCGATTGAAAGGGGCCGCGGGTGATTCCCCGATGCATTGCAACCAACGCCTTTGCTTTCTCTGCCTCTGGAGCGCATGAAAGGAGAAGTGTGGCGTGGGTGGGGATGAGGAGGGAGATGTTCCGTTCTGAGAGGAGTCAGGAGCGGACAAATAATAGGACAGCCTCGGCCACAGACCATGAATTCTCACATCAGTAACATCAGAAGCTCAGCACCGGGGACATAAATCCTTCCTCAGTTCACGCTCACAGGTGAGACAGTTATCTCCCCACTGGGTGAGATTTGGAAAGTGTTTGGCAAATTTTTTAAATTATTTTTTTTTTGTTATTGCACACAAAGGGTTTGTTGGGGAGGGAACATTGGTCAAGGTCCTAAATCAATGAAATAAGGTATTACTTTTACACTTAATGAGACAGTTGTGCAAGATTCTGGTGTTGCAAAATCAGCCGCGACTGATGCACATTGATACATGGAGAACGTGCGTTAATACAGAATGTGCAACCATGCACTGCGGCACTCCATATGGAATTCCAGCCCCACCATCCTGAAATGAACATGGATGTTCCACATTTTTTGCTAGTCAGTTACCAAAATAAATAGATGTATGAATGTATGTTTCGTATTGGATTAAAGTGTCCAACCACCTCCCTGGGGAAATTGACTCATGAGTAAGATACCACCAGATGCCAGCCATTTCTTTTTTTCTTTTCTTTTTTTGTCCAATGAGTTTTGAGCTTTTTTGAGTGTGCAAAACACTCCACCCCCCAACAAAATCATATACTCATTTTGAAATATGCACCTATTGGAAAATATGCATATTTGGGGGGGACACATGCCAACATTCTCTATCAATTGAAAAATATGGATGAGGATGTCTGCTTTTAAAAGAGGTCAAGCAAATGCATTCAGAACTACAGAAAGGGGGAGGACGGGATTGGGATGGGCTGTCATCTGAAGTGGAACTAGGGTGGAATGGAGCTAGAAGCCCAGGAAGGAGCCCCCAGAGGACAATTTTCCTTCCGCACATTCTGTATTTATGGCCACATATAGAGGTGCTCGGGTTCTTCAGCCTCTTAAGAGACTCTTTCTTATAACCAGGGCTTATAACCAGAAGAACTTTTCCCACCTGAGCATGAAGAAGAAGAACACAGAGTGCCTCGGAGGGTCGTGGGCCATCCTTCTTTGGAGGTCTTGGTCCAGGGGCTGGAGAGGCCTCTTTTAGATGACCTTTAGCTGTGCATTGCGAGGCCCTTGGGGTACCTTCCAGCTCTAAAGGATTCTGTGACTCATCTGGCTTTTCGAAAGCTTCTTGGCAAAACTCAGCTTCTCGGTTTCCCAGGTCTCATTTTGATTGTAGAATTAGGAGGTGACATCCTTTGGTCAAGCTCATTAAACTAGAACACGAGGAGGGTGTTTTCTTTGGGTGGTGTGAGCAAGTAGGTACCCTTCTGCTCCCTTTTAAGGCAAGGGTGGGCAACAGTGTTGGCGCTGCTCTGCAGCCGTGGCATCCACTGGGGAAAGCACAGAAGGCCAGCAAGTGCCAAAGTTAAAAAACAGCAACCTAGAAATAGTCAGAAGTCCACTTTCCTTGGGGGGTGGGGGTCAGGTATTGTTACTCCTGGGGCCTTTTCCCAAGGGACAGTTATTACAACAAAGTTCCACTTTAACTGTCATGGTGGCATGCTATGTAATCCTGGGATTTATAGTTTAGGGAGGCACTTGTGCTCTTTGACTGGGAATTCTGAAATGCACTATGGTTCCTCTTCAACTGCCGTGGCAATATCCTATAGAATTCTGGGACTTGCAGCTTAAGAGGGTGCTCTTAAGCTGCAAGTCCCAGAATTCCATAGGATATTGCCATGGCAGTTGAAGAGGAACCGTAGTGCTACAATTGAGGACTGTGGAGGGGCCCCAGGGTGGTTTCTAGGAGGTTTCTAGGGTGGTTTCTGGGAGGGACAACTCACCATTTTCTCCTCCTCCTCTTCCTCCAGCCAGGAGAAGAGCCTGGAGAGCTTGGAGATGCCAAGGGCCACAGAAGCAGGCTGGGGGCCACATTTGTTTTGTTCTATAAAACAGCCTGGAGAAGAAGGAGGAGAACTTACCCTTCCTTTCTGCTTTACAATTTTGGGACCTGCCGCTTTTCCCAAACTCCTCTCCTACCTTTTGTCCTGTCTTCTTTTTTGGGTTAACTGAGAGAGGGGCTAACCGTGATTTTAGCGCTGGCTCAGGGCGACCCTCACTCCCTGCTTTACATCTGTATCTTCCTCCTTCACCCGACCGATGACCCGCACGCAGCAGAGTGCCTGTGCACATTGTGTGGCCTGATGGATGCATCACTCTCCCTCTCACATCGAAAGCCAGGCTGGGCTCGTTTCTCGTGCTAAGCTCCTAAAACCACAAGCTGAATTTTGATATCACTGTGTAATTAATAATTTAAAGACACGGAGCTGAATATTTCCAAAGTAGTTATGGAAAAATAAATTTAATGCTCATATTCTAGTGATGTAACATCGGCACTCAGTGATGAAATGACATGTGATGAGAACCTTGAGTTCATGGACTCCAAAATCCCAAATGAGGACAATCCACAGGGTTACCAAAGTTGAGGAGGCCACTGTGAATCCACCAGCATGAATTCTATACTCCACAAAGGGCAGGTTTCTGACTCAGTGAAAGACTTGCAGCCTGTTTCTGGTATCTCTTTTCCTCAGTTTCTCCAGGGTTCACCCCCCCCCCATTTCTAGTCTTAATTCCCATTTCCCAAAACTCCACATTCTCAAAATCTTGTTTAGAGGCCTGGGATTCTCTGAAGCAATAATGAAGACTCATCAGATGCTTGAAGAATCCAGGCCTTATTGTTCTGGGTTCCTTCCCCTGTCCAAGCCCCACCCAACCCATACAAATGAAAACCGAAAAAAGAAAAGCGTAGTGTAGTGCTTTGAGCATTGGACTATGATCCTGGAGAACAGGGTTAAAATCCCTGCTCAGCCATGGAAACCCCCTGGGTGACCTTGGGTGCATCACACAGTCTCAGCCTCAGGTGAAGGAGAAGACAAACCTCCTCTGAACAAATCTGGCCCCGAAAACCTCTGAGTTGCGATAAGTTGGAAATTACTTCAAGGCACATAAAAGCAGCACAACCATTTTAAAAGATTTGGCTTGACTGATTCTATGAACCTATATATGACTGGTGTCCAGTTCTGGACACCACAGTTCAGGAGGGATATTGGTAAGATGGAAGGTGTCCAGAGGAGGGCTGGAAACCCTGAAGCCCTATGAGAAATGGCTTAGGGAGCTGGGTTAAGAAGGAACATGATAGCCATATCTAAATATTTGAACGGATGCCACAGGGAAGATGGGCAAGCTTGTTTCCTGCTGTTCCAGAGACTAGGACAAGGAGCAATGGATTCAAGCTGCAGGAAAAGAGATTCCACCTAAACCTTAGGAAGAACTTCCTGACGGTCAGGGCTGTCCGGCAGTGGAATCTGCTGCTGCCTCCATGGAGTGTGGTGGGGTCTCCTCCTTCTTTGGAGGTTTTTAAGCAGAGGCTGGGTGCCATCTGCCAAAGGGAGGGCTTTGAGTGTGTCTTCCTGCCTGGCAGAAGGGGGTTGGGCTAGATGTCCCTTGGCGTCTCTTCCAGCTCCATAATTCTGTGAAATTTTATTTTGAGGTGTTTACAAATGCTGATTGAGTGCCTCATATTTCACTCACTGGATGCCTTTGCTAAACCTCACTGCTTTAGAAAGATGCAGGGTTGCAGGGACTAAGGTGCTGCCCACCTCCAGCCCCTTGGCTGCTGCCTGAGGGTTTTCCAAGGCCGCTCTGGCTTGTCTTCCAAACAGTGTGTTTTACTCCAGTGAGTTCAGCTTGTGGTCTAGCTGTCCTAACTGAGGCCATTTCCGCACTACACTCTTATAGCGCAATTATTCCACTTTCAACATCCTATGGAATCTGTCCAGCCCCTCCCGAAACTGCAAACCTCAGGATTCCATAGAATGTTGAAAGTGGAATAATTGCGCTATAAGAGCGTAGTGTGGAAATGGCCTGAGTATACGAAAATGCAAACATTGGACAGGGCAGAGGTGATGATGGGGCAACATGTTTCAGGTATGAAAAATAATAATCTCTTGAGAATTTTCCACAGGTTTTTTTTTCCTGGTATTTGAATATCACAAAGTATTTCAAGAAAACACAGGAAATCACATTTCTTTTACAGAAAACTGCCCCCAGAATAATTCCTCTGCAACACAGAATAATTCTTCTGCAACACTCAAAATAATTCTTCTGCAACACTTGAAAAGCAGAAGACAACTATGGAAGTGTCCATTTTCTCCCGCTGCAGAAGCAAAAGTACTGTGACTATTCGTCCTCAACTGCCAGAATGAAATATTTGAGGATTTACATCCTCTCTGCAAAATGTGCCACTTTCATTTGCACTGAGCTTCTCAACTTCCCATCAGCACAATAATGACAGGCGTAATAATGATTGATTCGGCACCAGGCTACAAAATGTCCATTTTCCCCCTCTCATGCATTCTTTTCTGTGCATTATTTTTCAAAACAGGTGCCTTTTTTGCCATGGACGTTTTAAAAAATAGTTCTCTTCTACGTGCATTTTCCTACTTCCTTTCTCTTTGGCATTTCATGCCTTGTTAATGCATGAATTTCCAAGTTAAGTCACTTTTCCATCTTGTTGGCCTCAGTCTTCAGAGGAATAAAATGGGTGGGTTTTTTTTAAAAAAATAGAAATGCAAATCCAACCAGTTTCTTTCCCAGGACTCTCAGCAGAGGCAAACGTCCTTAGGAAGTATGAAGCCCAATGGCTGATTTTATAGGTGAAAAACAACCTCAGGCTGTAGAAGGTCCTTTGCTCCTGTGATCATTACGGCTGCTCCCTTTTTGCTCCTTCTCTTCTGCATTCATCCTTCTTATACAAAAGGGCCACAGCTCAGTCAGATAATTAGGCGTCCGTGTGTGTGTTTGTGTGTGTGTGGATATAAGCTGCTGCCCAGAGCAATGTTTATAGTCCTGCCTCTGCGTCCTTTGCAAAGGTCACGCTCGTATCGTTAATGTCCCACTAATGACTCTTCACTCGTCTCCTGTAGTTAATAGTCTGCTTTTGAGGTCTTCAACATGCGCCATTAAACCAGCATTTGGGAAACCAGAAGGACGCAGCCCTCAGCTGATCTCGCTTGATGTTGCAGAGGCTGAGAGAGAAAACAAGGAGCCCTCTTCGAGGATGGTTTTTATAGTTTTTCTCTGTTTCAAAGAATTTTGGTAGTTGATGCCTTTTCTAGAGAAGGTTAAGAGGGGACATGAGAGCCATGTTTAAATATTTGAAGGGATGCCACGTAGAGGAAGGAGAGGGCTTGTTTTCTGCTGCTCCAGAGACCAGGACAAGGAGCAATGGATTCAAGCTGCAGGAAAGGAGATTCCACCTGAACCTCAGGAAGAACTTCCTGACAGTCAGGGCTGTCCGGCAGTGGAAGATGCTGCCTCCATGGAGTGTGGTGGAGTCTCCTCCTTCTTTGGAGGTTTTTAAGCAGAGGCTGGATGGCCATCTGTCAGGAGTGCTTTGATGGGTGTTCCTGCATAGCAGGGGGTTGGACTGGATGGCCCCTGGGGTCTCTTTCCAACTCTACATTTCCATGATTCTATGATTCTAATAACAATAGTTTCAAATGCCTCTGGAAGGCCAATTGGTTGTACCTCCACACGTTGGCATTAAAGAGAAGGGGAGTCGTTTGATGGAACAAGGAAATCTTTAGTGCAGAGATTCTTTGTCTCTGCCCCCAGGGACAGGGGTTGCTCTCCCAGCATTGCCTCGTTGCTTCCTCTCCCAGGTTTCAGGCCTTGTGACTCTCAGGGCCAGCCGCTCTTGCAGTCTCCAGCTCCACTGCTACCCTGGCTCCGTGTGTGCTGGTGCTTCTCTTCCCAGGGCCCCCGTACCTCCTTATTCTGGGATCCCTTCTGCATGCCCCACTGCTCTGAGCCATGCATGTCCAATAAATATGCAGGGCCTTCAATGGGGTATCTCGGTGCAATTAGCCTCCTGAGCCTTCAGATCTGGTTATCTGTCTCTATTCTATTCTGTTCTGTCTGAAACTGTGGCCCTTTCCGCAGGACAGCATCCTCCCACACGGAGACGTAAGAGGAGTGAGACCGTGATGATGCTTCCATGTGACGTTGCCACAGTCCTGCCCTTCCCACGTCCCCAGCCAGCATGATCATGGTCATATCATTGAAGGAAAAGCTTCGTCAATGGCTCCCAATTGCATGAGGCTTCTATAGCAGGCAGCCGCACAGGAGGGGCAGAAGCATAGCATGGGAAGAAGGCTGGACGGCTGCAGTGCGGACGGAAAGAGCGTCTCCCTTCTGCGAGCAGCCAGTCAGGTGCAGAAGCGAGCATTGGGGACATGATCCTATCCCAGCAGAGGTGCTACCGGGATTGCGACGGGACAACAAGAGGGCAGCGTTGTGTGGAAATGGCCTGTATATCCCCTTGGTGGAGTTTCCTTCACTGGAGGTTTTTAAGCTGAGATTGAAAACAGCTGCGTGTGAATGTTGCCCAGAATGAGTCCCAAACTGCAAGTGGCCTTCAAAAACTGTTAATCATAGAACCATAGAATCATAGAAATGTAGAGTTGGAAGAGACCCCAGGGACCATCCAGTCCAACCCCCTGCCATGCAGGAACACCCTCAAAGCACTCCTGACAGATGGCCATCCAGCCTCTGCTTAAAAACCTCCAAGGAAGGAGACTCCGCTATGCTCCGAGGCAGTTAAGTTTTCAAAGACTTTGATGGGGAAAAAAGGTAAATATCATCCATTCCTTCCCCAAAGAAGAAAGTTAGCAAGCATTCCATCCCCAACGTGTGTATGGGGAAAGGAAGCATATCACAGCCAGGGAGCTAGTGTGCCCCTCGCCAGGCAAAGGACTCTGGTTCTCTCAGTGCAGCGGCTGGATTTCCCCCCTCCTTCCCCAGCGCTCCAAACGGACTCAGCCTGTCCCTTCTGACAGGAGGGAAGCGGAGTGGGGATGGACCACCCCGGTGTAACTGTAGGGCACGTCTGTCATTGATCTTCCACAATCCTGCTGCTTCCCGTGTGAAGTCCCACATTTAGCGCTGCTCCACAGACACTCTAATGGCCACCCAAGCAACTCATCCATCACCAAAGAGAGACCCTCCTCTGTCCCCCTTCAGATGTCTTTTATTTGTCAGGCCATTCACTTTGGAGAGATATGAGGGGTGGAGGCAGAGAGAGAGGAGGAAACACATTAGAGGGTGCCAGAAAAAGCGGAAGAACATAATGGATAGGCCTTACTTAAGCTCCATCAATTTATAATATTAGCTCTCCCTGTCTCCCAATTAATCTTTCCTTTCCTTACAAGATGCAGCCTGGCTCTTCTTCCAGAGAAGCAAAGGGCCTCCACCAGTTGCTTGGCAAATAAGCATAATTTCACCAGGAAAGAGGGAAGTTCACCGCAGGGCCTCACCTGTAGAGTGGTTCTGAGATGCCACCAGGAGGAGGGGAAAGGAAGCTCCATTTTTTACGGTCCCCTTACTCATGCAAACAAGGATCGAAATTGTTGGCCTTGGAAGATATAGGAGGTTGGCAGCAAAAATGTTGCAGTTGCAAGGATAGAAGAATTCAGCACTACCCACAATGGAGGAACGGATGCGGAAACTTACAGATTTGGCAGAAGTGGACAAATTGACAAGACCGATTACAGTAAGGTCATCAGTGACATTTCTCGAGGAGTGGGAACCCCTTATTGGCTTTTTGCAAAGGAGGAGAAGGAAGAAGAAGAAGAAGGCCGGGTAATTTACAGTTCTGATTATTAGAGTAGAGAAAGGGGATCTATTGTGGTTTTGAAAGAGAAGGATGAATATCTACATGCATATGCAATTGTCACAAAGAAGATTAGAAGTCACTTTTTCCCTTTGTTTTCCATCTTTCTCTTTTTCATTCTTCTTCTTCTTTCTTTCTTTCACTAATCAGGAAGTTACCAGTGCATGGACTACTTTGGCTTAGTTATCCTTGTCCAGGAAGACCATAGCTGATGAACTACCCAAATCTGGCCCCCAGCATTATAACCCCTCTGGGACTCCCACAGAGTTGAGATGGAGAGCGCTCAGGGGCACTTTAGCCATGCAGACTTCCTGCGCCGGCATGCAGTTGGACAAGGCAGCCCTTGTGG
The DNA here is from genome assembly GCA_948474755.1 of Ctenosaura bakeri. NCBI lineage: Eukaryota > Metazoa > Chordata > Lepidosauria > Squamata > Iguanidae > Ctenosaura > Ctenosaura bakeri. The sequence continues at coordinate 315,419 of CAOLHI010002185.1, forward strand.
ACTCTTCCATGGTTGAGTGCATGTGTGTGTGCGTGGCCCCCAATGCCTACGTGTCCGGTGGGGTTATAGGGTCATTTTTGCCCCATTTTTAGCCACCTCCTGGGTAGAAGTCCCTTCCAACTCTATGATTCTATGATCCCAAGGGAATGTCTTCTGCTCTTGGACAGCTCTTACTGTCAGGAAATCCTTTGTCTCCTCAAACAGCTCTTATCCTCAGGAAGGTGGGGCGCTGGTAAACTTCGGGCATTTTGTGAGGGACAAAGAGGACATTCCCTGGGCATCACCTCTGGCTTGAATCCTGGGGCAGAGACCCTGGATCTGGTCAGAGAGTGAAAGAGAGAGAGAGAGAAAGGGGGGGGGTGTCAGTCTCCTACTCAAAGAAACTGGGGGAAGAAGATTCTCCTGGATTAATCCCAGTGGGTTAGGAAAGGACAGTCTTGAGGACTGAGACCAAAACCAGCAATGCACAGAGAAGAGGCTGGTTCTGAGGGGAGTTCAAAGGCCTTCCATTCCCCCCTCCTCTTTCTCTCTTGAGTCCCGTTCTGCTTTTGCACAGAACTGACTTTCAGCCCTCTGGAGTTTCAGTTCTGACACATATTGGAAAATCAATACAGACGCACATTTCTCAGAGTCTTTCTGGGAGAAGAACACACTGCAAAACATCAAAACACTTTGGGAGAGTACTCTCACTCACTCCTCCCCTTGCACAAGCTACTAGCAGGGAAACTGACAAGCTTGGGAGGCAGCAGACTGCTCTGTGGGCATGGGCTTGTCTTCCATGGCCCGCCTTCCCTGTGGCTAGTGCCTAGATGGAGGGAAGAGATGGGATCACTCTGTTCTGCTTTGGTCAGAACCCACCTGGAATAATCCTGTGTCCACTTCCGGGCACCCCAGGTCAGGAGGGATATGGGCAAGCTCCAACACATCCAGGGGATGGTGACCAAAATGGTAGAAGGCCTGGAAACCATGGAGCCCTATGAGGAGCAGCCTAGGGAGCTGGATGTGTTTAGCCTGGAGAGGAGAAGGTTAAGAGGAGACAAGATACCTAGGTTTAAATATCTGAAGGTCATATGGAGGATGGAGCAAGCTTGTCTTCTGCTGCTCCAGAGGCTGGGACACAGTAGATCAATGGTTTCCAACTTCAGCGAAAGAGATTTCACCTGAACCTTAGGAAGAACTTCCTGATCTAAGAGCAGTTCAACAGTGGGATCTGCTGCTGCCTTGGTGAAATTTTCATCTTTGGAGGTTTTTAAACAGAGGTTGGATGGCTGTCTCCCAGGAGGGCTTTCATGGCATCTTCCTGCATGGCACAATGGCCCCGAGGGCCTCTTCCGGCTCTCTGATTCTATGATTCACAACAATGATTGCGAGGCAAAAGAGGGATCAGTGAGGATGGCAGCATGCTTTATACTCTCTGGGTCCATCCCCACACTCTCTGTCTTGGAGCTGAGGTTACCTGGGCTATGCTCCACATTAAGTTGATAAATCTGAAACTCTAGAAGTAATCCTTTGAAAGCAGGGAGGAACAATGCCTACAGCCTTTTTTAAAATTGTTAGATTTAAGTGCTTTGGTTGTGTATTCCTGCATGGCAGAATGGGGTTGGACTCGTGGTCTCCTCGAACTTCATGACCCCAGTGGCCAGACAGAAAACCCAGGAAAATCCCAGCCAAGTGGGACTGGGCAACCAAAGAGGCAGGGGCTGTGATCCCCTTCCTGTTTGTCCAAAGTTCCTTCCACAGAGCCCGGCTGGCACGCCTTGTCCAGGAAAGAGGAATGTGTGTTGCTGCCAACCACAGCTCCTTCCTCCTCTGGAGCCAGCCCTGCTGAGACTTTACAGGGACTCACGTACCTGGGAAAGTGAAGGCTGCCATTTGTCATCTCCTGCTCATCGTTTTCTGCTTGAGAGGCTGGCATCCGCCTGCAAACTCTGATGGACATTTTCCCCTCGGGCAGAGCAGCATGGGAGTTATTGCCCAATGGCGTGTGAAACCTTGTCTGGGAGAGCGACATAAAACACGGTCATGCTTGTAAATTGGGAGCTCGTCCCTGAAAGCAATCTAGTTGGTGTTTTTCCCACCAGTGGAGAAGGCCTCGTCTGGAGAAGATCTTGACTGAGGCAGAGAGAACTTTGGCAACAGAGCTGGACTGTCCGTGAAGGTCAAGATGGGGATGAGGAAGAAGAAAGGGAACGCAGCTCCCTAGACCAAGTCCTCCACATGTGGTCGCCAGTGGACTGGAGAGGGCCATGCGCTGAGTCGCCATGCCTCTAAGAAGGGAAGGAATGCATGTTTTAGAAATAAATTATAAGTCAGTCAAAAAGATGTTTCTAAACTGACAGGAGAGCCTGACAGAGAGAATCCTGGGCTGTAAAAATCTTCACAGTTTAGGGTTTCTTCTGTACAAAATTTGCACATGATTTTTTTTCTTTTTTTGTCTCGAAAACAGCATTTCTTGCACAGAAATACTGTTTTCTGCACTGCAAATGCTGCTCTTTGTGTGGGAAATGCTGTTTTCAGGCCACAAAAAAACGTGCAAATTTTGTATGGAATAAATCCTGAATTGTAGAAGTGTGGAAAATTGCAATTAATGATAAACTAACATGTAGAATTAGGTTTATGAAAGGTTTGGTAAAAACAAATGATTTTGAAGAAATTTGGAAAATATTTTTAGAAAAAGTTTTGAAAAGAGACGGTAATGCTACCCTGTTAAAAGAAGAATGGCAATTTTGGAAAGTGGATTAAATAAAAAGTTGGCTCGGGGGGGGGGTTTATTATTACTTTTATCTTTTATTTTGTATTTTTATATTGTTTATTATCTGTGTGTGTTAAATTTGTGATTTATAGATGTAATTTGATATGTGATGTTCAATGTTTAAAAGGGGGGGGAAGTTAAAAGGTAATTGGTTTTAGAGAGAGGTTATTTTTAGAGATATTAAGTAATAAGTTTATAATTAATAATAGTAAGAGATTAAATGGGAGTGAAAAATATTGAATTAAGAGTGAAAGTATAATAATAAAAATGAATATAATGAAAATAAGAATTGAAGATACGTAACAAAAATGTATAAGTTGTATGAACGGAACAAGCTGAACAAGTTTATGATTTTAGGGGAAGGGAAAAACAATAATATAAGTTTGCATTGTTTAAAAGAAGGGAAAAAATTTTTTTGTTTTGTTTTGTTTGTTTGTTTGTTTTTTAATTCACCATTATGTATAACACATGGTGTTTTATTTTTCGTTTGTTTTTGTGTTATAGTTTAATAAAATTTAAAAAAAAATATAAATAAATCCTGAATTGTGACTCTGAAGTTTTTGAAGACTTTCTCACAGCAGGAAAAAGATGGCTAAACATACTTGTTGCTTCCTTTCAGGATGAAATTAGTGAAGAATTGCGTTCTTACCTGGTTGGTCTTACATCCTTGACATGGTTCAGTAGCCTTGAGTAAGGCTAGTTTTACTGAAACACAGGCCATTTCCGTGCTAGACTGTTATAGCGCTATGATTCCACTTTCAACGTCTTGTGGAATCCTGGGGTTTGCAGTTTCGGGAGGGTCCAGTCGGCCAGTCAACCCCTCACAAAACTGCAAACCCAGAATTCCATAGGATGATGAATCATAGCACTATAACAGTCTAGTGTAGAAATGGCCACAGTTGTCTTGAATGAGATGAGTCTACTGCCATGCAGTCTACAATGGGGCAACCCTTGCAGAGTGTTTGGGACATTTCTGCTAGAATCCCTAACCCCATCCTCCTCACAAGCAAGGAGGAATAATTGCTGATGATTGGCTCCCCACTGCAAGAGACAAGAAGTATGTTCTCTGCTGTATATTCCAGTGTCCCAACGTATTGCTCGGGGAAAATTTGCACACCAGAAAGCAAACAGAAAATATACTTTTTGTGTGTGCAAAAATCCCACATGTTTTTCTCACCACGATAATTCCCGTGCAAAGCTTTGGGTCATTCATATACCAGGAGAAAAGTGCACAAGCATCTCACTGCTCTCTTATTCTGCTCAATAGGAATCCTATCGAGCAGAACATAACAGGAATCCTGTTTTCTGACCTGGAAATGTGTAATTGTGAAGGTCCTTTCCAACTCCACTGGAGACAAATGCAAGCAAATTGACTTTCGGAGGGAAGACGAGGAGGCATTGTAATCTTCAAGTTGCTCGGGACTCCTCAGACCTCCAGTATTTCCACCACATTGAAAACCGGGTGACTTCTATACTAGTTATGTTCAAGGACTAACACAGTTGATAGAAGCCAGGCACTGAGGAAACTCTTACCTGTGAGGTAAGAAAGCAATAAGGAGTCTGTTCCCATGAAGTCAGAAGCCTTCATGGGGAGAACTGTTTTGTTGAAAGGATACCTGAATTAATGTAGGTAGTGGGCCAAGAAATGTATGTGGGCAGATTGGGATTAGTGTTATTAACTTTATTGATTAAAACCGTGCAACATGTCCAGTTGAGTTCATCCAAATCTGTGCATGTGCAGGGTTGCAGTTCATCTTAAACCATTTTGCCCAATCTTTGATGGGGACTAAAGTCAAGAAATCAGAAGAAGCTTAGGACTTGGAAGGGCGGCTGTGAAGGAGCTAGACAAGATCCTGAAGTGTAAAGATATATCCTAGAATACAAAAGTTAGGAGTGTCCATGCCATCGTATTTCCTATTTCTATATATGGTTGTGAAAGCTGGACAGTGAAGAAAGCTGATAGGAAGAACATCAGCTCATTTGAAGTGTGGTGCTGGAGAAGAGGTCTGTGGACACCCTGGACTGTCGAAGAAGACCAACGAATGAGTCCAAGAGCGAGCAAGCCTGAACCCGCCCTAGAAGACCAGATGGCTCAGCTGGGACTGTTACACTTTGGTCATACCATGAAATAACATGACTCATTGGAGAAGACAATAATGCTTGGTAAGATGGAAGGTGGGAGAAAAAGGCAGAGACTGTTTTGCAGGTGGACTGATTTAGCCAAGGAAGCCACGGTTACTATCCTGAGTTTGAAGGACTTGAGCAGGGCTGTGGGCGACTGGCAACCCACTTCTGGGCAATTATTGCCAAGAAAGCGCTGGGAAAGAGTCCCCTTAGGCTCTTCATGGGGCAGAAATGACTGGAAGACATTCAACAACAGCAACAAAGGCAGTGGGCAAACAGGGACACCCCATTTCAGGTGGATCAAGGAAGACCCAGCTGCTGCCCTGAGGCTGGAGGACCTGAGCAGGGAAACGGATGCTCAGGGCCCCTGGGGGTCCCTCGTTCACTGGACCACCATTAGTCAAAGTCAACTGGATGGCAAATGCCAGCAACAAAACCAGCAAAGTCTTCAGAGAGGTGGCCATCTGAGTCTGAATCAGCCAGAGAAGGAATCTTGCAGCACCTTTGAGACTCACTCAGAGGAAGAAGCTTTCTGAAACCCAGTCTAACCCACCAGATTTCTAGGCTTTCCTATTTTGGATTTAAGTCCTTCCTGTCCCTTTTCTGAATTAGTATGTACCCCTCTTTTAAGCCACAGAAAACCTTGTGTTTAAACACCGCTTCTGAAGCACATCTCTCTCAAAATCTGCTCAGCTAAGCACTCCTTTCTCTCTCCTCCTTCAGATCCTCTCTGCATGTGCAGGTTTTCCCTTCTTACCATCACAGTCTGATGCTTTTTTGTCACATAACTGCCTGATTAAAGAGGTGGTAGATGGTTAATCGTATTGAGATTCTGCCCAATTAATCCATTAGTTAATTGACTGAATTAAACTAAAGCTTAAAATGATAGTTCAGAAGCAAGAAGTGAGCAGAATGTGTCTGTGTGTGTGTGTGTGTGTGTGTCCACATGAGTATTCCTCCCTGTCCTCTCCTGCATGGAAGAGATAACCTGGGTTGAGAGGAGGCCTCTTTTAAGATGGTAGCTCTGAGAACCAACATGGTCTGGTGGTTTGAATGTTGGAATACAGCTCTGGACACCAGGATCTCAGTCCCAGCTCAGCCATGGAAACCCACTGGCTGACCTTGGGCAAGTCACACTCTCTCAGCCTCAGGGGAAGGCGATGGTGGCTACCCCTCACTGAACAAATCTTACCAGATTTGCCTTACAGTTGTCATAAGTCAGAAACAACTTGAAGGCAAACAACAACAATTAAAATCTCCAGTTTTTACATGTAGATGTTTTAAAACTAGGCCTCCCCATTCCCACAACTATGACAAATAAAGCTGCTGCCTGATTTATTGCACAATTTTGTTCTCCATATATGATTGGTCTGGGCAATTAACTGATTCAACATCCCTGCCTTTGCTTGGTATCATTCATACAAACTGGGGGAAGCAGACCCTCCTCCATTCCTCCTACACATTTCCCTTGACCCATGGCCAGTGTGAAGGACCACCTCTGAGATCCTCAGATCAGAGGCTGAGGTCCTGATTTCGGTTGGCACAGCGCAAATCTCCACGTAGGGAGTGATGCACTGAGTGTGCCATGAAACCCTTGTGTTGAAAGGCAGCTTTGTGCAACTGAGTGCACATTGGCACATGCAACCAGATGGCCAACTGAGTGTGCATGCACATATATGTGTTACCCTGTTTGCTGGGGGTCCCATGAGGGACACCTAAATAACCGAACAACAACACGACCTTGGGGGAAATTAGCTGGAGCCCTCACTAAAGCTAGCGAGAGGCAGGGTAACTTAGCAGGATCTTGCAACCCAGCGTCTACGGGGTCAGGTCAGTCAAGCAGTCAGACGGTTTAAAGTAATAAAAATGATGTTTATTAAGTACGGACAAATATCAAAATCACCACAATCACACAGATAACTAAGGAATCAGAAAGTGACTTGGAGTAGGGTTTTTTTAGAGGGAAATGGGTGATATGACACCTTTCTCGTAGTCCTGGAGAGGTCTGAAGATTGAGTTCGTTGGTATGGAGTCTCAGTACGTGGGACTGAGGGGACGGCTCACCAAATAAAGCAGCAGCAATGCGGTCTGGAATTTCACAGCAATCCGAGGAGGGTCTCAGAATCAGAGGTTTTTATAGGGTGATTTGTGACTGCAGGCCATGCCTTACTCGGTGAGAACAATGCGATTTAAGAGCGGGACAAAGCTTTGGAAAGGTCAGAATTTAGCATGATTGACAATAGTGTAGCCAGTATGCAAATGCAGAGTGCTTAGTACAGCTTTGTCAGGTTGCCTGCTCGGGGCAGGGAGCCTTTGTCAGTATCGCACATATGCAATGAGGTGTTTGCCGGAGAGGTCCCTGAAGCGACGAACAGGCTCTGTCTGGCCTGCCTGGGTGGAGAATGGAATGTCCAGCAATTATCGGCCGCGCCTGTTTACGTGCTTGTCCAGAGGCCTCGCAAACACGTGGAGCGGGGTGGCAGAGGAAGGCCAAATGGTTTAATATCAAAGTGATAGGGAGTGCTATCTCCGGGTAGGCCTGGACTGCAGTAACATATGTCTGCAAACACAATGGCAGCTCGATGCAATTCTGCTTTCTACAACCCTGAAAGGATCACAGTCAGAAATGTTCAACCGCTTCTGTAGCAGAATATTACTGTGGCGTGCCTTCAAGTCGTTTCTGATTTATGGTGACCCCAAGACAAAGTTTTATGGGGCTGTGTGGCTGAGGGGAGAATCAAACTCTGCTCTCCAGGATTGTAGTCCAACACTTGAACCACCAGATCCCACTGGCTCTCATAGGGGGACCTAGGCGTGCATAAAAATACAGCAGGATTCCAGAAGGTACTCCTAAGGTGAAGGTACTAGAAGGTACTCCTAAGGTGAAGAAATCCACCACTGAAATGGATCGCCACCCTCCCGTCCCACCAGGATGTGGAACAACCGGCCAGAGGAGGCTGGTCAGCTGGACACACTCCCTGAGTCTGAAGCAGCAGCAAATACTACTCCCTTCCAGCAGGCCCACCCAGATGATTTTTATGGTGTGCATGCTATCATACCTATTGGGTGTTTTTAACAGAAATAAGTTCTACATGTTCTTTTAACTGGTGTTATGTACCTAATCCATTTCTGTTTCTCACTTTGGTCTATAGGGACCAAATGTGGGTGTTTTTGTTGTTGTTGCTGTTGTTGTTGCTTTTATAACTTCTATTAACAATTTTTTCAAATATACTAAAAATTACAAATACATCAGGAAAGAAAAAGAAAGACAGAAATGGAAGGATAAAATACATAAAAATACAGAATATAAATAGGGGTATGTGTGTGTGGACCTGCGTGCAAGAAGAAATGGAACATAACTTCCAACTTCTTTTCAGTGGTTATACTTCATTTCTGCCCAGAAAAAGCGGTTTCCTGCATAAAAAATTATGTGCAAAATTTGCACAGAATAAGTTCCACCATGAAGATTCTCAGCAGTCTTGGATTTCCGTGTAAAGGTTTCCTGGCACTCAAGGAAACTAGGGCAGTGTTCTGTATCATTTACTTAATTAGGTATACTTTAAGTATACCTAACAATACTTGAGTAATCTCTCCTATGCACAAATGTAGGATGGGAGACACCACAGTACATGTGAAAGGAATCTAGGAATCTTAGTGGACCACAAGCTGAACACGAGTCAGCAGTGTGATGCAGCGGCTGAAAAAGCCAACACAATTCTCGGCTGCACCAAAAAGAAAATGATGCCCAGATCAAGGGAAGTAATAATACCACTCTATTCTGCTTTGATCAGACCTCATCTGGAATACTGTGTCCAGTTCTGCACACCACAGTTCAGGAAGGATGTTGACAAGTTGGAGCGTGTCCAGAGGAGGGCGATCAAAATGGTCAATGGCCTAGAAACCATGAAGCCTTGTGAGGACCAGCTTGGGGAGCTGGGTAGGTTTAGCCTGAAGAAGAGAAGATTAAGAAGGGACACGATAGGCTTTTTTAAATATTTGTAGAGATATCATATAGAGGATGGAGCAAACTTGTTTATTGCTGCTCCAGAGACTAAGACACGGTGCAATGGATTCAAACTACAGGAAAAAAGAATGGCCTGATGGTAAGAGCTATCTGAGAGTGGAATACACTGCCTGTAAATGTGGTGGAGTCTCCTTCTTTGGGGGTTTGTAAACGGAGGCTGGATGGCCATGCCTTCCTGCCTGGCAGAAGGGGGTTGGACTGGGTGGCCCTTGGGGTCTCTCCCAACCCTAGGATTCTGGGACCCTGTGTTCCTGGCTCAGGTCCCCCAAACCTCACAAGAACATCAATCACCCGCCCTTTGATCACTGACAGAATGGACCTGCTTGTCCCCATGCAGCTGAATTCTTGGTAAAATAGACAGTGAAGTTGTGAGTGTGGCAACGTTGTGAGAATTGTGACTAAGTGGCAATAGTGAATCATGAGCAGTGACAGATGAGCAAATCTAGGTCCCTGTTTCATATCTGCAATCACTACTAGTATGCTTAACCAAGCAGCTGGTGTAAAATACTGGCCCCGGTGTTTTCTTTTGCTTTTAGCCATTCTTTGGACACTTTGGGGTGTCCCTTCCCTCCCTCGGTCCTGCCCCCTTGCTCTCCGCGGGGTGGGTCCTTTTCCCAGGAGCCGCGGCCAGAGGGTCAAGATGGTCCCTCCTTGACATCTTCCTGCAGAGAGCAAATGCAAAGAGGGAGGCGGTGGGTTCATATTTCTCAATTACCTCCCTCTCCCCACACCAGGCAGCCCGTTCTGCGCATTAATGCTCCTGCAACTGTTTATAGAACACAACAGATTGGAGCACAAAAGCCTCTGTCTAAGATCGCGCTTGAAAGAGTCCTAATCCCCTTTTCTAATTCAATTACTCTGTAGCACTCGAGTCAAATGGGTGTTCCAGCTCCAGACGGAACAGTGAAAATACCTGCGCCGGGAGCAAGATGCTCATGAAATTCTATTTCTATCTCAGGTTTGCATGAACATTCCTGCGCCGGTCCCATTAAAATGCCTCACTCCATCAAATTACCTGCTAATCAGAAACACTTCATGGTACAATAAGCCAGCAGAATCTGGCGGCGGTGGCGGATGCTAATGGGGCCTTTCGAGGCACCACGAACGTGACGACTCGGAAGGGGGTGAGGGGCCAGGGGCAACCGGGGGGCAACGGGGTGCTCGTTCCCTTTGTGGAAGTCGGGGGTCCCACCCGAGGCAGGGCTGGAGACAAGATCACCCCCTTCTCCTCGGCTTCTCAGTCCCTCTGCTGCTGTGGATGCTGCGTTCTTAAGTGTTTGCGTGTTTTCGTTCTTTCCTCTTCCACTCCCTTTTACTGCTGCTTTTACTGTGCTTTTAGGCAAGTTTGTTCCGTGTTTATGATTAGACAGAAAGATGGATGGATGGACAGATGCTGTGCTTAAAAACTGGGTTCTAAAAAGTTGGGTACAAACCTAGCCACAGGAGCAGGGGGCACATAAGGGCCTAGATCCTGTGGTTCATCCCAATGAGAGTAGGTGCGCTGAGTCAATGAGATGTACTGACTCCTCATTCAACAGTTAATTCAATGGGTCTACTCCAAAATTCAGGCTGAAATGCATGCAACCAGCAGGACATGAAATAGACAAAGTGCCTCTTCCAAAATGATGCAAATTACTTACTTTACTAAGTTATAGAATCATAGAATCATAGAAATGTAGAGTTGGAAGAGACCCCAGGGGCCATCCAGTCCAACCCCCTGCCATGCAGGAACACCCTCAAAGCACTTCCTTGGACAGATGGCCATCCAGCCTCTGCTTAAAAACCTCCAAAGAAAGAGACTCCACTACACTCCTTGGAGGCAGCAGATTCCATTGCCAGACAGCCCTGACCGCCACGAAGTTCTTCCTGAGGTTCAGGTGGAATCTCCTTTCCTGCAGCTTGAATCCATTGCCCCTTGTCCTGGTCTCTGGAGCAGCAGAAAACAAGCCCTCTCCCTCCTCTACGTGGCATCCCTTCAAATATTTAAACATGGCTATCATGTCCCCTCATAACTTACTTATGGGTAAGTTTAACTCCCCACAGGTTACTATGTGAAACAAATGGACAAATATGACCATTACTGCTGTTGTTCTTAAGCACCCTGAAGCTGGCTTAGATTTATGGTGACCCTGCTCAGGAGAGCATCCAAGTCACCCTTTCACCCACAGCCCTGCAGCCCCAGGGAAGCCTTTGAGGCTTCCTTTGTTGAGTCCTACCATCTGCCATGTGGTCTTCCTCTTTTCCTTCCACCTTCTACCACCTCATCACCTCATGATATGACCAAAGCAGTACAGCCTCTATTTAGTCACTTTGGCTTCTAGGGAGAATCCAAGCCGGATAGCTATTTTACCTAGAATAATTGATAAATGGGGTTTAGATTATAGAGTAGGTGCTTACTTTTTTCTATGCATCACCATGGTCATCTTTCCCATAACAACCAGTGACCAGTGTCTGTTTTTCCAGCAATTAAGAGGCTCATTCACTGCAGTTTCCCCTTGGCTTCCTTCTTCTGTTCTGGTCTCCAGGCAGAACATCAGCAATAGGAGTGTAGTGTCTAGTTCAAGGGAGGTAATGGTACCACTCTATTCTGCATTGGTTAGGCCTCATTTGGAATACTGTGTCCAGTTCTGGGTATCTCAATTCGAAAAGGACATCAACAAGCTGGAGCGTGTCCAGAGGAGGGCAACCAAAATGGTGAAGGGTCTGGAAGCCATGAAGCCCTATGAGGAGTGGCTTAGGAAGCTGGGGATGTTTAGTCTGCAGAAGAGAAGGTTAACAGGGGCATGATAGCCAGGGTTAAATATTTGAAGGGATGTCATATCAAGGAGGGAGAGGGCTTGTTTTCTGCTGCTCCAGAGACTACGACAAGGAGCAATGGAGTCAAGCTGCAAGAAAGGAGATTCCATCTGAACCTCAGGAAGAACTTCCTGGCAGTCAGAGCTGTCCAGCAGTGGAATATGTTGCCTCTATGGAGTGTGGTGAAGTCTCCTTCTTTGGAGGTTTTTTAAGCAGAGGCTGGATGGCCATCTGTTGGGAGTGCTTTGAGGGTGTTCCTGCATAGCAGAATGGTGTTGGACTTGATGGCCCCTGGGGTCTCTTCCAACTCTATGATCCTATGATCCTATGAATGGTCTATGCATGCCAGGTCATTTCACTGGACCCTAGAAATAGTGCCAAGAGATCTGTTGCTGGAGCAGTTTTGATTTCTGAATTAATAATATGTACCTATCTCTTTTACCATCTTGGATCCTGTTGAAGAAGAGAGGTGTGACAATAAACCAACAAACAAACGAAGCAACCTTGCTTGTCAAGGGACACCCCCCCCCCAGGAATGTAAGATCCCCAGTTTCCCTGAGTCCTCCAATGTTAAAAGATTGAAAGGAATCCAGCAGCAGCTTTGAGACTAACTGAGAAAAATATTTTTTTAGCACAAACTATTGAGACTTACATTCAAGTTCATTGACTGCGTAATGCCTGGAGCAGGCACAGACCATGAAAGCTTGTGCTAGAAGTTTCTTCCTAGTTAGTCTCAAAGCAGCTACTGGATTCCTGTATGTCTTTTTATGCTAAAACATATTACTTTGGTTATCTCTGAACAACATTTTGAGCTTTTGAAATCTGGCTTAATTGCAATGGGACAGAATGCGATCTTGGGATGGGCCCTCAGTGAATTAAATGGCTTGATCCTCTCTTTTGTGAACTCCACAGAGAGAACTTTGGCTGTTGGGAAACGTAAACATATCAAGGACTTCCTTGAAGACAAAATGCCCCTCTGAATGGAGCCTTCATGCCCCAGAGCTGTTGACCACCTGTTATTTCCGCTATGGCACCTCTGGTGAGGACTCCCAGATATCCTTTTGATATCATTTAATTTGGCCTTAGCTGGACTGGTTGCGATTACCTCATCTCACGTGTTCGCAAAGTTCTCCAGATAAGCACGGACAGAGAGCGGCCGTTAATGGTTTACATTCCATTTCTCTTTGTAGCCAGAAACCCAAAACTCGCCCGAAGCTTTAGGGAACTTCCCGCCACAGACGCCTCAATAGCCACGTGGCTCTCAGTCAAATTACTCTTGAGAGTTGGGCCATCAACGTCTCAGCCAAAGGTATTGTCTCTACATGCAAATCCCATCACGCTAAACCTGACCTCACCAAATCCTTTTGTCCAGCACCGAAACTTCTTTTGTTCTCCGTTGGGACTGCCATAGCCAAAAGGCACGATCTTCCCTATAAAAACCCCTCACTTGTAACCGATCCTCGGATCACCTTTGACTGCCATCCCGCCCTGCCACTGGTGTGTTTAAAGGACTCCCCTCAGCGCCCCCACACTGAGCTTTCTTCCCCGAATCTCCAACCTCTCCCCAGGACTACGGAACAGGTTGTACTGCGCTTCCTTACAACTCTTTTCTTTTCCAGTTAGTTAGTTTGTGTTGTCTTCTGTGTGTTCCTGTTAATAAAGAAGTGTTCATTATTTTAAAACCTTGTCTAGCCACTCTCTAACCTGATGCTGTATACATAGGGTAAAATATCTCGCTACGTTACCCTGCCTCTCGCTAGCAAAACCAGTGCTCTGAGTTTTAATTTTCCCATCTTTGGTATTTTAATTGGCAGAGCCGGGCACCCCTCGCAGGACCCCCAATTTCAGGGTAGCACACCCTCTGTAAAGACTGCAAGTAAGAAGCACCCAAGGTGGACATCCTAAGCACTGGCTGTCCCAGAAGGCAGAGCTTTCACTGTCAGCTTTCATGATTATTGTCCCTTGTGAGATCTGCTCTCCACTAGTTTATCAGTTTTTACAAATCCATCGGGGCTAGCCCCGATTATTATACATTATGGTATCCCGTGGCAAAGAGGCATGCATCGGATTCAACAGATGTAAAATGATGGATCCCAGATCCCTCTCCTTGTGTTCACCAGGAACACGGTTGCAAATGGACATCCTGGTAATGCCCAAACTGACAGAGAAGCACGTAGCCTTGTATATTTCTCTGCCTTCGTTGACTTTCCATAGTTCTGTTCCTCGGTTTCTGTTCTTTGGTTTCAAATGAGACCGGTGCTTCTGTAATCAATAGGACAGGTGTAACACTCTGGAAGATGTACTTTGCAATTTGTAATTTTTCTGTGCAAAATGACGCCAGCTAGCATATTAAACACCATTTAGCAGCCTGTGAGAGTCCTTGAACAGCAGGAAAACATCCTGAATGAGCAGAAAGCTGATGCTGCGACAGTACTACCTCAGAAATGCTGATTTGGGGTTGTAGGACTGAGTAAATGTGTGGTGGGGGGAATAGCTAGACGGTGGAGGGCAGAGAGGGGGGAATCGTAACCTGAAAAAGAGGAAGAAGGAGTTGTTCTTTGCAAAAGATGTGAATTAACAGTGGGGCCTGTGTGTGGGTTCCCAGACAGAAGCTTGTCTCCAAAGACCCTGATTCCCAAACCAGGGGTGGGAAGAATGGGTGCAGAGACTGGACACAAGAGGCTTCGGACTATGAGATCTCCCATGGGAAAATTCATTTGCACAAAAATACATGTGGTTTTCCTGCACAGAAAATGATTTTTCAAAAAATTGTAGAGCTGGAAGAGACCGCAGGGGGTCATCAAGTCCAACCCTTGACTGTTGGTCAGCAAAATGTCAGAAAAAATGTGCACAACATGTGCGTTTTGTGCAAAAGACACTGGTTCCTTTACAAAAAATATTGTAGTTCTTTCTTTTGTGTGCAGAAAATGCATGCAAGGAAAAAACGGCTTTAACTGCCTTTGGGAGAAATTTTCTCTCTTGCCTAAATTGCTCATTCCCCCTCTAAACTTTGGAATGGGGGAGTATTCCTGGAGTTCCAGCTTTCTCTCCTGTCTGTTTTGGGGGGCTGTGACTTATCCTCTTGCCAGACTGTTCCCACCCCCCACCCCCATGTTTCCAGGGCTGGTTTCCCGTCCTCTCCTCTTTCTGCTTCCCCTTCCTGGATTGGTCTGGAGAGCAAGTTGAACCAGAACTCTCAACTAGGAGCCAATATTACTAAACTGAGGCTGTCGTATTTTGGACATATCATGAGTCAACTTGACTCAATCAAAGAAAATACAACAATGCTTGGGAAGGTGGAAAGCAGTAAGAAAACAGGAAGACCTCATTATAGATGGATAGACTCTGTCAAGGAAGCCAAAAGGCTAGAACAGTTTGCAAGACCTGAGTAGGGTTGTTGAAGATAGGGTGATTCGGGGCTCCCTCATTCAGGGGGCCAACATAAGATGAAGTTGACTTGATGGCAACTGGCCACAGTAGGGAAAAGGACTCCTGTAAATCTTGAGGTCCCAAGTCATTTAGGGCTTTGGACGTCACCACCAGTACTTTGAATTCAGACAGGAAGAGAAGAGAGGACATGTTAGTCATTTGAAGGGGTGCCATGTAGAGGAGGGAGCTGGCTTGTTTTCTGCTGCTCCAGAGACCAGGACAAGGAGCAATGGATCCAAGCTGCAGGAAAGGAGATTCCACCTGAACCTCAGGAAGAACTTCCTGACGGTCAGAGCTGTCCGACAGTGGAATATGCTGCTGCCTCCATGGAGTGTGGTGGAGTCTCTTTCTTTGGAGGTTTTTCAGCAGTGGCTGGATGGCCATCTGTCAAGGGAGGATGTGGATTGTGGGTTCCTGCATGACAAAAGGAGGTTGGACTGGATGGCCCCTGGGATCTCGTCCAGCTCTAGGATTCTTTGATTCTGCGAGGCAGTGGGGCAGCTCCCTTAAAACCAGACTTATGAGTTGTCTGCTGGATTATCCATCCAAAAGTTTCTGTGCTGCTTTTTGCACAAGCTTCTGTTTTCAAGTCATGTTCAAGGGCAGCCCCACAGAGAGTGCCTGGCAGTAGCCGACGCTTCCTCTGCTTTCCTCGTCAGTGCAAACAGGCCATGCCTCTTTGCACAGACTGGGGTTTCTTGGGCTGTGCTGTCAAGACAGTGGGTCAGAATAAAAGCAGCCTTTTATGATGGCTGCTATCCGGGGGGGGGGAGGGGACAATTGCTAATATATGTAACAGAGACTTACACGAAGGCAAGCAGGAATCGGGCACTTCTGGAGAGGCAAGCCAGATGAGACGGGTTGTGTTTGCAAATGATTTTTAATCAGTTCATGAGTGCTGAAGTCTCCCCCTCCCTTTCCCCACAGACCCCCATGTTTGGTTTTCTGACGTGGGAAACCGGAGAGGTATTTACTCTCAAACAGAAATGGATATTTATTTTAATTGCTTTTAATTAACAGTATTCGCCAAAATTGCACAGCGATTTGGGTACTGCCACATTGTAACTCTATCAGCGAAGAACTCTCTTTGCAAATAAAAAAGAGATCATTTTCACTGCTTTAATTTTTTAAAAATAAACTATGCTAAATAGCTCAGGCTCTATATATAACCAGAGAAAGATAAAACCTCCTGCTTTATTATTAATTCATTTATTGGGCTAAATGCTATTCAGATGGGATGGGGAGCCACAGAGGTGAAGCAAGAATCTGTACATCCTTTTAAAGTAAACTTTTTAGATTGGAATCAAAGTTTTCAAATTATACCTCTAAAATTTGTACTTTTTGAGGTATACAGAAATAGCTAAATGTGAAACCTCCTTGGAAATTAAAACCTTCTCAGTTTTATTGAAATAAGCAATAAATGCCTTTTCTGGTTCCTCTTTTACTGTCCTTCCAATGGCAGCCAGCAGTCTTTGTGCCAAAGTTTGTGACCTTGGACAGGGTCTTCAAAGTTCACACTAAAACCCAAAGTGGATTCACCATCCAACAGGGACACAGGGACCCCCCTCAACCAACATTGTTTGATTACAAACATACACACACCAAGCAGGGTTGCAATATGATTTTTTTAAAAAAAAAGTCAAACGCAGTGGTTTAAATTAATCAAAGCAAACCTCTAGAATTAATGGAATGTTTGTGACTGTTGACTTACTAGCTTCTCAGTGATTTGGTCAGTCCAAATTGGGGCCAAAGGACAGTATGGTGTACCATTTGGAGCTTTGGACTAGGACTCTGGAAGCCCAGGATTTCTATCCTTGCTCAGTCCTGGAAACCTACTGTGGGACCCTGAGGAAGTCTCTCTCTCTCAGCAGCCCAAGAGGAAGGCAGAGGAAACCCACCTCAGAAGAAACCTTGAGTCCTCCAGTTGGGCTGACCAGGGCTTTGGGGAGCCACCGTGCAGATCCTCAGCCACAGAAACTCCCTGCATGGGCAAGTCCTGCTCCCTCAGTCTCAGAGGAGGGCCATGGGCGACAGGGGTGGTTTCGCACAATCAATGCCTAGCTCAAGAGGGGAGAATGCACACCTTGCATCCCCAATGGAGGATCTCGGCCATTGTGGGGTTTTGTGAGATGGTGGCCCCCCTGCCACGGGCCTTGTGCCAGGCTCGGTCCTTGGGTCTCCTCACCTGCCTGAGAGTCCTCTTCTCGGCGCAAGAGCAGGCTGGCCGCTTGGGCTCCCTGGGCCAGAAAACGGGAAGCCGCCTCCACAGAAATGCAATGAGGAGACAGTTTAATCTTCGCCAGGGATAAATATATTTGCTACAGTTGTGGATTGTTTTATCACCGTGAAAATGATTTAAGAAAGATCTGAACTGCCTCCTCAAAGTATTTTTCAGCATCTTTTAACACGAAGCGGAAGAACTCGTCTATCTCTGCCTGATTTAAATTTAAACTCTCTGGCATGGAGTGTTTCTCTTTGCTTCCATGTGTTAAAAATGTGCGCCGCTACTGGAAACAGCTCTCCCTGACACATAATAAATGGCTACCAAGGGTCACTGGCTGCCGGGAGATTGAAGAGAGAACCCCTGGACCAAAACCCATCATCTCCATTTCTCGCCAGCATCCAGGATTTTGAGCGGAACTGAAACAACTGTCTTGAGAAAGTGGAAGCACAAAGAGATAAAAGAGAAACCGACATACAGGCAAGGCTGGGGAGGGGGGAAAGAATGGGAGGGCAGAGAGAGGTTGCAAAGGAAGAAGTCTTCTTATTTCATGTCCCAATTTCATTTGCAAATATAAAAAATATCATGTTGCAGCTGCAACACTGCAGTCTATTTCTTAGCCTGGTACATTGTGCTTTTCCATTTGAATGAGTTGGGCAGCTTCCGCCTCATGATCTCCAACCTGGTCTTCTTGGCCTAGAGGACTGGGTTGTAGGTTGTTGTGGGTTTTCCAGGTTTTGAGGCCGTGTTCTATTAGTATTTTCTCCCGATGGTTTGCCTGCATCTGTGGCTGACATCTTCAGAGGATATATCCTCTGCCATCCTTCACAAGATGCCATCCTTCATATCCTCTGAAGATGCCAGCCACAGATGCAGGCAAACTGTCAGGAGAAAATACTAATAGAACACAGCCTGAAAAACTGGAAAACCCATAATAACCTATGGATTCTGGCCATGAAAGCCTTCAACTTTACATCGGAGTGGGTTGTGCTTTTAGAATTCCTTGGCTTCTTAGTTATCTTTTACCATTGGTAGGATGCATAGCAATCTCTTTTTCTGTCTCCTGTGTGTGTGTGTGTGTGTGTAACAAACATCACTTCTGACATCTATGGCCTTTTCTGCACCCTACTTTCTTCCATCGTGCTCTGGTGGCAATCCTGGCAGCAGCTCTTCCAGGAAGATAGCATGACGGGAGTGCTCCCTCCGCACTGGAGCAGCTCCCTCACCAAGGAAGAACAATGGGTACGACTCTTCCTTCTGCAGCATAGCCGTGCACCTTCCCAGGCTGTGCTGGGGCAGGAAGCACCTCCATCATGCTTCCGGGCCTCCTGCAGGGCAGGTAAGCTTGGGTGATTGCGGGTCATTGATGGGGAAAACTCATCGATGGTTTAATCCATGATCGTGCCACCTGTGGATGGAAGAAGGATAGGATCACAACAACATCATGCAGAAGTGTCATTGTGGTCCCGCTCCTCTCTTGTCCTCATGCTGGGACGACAGTGTCCTGCAGAAAGGGCCAATATTTTGGATCCCAGAGGATGCAATGAAAAGGGCTACTTAACACATATAGTATTCTAATCTTCTGGACTAGAGAAGACCCACTGAATCAACCAGCTGTACTCCTGCATTGACTGACCTTTCAATAATTAATTCAATTAATTGTTTCCTACTCTCTTGGGCAGCAGAAAGGAGGCAGCAGGTTTGTTTTCTGCTGCCCCAGAGGGTGGACCAGTTCCAACGTTTTTAAATTAAAGGAAGGTAGATTTCAATGGAGTGTCAGGAGGAACTTCTCAAAGGTAGGTGTGGTTCAGCCATGGAACCAGCGACGTGGTGGGTCCTCCTTTTCTGGACAGCTTCCCACTGGGGATGGTCTGGATGAATTTCCTGCACTGAGTGGGGGGTTGGACTTGAAGGCCCACAAAAGCCCTTCTCAGTCCTATGACTCTCATTCTCTCAGACTCAGAGGAGGGCACAATCTTGTAGTCTTGGAGGGAGGATAGTGAGTCCTCATTGCTTAAGCAGGGTTCTGCCAGGGTAACCACTTCACATATTTTTGGACGTTGGGTAACTGTTTCTCTGTGCCTCCAGTGTAGCCCATGATGCCCTGGGATTGCAGAAACAGCAAGCCTCTTTGTCGATACATGGTTGGTTGCACAATGTCGGCATTTAGCAGAAGGGTGATGCCATGGAGCCCCAACCTTCTTGGAACTACAGGAGTGGAGATTTATACGCTATGAGCACAAGGCAGGGTCTCTGCTCCTGTCTCCTTAATGCAAGAACCTCAGCTACATATTAGGTGCTCTGTCATAGGCCGTTTCCACACTAGACTGTTACACTGCTCTTATTCCACTTTCAACATCCTACGGAATCTTTTGCGGCCCTTCCCGAAACTGCAAACCCCAGGATTCCATAGGATGTTGCAAGTGGAATAATAGCACTATAACAGTCTAGTGCGGAAATGGCCATACACACAGTGGCAGCAGTTAGCAGTTACTTTCATATGGGATATATCGTAGCCTTTAGCATCGATTAAATTCATTCCAATCAGTTTACAAAGAATACACATCTGAAGACACATTCATCCTATTGGTACCACCCATTCCCGTGGCAGGGGTGCCTTGCGACCGGACAGCTGGCTTCCAGTTGTCCTTTTGCACACAAGTAAATTTCCTTCCGTATGAGGGTGGTTTTCTTTTTGGCATTTTTCTTATATTCTTATTCTTATTATCGCGGCACAATCCATATATACGGAACTTTTCAAGCAAAACCACCAAAAACCAGTGGGCTTTTGCCAAAGGTGTAAATTTAAAATACACACATGTACACACACACACAAAGGGAAGGAAGGAATAATATAACTACACCATACAATTGTAAAATAAATTATCTAATAATCCAATCTGCAATATACTATAAAGCAGATTAACAAGTACACGTAATCAAAATACGCAGGGTTATAAAGCACTGTGTTAATCTAAGCTTCCAAAAGCTTTTGAAAACAAGAAGTTTTTTAATCGAGATTTTAAAAATCACAGGGGAGGGAGCAGTCCACAAATGTTTGGGGAGGCAGTTCCAAGGGGATGGAGCAGTGAGCGAGAAACTGCAACGCTGGGCCGAGAAAGAGGAAACCCTCATTTGGGGGAAAAGCCCAGAGTTCCTGGAATGCAGATCTCAAGCAAGTAGGCTGGGAAAAAGAAATAAGGGCTGAAAGAGAGTGGGGAGCCAGGTCATGTAGCGCTTTGAACGTTAGAACAGTTGCATAAGCAATGGGTGCTGTTGCACACACCTTTGTGAGTGTGTTGGGTGACGGAGAGTGCTTCATCAGCGACCCCAGGGTGGCCCAGGACACACAGGGATTGTGGAGGCAGCACCTTCTCCTGAAAATACAAAGTTGGTTGCCCATTACTGGTGTTTAGCAGGAGGGTAGAGTAGCACAATCACACTTAACTACACTACGCCAGCACAATCCAGGATCTCACCGACAGTGTTGGACTTCTAATTTGCTCTTTATCTTTGTTTGATCCATAATACTCTCTTTCTCTATTTTAAATTATGCATGTGCAATTTAAAACCAAGCAAAAAGCATTTCAGAAACATTGTCCTATGTCCGCAAAGCTGCATTTTGTACCCTCAGTGGCTTCATTCGGGGCCAATTCCGCACAAGTCTGTTATAGTGCGATGATTCCATTTTCAATCTCCTATGGAATCCTGCAAACCCCAGGATTCCATAGGAGGTTCGAAAGTGGAATCATTGTGCTATAACAGACTCGTGTGGAAATGGCCTTAAGTCGAAGGCCAGCTGGGACCTGGCTTGCCTTGGGTCTGAGTGGTTCTGGCCCTGCAGAGAAAAACACTGACCTCCAGCAGGGACAGAGCATCGGACAAACCTGGAACATTCCTTGAGTATGAAGTTATCTCCATACCATTCAGAAAGAAAGGTATCCACTGACAAATGCTGGTGGTGCTTGTTAGTTCTTCTTCCTGGGAGTGTTTTAGCTGCGGATTCCTGCAGATACAAATTGAGCATTGCTTTTTATATGCACAGGTGTGCATTGCAAATTTCAATCATACATATAGCACATTTTTTGCACATTTAGTTGCACAGTGTTGGCATTCAGTGATGCAAAATTGCCATATAATTCTGTGACTGCAAATTTACACTCCCTTCTCCTTGGTAGAGGACGTCAGCCATTTGCTAGACTTGGTCTTTATCTTTTATATACTTTGAGCAGTTGTGGTTGATGCTCAATGCGTCATACTTGGTGCCATCAGAAGAGGGCATTCCTCTCTCTGACTTGGAACCCCAAATTTCAGGGGCTTCTGACCTCAAAACCTAGTAGTTTTGGCCAGGAGGATTTGGAGGTGCTGAAAGACACAACATCTTCAGCACACTTCATGGTGATGAGTTTATTGGCCATCCAAAATCACCACAATAGCTTTCAGAGCTCACTGAATTCTTCATCAGGCGAAGATGGTAAAAGAGAGGCAAAGGAAGAAAAGGGACAATGTTGGAGTCACGGAGTCTACACTTTTTCTTGGAATGTTAGATAGGAATTATGTCTATGTAGATGAAAAGGTAAGGGGTGCACAGAGAGAGGCAGCCACATGCAGCATGGCCACAGAGCTGACTGGGAGCAAGAAAGATCTGCTGCTCCATTGTGAGCAGAGGGGACAGGGGAATAAGGATCCACTCCCCTGCTCTGCCTGGATGCTGTCTGCCTCCTCCTCTCCAGAGAGCAAGGAATGCTCAACAGTAACAGAACTTCATGCCTGTGGGATCCATTTTGGTGCCCTGGAAGCAGCACTGGCCATTCCATCCCTTCCATTAGCCCAGGACCAATTGGGCCTATTTTCAATAGAATAAGGCTTTTGCGTTGGACAGAGGGGGATGGTCCCCCTGCACACCCCACATCTCCTTCCAACAAGCTCTGGCTAAAGGGCAAAAGATGTAAAACACTGGCCCAAATCAGGAGTAACACCTTTTGCCAAAAGCTGGATGACCAGTTGGGTCACCCTTTCCAAATGCACAGCAAACTCATGAACAGAAGGGAGCCTTGGCTCTTTTATTACAATGCCAGGATCCAACCACATTCACAGCTCTGTGTAGGCATTTAACAGGAGAGGGAGAAATAATGAAAACAAATTCACAGCCAACAGAAGCCCGAGAGGAAAGCTCCAAAATCTATTCCTTCAGCTTCTCTCCCCACCGCCCCCTCTCCCCACTGGACTCCTTTCACTCACACATCCACCTCCTCACTTACCCTGGCTCGGCTCCTGTCAACTCACCTCCCTTCCCCTTCTTTCCTCTTACTCTCCTCCCCAAAACCAAACTCAGACTGGCCCCCTGGAAACAGGGCCAGAGATTGTACATCGGGGTTGCGCAGCTTAACACTCCACTTGTGGAGGTAGGCAGTCTTTCTGTGGAATGACACTGGGGCACAACTGAATAAACAAACTTGCAGCGAAACAGACAAGCATACGTGGAGCTGAATGCACAAGGGCCGTGCCTGCACAGCTCTGCAAACGTGAACGCGCACCTGCTTAAGACATCAGTGGGATTCCAATGGGATTCCATCCAGTGGCTTGGTGTTCTGCTCATGCATGGGATCCTTCATGCAGTGGCTGTACTTTTTTGGACAACATGTAATGCCTGTACTGGGTTGAAAGGTGTGTGTGGTGATTTTGCAGACTGTTGTGCATGGTGTGTTGTGTATTGTTGAACACTGTGTACTGATTGCAGAGTAGAAGCTGTGGTTTGTGGAGAGAACTAGCGCCAGGCCATAGACCTGAACCGCACTGCCAGGGTTGTGAAATGCAGTGGAGGTGTATGGATTGGTGCCGGCCTCTCCACAGTTCATCAGCTTCCAGTCTGCAGCAAGTTTCCAAGAAATTATGTGTGATGGATCCCCTCACCAGGAGGGCCCCCCAGTTCCACCCCATCTTTGTTTCTCTACTTAGCTCTTCCTTCGACTGGGTTTCTGGGCCACAAGGTGAGCCCTTAAATGTGGGGCTGTGGCTGTGTTGTGGTGTGGGATCTGTACCGGTACGTTTGACTCCAATGCATGGCTCGAACAAGACAGCCAGCGACAGTTTTCAAACAAGCAGAAGGATGGGTTTATTATACAGAGTTGGACAATAGTTAGTTCTCCCTTCTGTCTAACTATCCCCTCTCTCTGAAATCCACCCTCCTCTTCAAATCCAAAACACTATCAAAGCAAAAGCTTGCCTGATACTTCTGCTTTCGCTGCCTCCTGTCCACCTGCCGTCCTCCTTCACAGCCATCAAGCCTGGCCTGCCCAGGGCCTCCTCCACCCAAGGAGACCACCATGGTAACGTGGCACAATTATGGCGCAGGCCCCCGGCACCTCGGCCAGGGAGGAAATCGCCAATCAAGTCCATCCTCAGATAGCTTGAGAAGCACTGGTGTCGTGAGAGAGATGGGATGGGATCCTCTCCTAGGACAACATCTCTTGGGTCATTTCCGCACTACACTGTTATAGCACTATTATTCCACTTTCAACTTCCTATGGAATCCTGGGGTTTGCAGTTCAGGGAGGGGCCTTTAGAATTCTCAGCCAGAGAGATCTTTGGCCTCAAGAAACTACAAACCCCAGAATGCCACAGGATGCTGAAAGTGGAATAACAGCACTATAACAGTGTAGTGCGGAAATGGCCTTGGTTTTTGCTGTTCCAATGCACATGGGGCAGAAAAGGGCTGCCCTCTCACCAAGGGTTCTTCCACACTGCACAGTTATAGTGCTTTGATTCCACTTTAACTACCGTGGCTGCATCATCCTGTAGAATCCTGGCATTTCTAGTACGGTGAGGTACTAGAGCTCTCTGGATGAGAGTTCTGAAACACCCCCCAACACACACACTGCAAATCCCAGGATTCTACAAGGTGTTTCCATGGCAGTTTAAGTGGAATCATAACATTATAACTGTGAAGTATGAAAGGTCCCTATCTCTCCTCCCCCCATGTTTGCATGCTGTAAAAAATTTTAATGCATTTTTGTCAGAAACATTTCAATACAAATAGGGGGGAAAAAGAGAAAACAAAAAACAAAAAGAATACTTAACATCGACTTCTGTCTTTCCTAAGAATGGTTATAGATTTTACTACGTAAGGTAACCCCAATTATGTGCTATTCATGCACTTCTTCAACATAACCAGACCTTATAATTACCAAAGCCTGCAGTTAACATCTCCTTCTCTCTTTGCTGCCAAAAGACAACCAAAGGTTCTGGTCTTTCAAACCCACTGATGTAAAATTGTGCCATTGGACGCTGGCCCTTCTGTGACTCTGGGCTCACAGGGCAGCCTCGCAGGGCAGGGGGTGTGAGAGGCAGGAGGGTTGGTGGGCAGGCATCGCCCTCCCTGGCCATCCGCAAAGCATCATCTAGCCGCCTGGTGCATCAGCGCACCAGTATGGGTGTCCCAGCAGAGTGAGTGCCTTTTCTCATGGCCGAGCAGACGGCCTTGGCGAGCGAGCAGATCGGTGCTCGGAAGAGGAGCACCTGCACAGAGACCCAGTCCACACGGGTCCATTCTCCCCTGACTTCTTGGCCCCGGTGCCGCCGACATGCCCCCGCCGTTCTGCCCCCTTTCCACCTGCATAATCCCCGCTTCACGCACCAAAGGGCCGCTCGCCTTGAAAGCGCGGTTGTCAAAATAATGTCACTCCGGGAACAAGGTGAGCGCCAGCGCTGATCCTCTTCTCCTCGGTGCACCAAGCTTTTGTGCCCGAGCTTGTTTCTAAATAGGTCACAGATTCCTGTCAGACAAAGAGAGAATTGGCAGCAGTTATCTTGGCTGGTTTTACATAAACCTGACAGGCAGATTATAGCAAAAGGGGGGAAACCCACCTTATTACAGACATGCCAGTCACAGAACCGGAGCACCAGTTCAGCCTCGCCAACCTCTCCAAGTCTGCGCAATGTGACTCTCTCCATCTATTAAAAGCCAATCCATCTCCCACCCCAGGGGCAGGGTTAATAGGAGCACAGTCCTGCAGCAACAGGAGTCCAGTGTCTAGGTCAAGGGAAGCCATAGTACCATTCTATTCTGCTTCGGTTAGACCCCACCTGGAGGAATCCTGCTTCCAGTTGTGGACACCACAGTACAGGAAGGATATGGGCAAGCTGGAAGGTGTCCAGGGGAGGGTGACTAAAATGGTGGAAGACCTGGAAACCATGAAGCCCTAGGAGGAGGAGCTCAGGTAGCTGGGTAGGTTTAGCCTGCAGAAGAGAAGGTTAAGAAGTGGCATGATATTATTGTGTGTCTTCAAGTCATTTCCAATATATAGCAATCCTAAGGCAAACCTACCA
Organism: Ctenosaura bakeri; assembly: GCA_948474755.1. Lineage (NCBI taxonomy): Eukaryota > Metazoa > Chordata > Lepidosauria > Squamata > Iguanidae > Ctenosaura > Ctenosaura bakeri. Next base: position 341,093 of record CAOLHI010002185.1, read on the forward strand.
TGGGGTTCTCTGGGGCTGAGAGTGTGTGACATGCCCAGGTCACCCAGTGGGGTTCTGTGGCTGAGTGAGTGATCAAATCATGGTCCCAAGGGTCATAGTCCAATGCTCAAACCTTTACATCATGCTGGGTGACACAATAGCGATGTTTAAATATTTGAAGGGATGTCATATGGAGGATGGGACAGGCCTGTTTTCAGCTGCTCCAGAGACCAGGACATGGAGAAGTAGCTTCAAACTTCAGAAGAAGCGATTCTATTTAAACTTTAGGAAGAACTTCCTGATGGTATAAGAGCAGTTTGATAATGCAACACCCTGCCTCAGAGGCGTGTGGTGGAGTCTCCTTTTTTGGAGGTCTCTAAAGAGAGGCTGGATGGCCACCTGTCAAAGGGAGAGTTTTGATGGTGTCTTTCTGCATGGTAGAATAGGGGTGGACTGGATGGCTCTTGGAGTCTCTTCCAGCTTTAGGATTCTGTAATTTGAACATGTAGGACACATCCTAGATGCAAGAAGGAGACAAATGGATGCCAGTGGACTTTGATCCAAGGAGGACATGCAGTGCCCCACCACCTGAACCATGGACTACCACTGAATGGATTTACCCTGAGTAGCCCCTGCCCTAAACAGCTGCAGGTGGCCCTCTTAACTCCATCCTTGGCCACGAGGTAGAAAAATGGTCAAAGATCAATATAACAGTCCTAGAAATAATATAATTCAAATTTGCTAAGCATTACAATTAGGTTCACAGGTGGCTTTACGTTCTTCTTTACCAGCAGGTCTATGATGTTGGATGAAGTTTTCATCAGCTGTGAGTAGCAGCCACTGAGAGCTCCTTTCTTTATGCATTTTTCTGTTCCCCTCATGATGCCAAGACCGTGATCATTACCACATAAAGCAGTATGTACCATGCGGAGCTATATTTCTTGAAGAAAAACACCCTGTAAGTGTGAATGCTTGAGCTGAGATGTACATTTTGTTGCTAGAGTCTCAGAAGAGGCAGATGTGCCACTTCTATCTGGATCACTGAGTCCAATGCAATTTTTATCCCTTGCAACGCCAAAGACAAGCATTGAGAATCTACTTTGCTTGCAGTCAATCTATATCTATAACTTGAAAATATTCCCAGTTTTTTAAAAAACTTACCCAGAACTTGCTGGGCATAAAAAGTAAAGTTGGCAACATTGATGAAGTAAACCACTGATCCAATCTAACATAAACCATAGAATCATAGAATCATAGAAATGTAGAGTTGGAAGAGACCCCAGGGGCCATCCAGTCCAACCCCATCCAGCCATGCAGGAACACCCTCAAAGCACTCCCGACAGATGGCCATCCAGCCTCCGCTTAAAAACCTCCAAGGAAGAAGACTCCACTACACACCAAGGCAGAGGATTCTACTGTTGGACAGTCCTGACTGTCAGGAAGTTCTTCCTGAGGTTCAGGTGGAATCTCCTTTCCTGCAGCTTGAATCCATTGCTCCTTGTCCTGGTCTCTGGAGCAGCAGAAAACAAGCCCTCTCCTTCCTCTATGTTTGTGCATCTTCGTTTGTGCATAAGAAGCGCTACTCTGGACTAGACCTGTAACTGACCAGGTGCTTGCGGGAAGCCTAGAAGTGGGCTGTGGGTGCAAGACGGCCCTCCCCTGCTCAGCTTCCCCAGCAACTGCTACTCAGCACAGGTAACACAGTGGGACCATGAGGAGTAGCCAGTGGCCAAGTTCCCACTTGTAGCTGGTGGTATGCAAAATTACACTGGTGTTCCTTGGATGATGAAAGTCCAGGAGGGGGAGTTCAGAGGGCTACGATAGCCAGCTTTCTTGGGCACCATCCGGTACACGTTGAGCACTCTGAGGAATACATTGCCCAGAAAGGGTACCAGACACTTCCTTACTCAATGTTAGAATGGCTCCTTCTGGTTATGTAAGTGTTCATCACCGATAGGATTCCAGGTCTCTTATCCTCCATGATTTTGTCTACTCCTCTTCGAAGTTGGCATCTTCACAATTTGGGGTAGCAGATTCCACACTAAGTGCCAGCGTGATGCAATGGTTTGAGTGTTGGGCAATGATCAGGATCTGAATTTCCCATCCAGCCATGGAAACCCAGGAGTGACTATGGGTAAGCCACACTGTCTCAGCCTTGGAGAGAGGCAAAGGCAAACCTCCTACGGGGGAAATCTTGCCAGGAAAACACCTGATAGGTTAGCCTTAGAGCCTCCATAAGTCAGAAATTACTTGAAGACGTACTGCTGCTAATGCTACCATAATCTTACTATATATTGAGCATAATTCCAACAACTCTGGGCTAGTGATGTAAAGCAGATGAAGAAGATGGAGGCAGGCAAGTACCCAGGCATCCTGTTCACATCCATGAGCTCTGTTTTCGTCCTCTCCAAAGAGAAAAGGAGCTGCTGGGCAGGGAGAAAAGAAGTGTCCACCATCTCACCTCTGCTTCCCACCATGTTCCTTGCTCAGGAAGCCCATTTCCAGCCAGGAAGTGTCCTTGTTAGTTTTCTGAAATCTTACCCACCTTCTTCCGTTGAAGATATGACCAAGGAGGACAGGAACCATTCAGAGCACAGCCAGCTGGTCAGCAGCACTCTGTGTGTGTGTGTGTGTGTGTGTGTGTGTTTGCGTGTCTGTGTGTGTCTGTGTGCTTATTGATCCCATTGCAATACATCACTGGGTTTTTGACTGCAGCAACCCAATGGCGCCATAGTTCTGATGAGGACATGACTGGCCCTGGCCATTTTTCAGGAAGGGACAAGTGACAACAAGAGGAGATCTATGAGTCACAGTCTGTACAGAGCTTCACCAACCAGTTTTGGTGTCAGTTTCACTCAGGGAGAGGAACACACATCAAGATGTTAAAAGCTCCAAGATGCTGTGGCTTTTCTACCAGTGCATTCATTTATCCATTTGAAATACTGTCCTGCCAGTTTCTCTGGGTTCAAGAACCCCCTCCTGTCTAATTCCCACAGTCCATCATGCTGCTCAACTGCAGGGAAGATGGCAGAGTATGAATCATAGAATCATAGAATCATAGAAATGTAGAGTTGGAAGAGACCCCAGGGACCATCCAGTCCAACCCCCTGCCATGCAGGAACACCCTCAAAGCACTCCCAGCAGATGGCCATCCAGCCTCTGCTTAAATACCTCCAAGGAAGGAGACTCCACTACACTCCGAGGCAGCAGATTCCACTGCCGGACAGCCCTGACTGTCTGGAAGTTCTTCCTGAGGTTCAGGTGGAATCTCCTTTCCCGCAGCTTGAATCCATTGCTCCTTGTCCTGGTCTCTGGAGCAGCAGAAAACAAGCCCTCTCCCTCCTCTACGTGGCATCCCTTCAAATATTTAAACATGGCTATCATGTCCCCTCTTCACCTTCTCTTCTGCAGACTAAACACATTCAGCTCTCTAAGTCTATCCCCATAGGGCTTCATGGCTTCCAGGCCTCTCACCATTTTGGTCGCCCTCCTCTGGACTTGCTCCAGCTTGTCAATATCCTTCTTGAATTGGGGTGCCCAGAACTGGACACAGTATTCAAGATGGGGTCTAACCAAAGCAGAGTAGAGCGGTACCAATACCTCCCTCGATCTAGACACCGTATTCCTATTGATGCAGCCGAGAATTGCATTGGCTTTCTTGGCTGCCGCATCACACTGCTGACTCGTGTTCAGCTTGTGGTCTATGAAGACTCCTAGATCCCTTTCACACGTACTGCTATCCAGCCACATGTCCCCCATCCTATATTTGTGGATTCCATTTTTTCTACCTAAGAGATGCCCATGGGGAGATGGAATCAAACAAGGAAAGGAGGGGAGAAATGCTGCGTCATGTTTGCACAGTGCAAATTTGAACTCATCCTGTGAAGTGGTATCTGTGCAACACCACACTCCTGCTGAATGTCAGCATTGTGCAACTAACTGTGTATCTGCGAGTGTGGATGCCTATGGTGCCATTGTACAATGGGGGGAGGCTGCAGTGGCCATTTCTGCAGTCACAGGGAATCTAGTGGGATGCAGAAGGCTCTGAATTGTGCAGCATCCTAGAATGGGTAATTGTGTGTGCAGTGGTTGTATTGTTGAAGTCCAGAAACTGAAAGTAGCATTGCAATATAGCCAACTTCAGTTGTAAGGGAACTTGTATGTATGACCCCAACAGCATTCTGGCTGAACATTTGCTGGTATTCCCACATTGTTCTTCACCAAACTGGCTGAAGTAAGTATAAACCTGATGCTACACTCTTGGCAGGTGACTGTGGCGTGCAGGTCACTGGTTTGTCAGGATATTGAGGTAAACGGTCTTCAGTGACTGGACTCGGACCTCATACATTGTGGTTTCACAGCACCAGGAAGCCAAGAGAGTGGTAGGCACTCTTTGGTCCCCCAACCTCATGGGGAGGCTCTCCCAAAGGGGAGGGAGAGGCTCGTTGCACACAACTGCGAAGGAAGAAAGTCCTCCTTCAGCCCATGAATCGGTGGTAAAGCAGAGACTGCCATTCAGCCTCCCTTCGTTCCTTTTGCAGCCCCTGATTTACAGGGGGAGGAGTTGGAAATGGAGTTTATGTGTGCGGTCTCATTGCTCATGGGTGTGCATTGCACACGGCAAGTATGTTGTGGACAGATGTTCATAGATGCACATCATGCACGCAGCATGTGTTTGCTCATTCAGTTGCACAGCACTGCAATTCACTAGCAAGGCAGTGTTGCACAGTGTTGCTGTGTAGCTCCACAAGGTTAAGAGCTGGTATGATAGCTCTGTTTAAATATTTGAAAAGATGTCATATGGAAGATGGAGCAGGCTTGTTTTCTGCTGCTCTAGAAATTAGGACATGGAGCAATGGCTTCAAACCTCAGGAAAAGAGATTCCACCTCAACATTAGGAAGAACTTCCTGACTGTGGGAGCTCTTTGACGGTGGAATATGCTGCTGACTGGTATTGAGGTGAAGTTTCCTCCCTTAGAGGTTTTTAAAGAGAGCCTGGAAGGCCTATAAAATCATAGAATCATAAGCTGGAAGAAACCCCAGGGGCCATCCAGTCCAACCCCCTGCCCTGCAGGAACCTCAATCAAAGCACTCCCTTTGACAGATGGCCATCCAACCTCTCCTTAAAAATCTCCAAAGAAGAAGACTCCACCACACTCCATAGAGGCAGCAGATTCCACTGCCGGACAGCCCTGACCATCAGGAAGTTCTTCCTGAGGTTCAGGTGGAATCTCCTTTCCTGCAGCTTGAATCCATTGCTCCTTGTCCTAGTGTCTGGAGCAGAAAACAAGCCCTCTCCCTCCTCGACATGACATCCCTTCAAATAGTTAAACATGGCTATCAGGTCCCCCCTCAACCTTCTCTTCTGCAGACTAAACATCCCCAGTTCCCTAAGACCCTCCTCATAGGGCTTCATGGCTTCCAAACCCTTCACCATTTTGGTCGCCCTCCTCTGGACACATTCCAGCAATTCCTTCTTGAATTGAGGTACCCAGAACAGGACACAGGATTCCAAATGAGGCCTAACCAATGCAGAATAGAGGGGTACCATTACCTCTCTCGATCTGGACACCATACTCCATCTGTCAAAGGGAGTGCTTTGATGGTGTCTTCCTGCCTAGCAGAAGGGGGTTGGGCTGGATGGCCCTTGGGGTCTCTTCCAACTCCAGGATTCTATGTTTCTATGATTCTATGACCTTTCTGCTGGCTCAGGAGAAGAGAAAGCCCTGTTTCGTCCTTGGCCAGCACTAGCTAGCTGCAGGCATCCTGCCCTTTGTGTGGACTTCCTGGAGGCAATTTTCCTCCTTCTTTGATTGTCCCTCAGCTGCTGGTGTTCAGTGTTACACTTCTTCCAAATATTTATAAACAAATGAAAGTATTGATTGCTTTTCTGCCCACCTGGGTTCCCAAATCAATGTACAATAAAACAGGGCAAAGCATTCTTCAAAAAATGGATTTCTGAAAGCACTTGAAAATGGTTTTAAGAAATAACAGGGATATGGAGTTTCCCCATTTTGCAGCCATGGCTCATAGCCTCTAGACAGTTGGATATGGCTCTGGAGAAAAGCAGACCGAGGGGGGTGACATGATGCAGCAGCCTTTAAACACCAGACGGACCACCACAGGGTGGAAGGTGGAGCAAAGTTGTTTTCTGCTGCTTCCCAAAGGATTCAGACTGCACGAGAGGAGATTCCAGTTAAACATTAGGAAGAACATCCTGAGAGCTGATAAAGAATGGAACGACTGCCTCATCACATGGTGGTGGGTCTCCTCCAAGATTCCCAAGCAGAGTTAAAAGTGTATAAATGGAAGACTTGGGGAGGGGGTAGAAAAAGAGGGAAGGGTTGTGGAAATTCAGTATTTGTTAGAATGATGACTATACATATATATTAAAGATTTTAAAGTATATGTATAGATAGATAGACAGTGATATGATTCTCTCATAGATGTCTCTGATTCCCTTGGAGAGGTGCTGGCCCCTGTGTCCATCCTGGGGCAAGAATTCTCTGGGTCAATTAAAAACAACTCTGGGAAGACCCTCTGCTAAATTCTTCATAAATTGATTTCTTTTTAAAAAAAAGATTTTTATTAAAAGAAATTCTAAAATACATTAAAAGTTGCAAAGGTACGGAAAGGGAAACATACAAAAAGAAAAAAAGAATAGACAAGAAGAAAGAGAAGAAAGAGAACAAAAAAGAAAGAAGAAAGTGACTTCTGGTCTTCCTTTCAATGATTATATTTGCATATAGTAATCCGTTACCTGTCTCTCTAAAATTACAACAAATTCTCTTCATTCAATAACATACTTTTTCTAATCATCAACACAGAAAGTCACAAGGTCATTTTCTTTCTTTTGCAAAAAGTTCTTAGAGGAAGAGTTAAATTCTGTGTTTGACCTTCTGGAATTAAGGGACCAGTGGAAAATCTCTCTTTCCACTTTCTTCGCACCATGCAAAGTTTTATTAAACTACCTTCTTTTGAAAAATAAGGAGCTCCTTTTTGGTTCTAAATGAAATAAACTCAGACAACGAAGCAGGACTTTTGGCCTGGAGAAGAGAAGACCGAGAGGGGTGACAGGGTGCAATGGCCTCTCACCATCTGGAGGGATGTTCATCACATGGAAGGTGGAGCTGCCTTATTTTCCTGCTGCTCACAGAGAGTGGAACCCAAAACCCAAGAGACATCCTGGTGGTGTTTTAACAAACATCACCCCACCACCACCGCAAAGAAGCAGTTGGACATTTTGTCCAATGTGCAACATCTGCATTAGGTTCAAAATTGTGGAAGCAGAGGCCATTTCCACACTAGCCTGTTATAGCGCGATGATTCCACTTTCAACATCCTCTGGAATCCTGGGGTTTGCAGTTTCGGGAGGGGCCGGCCAGCCCCTCCCAAAACTGCAAACCCCAGGATTCCAGAGGATGTTGAAAGTGGAATCATCACGCTATAACAGGCTAGTACGGAAATGGCCAGAGTTGCACACATGGGGCCATTGTGCAAGCAGATGGGCATGAATAGGCCTGTCAATGAGTTAAGCATGAGATACACATTTGGTTATGCCTCCCCTTGCACTGCTGGGTGTGTGCGTTCTATTGAGCAGCGTCACGAATGATCATAAGGATTGCCTGGTGGAATAGGCAAGTAATTTCATGCATAAGTAGATGCTACCCAACTCTCATGCTGGATCTTGGCTGTGGTGCTTTTTTTTAAAAAAAGGAAGATGCTCTCACTCCCCCCCCCCGTTAATTCTGGCCTTCTGCAGCAGCAGATAACAAAGAGATGGGGCCTTTGCTGCCTGAAATATTTGCCACACAGATACTTTTCATAGGCCCTTCTCGCACCTTACCTAGTGCTGCCGGCGTCACAAGGAGATCACACGAGAAGCCTCTTCCGAGAGTCATTTGCATCCCCTCTGCTTCCCCTCTGTACCAGCTTTCCCAGGCTGAACTGGGGGAGGAAGTGCGATGGCTGTGTGTCTGGAGGCTCCCCACACAAGGTAAATGCGTGTGGGGCCTGGGAGGTATGTGCAATTGCGCATCATTTTCGGCAATGAGCCAAAAATGATATAATGTGTGATTGCCGCCTATTGGCCTCAGAAGTGTCATGCAGTTGCAAGGATGTCATGTGAAATGGTCCTCGCAATCACGCGAAGCTCCTGAGGCCATTTTGCAACAGGACTGGCATGGGGAAAGGGCCATAGACTCATAGAACCCTAGAACTGGAAGAGGCCCCCAGGGATACCCAGGCCGGCCCCCTTCTGCCATGCAGGAAGATCCCATCCAAGCCCTCCCTTGGACAGATGGCCACCCAGCCTCTCTTTAAAAACCTCCGAAGAAGAAGGAGACTCCACCGCACTCTGTGGGGGCAACAGCAGATTCTCCTGTCAAGCTGCTCTTACCGTCAGGAAGTTCTTCCTAATGTTTTGGTGGAATCTCTTTTCCTGTTGTCTGAAGCCACTGTTCCACAGTGTCCCCAGTCTCTGGAGCAGGGGAAAACAAGCTTCAATGTGCTGTCCTCTCAGATATTTAAACATGGCTTTCTCTTCTCCAGGCTAAACATACCCAGCACCTTAAGCTGCTCCTCTTAGGGCTTCAAGGTTTCTCAGCCTTTTACCATTTTGCTCTCCGTCCTCTGGACACGTTTTCTGCAGAAGATTCTTAGAAAACAGAAAGGATCACTTGCCGGGTGGATTTGTGACACCGATGTTTGTCCAGCATTCATATTACCCATTGGAAAGCAATGCTCATTTAAAATTAAAGAATGTGCCAGTGGACACAGGCTCCATGGCCTTTTATTTTATTTTTTTCCTGGAATCCTGATGTGATATTTTGCAGACGTGGTTTCTAGTTCCAGTTTCTAGTTTTAGAAACTAAATTTGCATAGCAGTTTTCTTACAAATAACATTCATTTTAATATTTAGCCAACTCCCTGTTTGAGCACTCTGAATGAAACTATTTCAGAAAGAGGAAAATGGATGTAAATATGTATTTAACCATTAGGCTAGATGGAGCTTGTGACAGGGGAAAGAATTTGGGTCTGCATGCTTCTTAAATCTCGAATGTGGATTAAACATTGCCTAAGGAAAGACTTAGCATATCATTATGGTTATGCATTAGAGAGGAGAAATGCACCTCTACCAAATGTGCCACCAGCAGATGGGACACAAAGGACGGCCAAGGTGTGCAGCAGCTGGATTAGCAGAGATGAGTCATGGAGATCCCACATGAGGCGAGGGACCCCTCTGCCCGCCATGCAATCGGTGCCTGTGGGAAGGATCGTTTCTGCAGTGCATCTGCCTCCAGCCACAGCGCCAATTGCGAGGGAAGTCCAGGGGACCCTGGACTGCTTGTGCTGTCAGAAATAAACTGATCCTGGTGCTCATCACACCGGGGCATCCACCGTTTGATCTTCCTACAGCAAGGAGATGCAGGGTGATGCAGACAGAGAAGTAATTTTTCATCTGGTTTCTTCCCCAAGGAAGCCCCAAGGAACATCAGGATTCTTCTCCCTGCTGCAAGTTTTTGGAGCCCATTTGCAGTCTGGGACTTCTCTGTGCAATATTCACACTTGGTTATTTTGCATAGTAAATGGTTCTCTCTGCACAGAAACCAATTTTCTATGAAAAATGGGGGAAGCGTTTTCTGTCACAGAAAAAGCTGTTTTCTATGCAAAACCACATGCAAATTTTGCATAGGCAAGTTCCAAACTACAATGTTTTTCATCAATCCAGTATTTTTCATGTGAGGGTTTCTTGATAATCAAAAAAAATGTGTTTTGAATATTTTTGCATATTCTTTCCATTGCCAATATACTGGATTGGACAAAAGCAGTGGAAATCAGTCTTTCTGTTGTTGTGATTGTGTTTTTTTCTGTGCCTTAAGGTCAACTCTAATTTAAGGCAAACCTGTCCTAGGGTTTTCTTGGGATAGCCAGATATCTTCAGAGGAGCCTTGCCGTTGCCTTCATCTGAGAGGGTGAGAGAGTGGGACGTGCCCAGTGCAACTGTCAAACCACTCCTCCATGCTGGGTCTCTTAAATAAGTGCCTTCAAGTTGACTCCCTCATACCACTTTCCATCCTGGGCATTTCTGGGCAAAGTTTGTCCAGAGGGGTTTTTCCTTTGCCTTCCTCTGAGGCTGGGACTTCCCAGGGCTGACCAGAGATTTGTATCCTGCTCTCAAAGGGTCCAAGTCCAACACTGATAGAAGCATAGACCCTTAAAGCTGGAAGGGACTGCAAGGGCCATCTGGTCCGGCCCTCTGTGATGCTCCAATGCACTCCCAAAAGAGAGTCCACTACTCTGCAAGGCACAGTAGTTTTCTTTCTGTTCCACTGCCAAGGAAGAGTAAGAGTTGCAGCAGAATCTCTCTCTTTTCTTCTCATTTTAATCCATTAATTCACATCCTTGGTTCTGGAGCAGCAGAAAGCTTCCCTGCTCTGTATTCCACGTGACTTCCCTTCCAGTATGTAAGGATGGCTGTGTAATAAATGCATTGCCAGAGCTATCTGTTTGGCCCCTGTGCCCTGTCCTTTTAGAAATCGGGATTCTGCTGGGCTTTGGGGAGTCAGGCCCTGGGCTCCATCGTGCCCTTGTTTGCTGTTTTTCTTTCAATGGTGTTTGCTCCACCTTTTCAAATCCCTGAACCAGACCTCCAGCTTCACCTGTCCACTCCAGACCCAGCCTCTCCTGTATTTCACTTGCATTGTCAGAGAATGGGAAGGCCCACAAATGGCAAAAGGGGACCACAGCATCAAGGTCAGAAAGGTGGGTCTCCCATCCCAGCCCTGTTCCGCAGAACATGAAGCTGCTGGGAGAAGAGCACTGCCATCGGGCGAAGGGGGAGAGCCCCTTCTGGAATTTCCCACCCTGCCTTCTGCAGCTTCTCTGGGATGCTCTCTGGCACTCCAGAGACCGGAACACAATGGAGCGATGGCTTCCAACTAAGGACAAAGAGATTCCACCCAGCCTTTAGGAAGGACTTCCCCACTGTGAGAGCTGTTTGGCAAGGGATACGCTGCTGCCTTGGAGTGTGTTACCATACCCTATGCACTCCATCCTGCAGGATGTACCATTTTCATAACTGAACATATTTATGGCTGAAAAACACGACTGAAGGCATGCTGACTGGACGGTGTGTTGCCAGGTCCAGCTGACCTAAGACACAGCCAGGTCATAAGTTCAGAGAGGAATCAGTGGGAAAACCTGACGCTAAGGGGTTTGTGATCATCCTTTCAACACCTCAGGCTCCATGCACAACCAAATACAATGGAAGGCAAAGCTGCCCAGGTGAGTCAAGCAGGGACCATCCCATGATCTCAACCTACAGAAATCTTCCCTATAACCCCTGCCTGACCAGACATTAAGTGATGGTCATGATTCCCATTAATGCTTTGTCACCTGGAGTTAAGACAATCAGCCCATTCCAGACTCCTTCTTTAGTTCTGTGAGAAAGCCGTTACAGCTTTGCCAACACACCTCCTTCAGGGAAGGAAACAGAGTATAAAAACCCTACCTTCAACCCCAGCCTTTTGTAGTATGTAGGGTGTATTCTGCTGCACGTGGTGCCCCAGACTGCTGTTCCTCCATGCTACCCTCAGATGTTGTCTGAGCCACTCCACTGGGACCCCTTCTTCAGGACTGGTAACTGTGACCCTTTCCACCCAATTTCTCTCTAGCCAGCCTTTCTTTCCTCACTTTCTGATAGCCTTGTATGGTTCTTAAGAGTGCCTGATTTCTTGTGTGTTTGTTAATTCCAAACAAAATATTTCATTTAGGCTTTAAATGAGTCCTCTCTAAAGGTAATACTGGTATGCACAGGTGAAAACATCCTGCCATTAGCCTCATCTCTCAGGCCTCCTTTGAGCAATAATTCCCTCAAATTCTAAAGAGACACTGGCATTGCAGGTGGACTTCAAGGTCCCCCATGTCTTAGGGTAATGAGTGTGGTGCAGTCATTTTCTCTGGAGGTTTTTAAGGACAGTCTGGATGTTCATCTGTCATAGGAAGTGCTTTGATGGCATCTTCCTGCATGGCAAAAGGGGTTGGACTGGATGGCCCTTGGATTCTCTTCCAACTCTAGGATTCTAGGACTCTATGAATGGAAGTTCTTACAAGGCAGAGGTCCCATTCAACAAGAAGCAACTGCGGGAGGCATGGTGGGGAAATCCAACATGGAATTACTGGTGCTATGATGGTGGATCCACCAAGTATCCTTGATTGTACTGCCAAACATCCACCAATGCAAGGGCTACAGAAATGTCCCGAACTCATGGGAAGCAAGCAAAAGCTTTGTGTGCCAAAGGCCCCAGGTTCCATTCCTTACATCTCCAGGTTGGTCTGGAAAGATCATGTCAGAAAATGGAGGCGGGGAGCAGCTGTTAGTCAAAGCAGGGCAGGTGTGGGAACACTGTGGCCCCTCCTGATGTTGGGGAACTGCTTTTCTCCACCATTTCTTGACACTGCAGACTGTCCTGGACACAAACTGACACAATTGGCTAGAGAAGGCAGGTGGTGAGTAACAGTCTCACAGATTTCTATACTCAGAGTGTTCACAAAGGCAGTTTGCAAACAAATAGCAAAGTCTGTCCCTCACTGGAATGGTGGAAGAGGGGGAGACAGAACTCTCCTAGGCTGACCACCTGGATGAAGTTCTTTGGGTAGCCAGTTAGAGATCCACTGTAGCCTCAAATAAATGAACACTAAAATCATGTCCCTGTGTCCAGTACAGAGAGAAGTGGGTGCGCCCTGCACCGGGAAATTTTGGACTCTTTGGGCTGCAGAGCACCCTTCCGCTATAGAGTGATGCCACCATGACCTCCATCTGAAGTCCTTTCAAAGAGCCTCCTGGAACCAGAAGCCTGGAAGGTGTCAGGATTATGAGCCCTGGTCTTCTGCAGGTTTCTTTTGTCCAGATGTTTGCAAAATTCAATGTGATAAAATGCTGGATGAGGAAATCATCAAACCTTAACCTCCACCATCTGCTTAGCCTCTTTGCTTGTTTCTGGAAGTCCCAATAAGGGCCTGCCTGATGATTTCCAGAACAGCGAGGACAAAGGAGGGAGGAAGCCATGGCATTATGAAATAATTGCATTTCTGAACGTTTGTGGCTGGAGTGATTTTCTACTTGCCAGAGGCTTTCTCTGATCCATTAGCCAACAGCAGGACGATGGTGCTGGGCTGCAGGAACAATGGACCCAATCCCAGCAGCTTCCCATGCATCCTATAAGTTGGACATTTCTTATTTTTCCATTTCCTCCCCAGATCCTCAGAAAGTATTTATTCCCTGATGCCTGAACTGAATAAGAAAATATTATTCAATTCTGCACGCATCAAGTTTCAAATTTGGAATAATTAAAATAATTATATTTCCTGCTGTGAGTTCTCGTCTAATTGATTGAACTGAGCAATGAGGCTGTTAGCAATTTCAAAAGAACTATCACACACACCCAAAATGTAATTATTATATCTTTTCTCTCTCACTATAGAGAGACTTGAGGGCTTGCTGGAAACCCAGATAATGAAAAGTTGGCTGTCCTTTGAAATTCTTTGGAAATCTACACTCTCCAGTCCAAGGAATAGTCATCATCCAATCCAAGTTAGAATTTCTGCCCACTTTGAGGTGCTGCTTCCACCCTTTCAGAGTGCATGGGACACCTTGTTGTTAAATGGGAGAGCTGTGACTCCATCTCTTAGGGGCAATTTCTACAGGAGGGATACATTCTACTTTGGCTTCATAATGTACACTGTGATCATGATATGCAACCCTTGTGTTAAATGGCAACATTGCACAAATGAACAAGTACCTGAATTGGCAACTGAGTGTGCAACTGAATGAGCATCGCAGGTGTACCTCATAGTCTCTGTATGCACTGTGCCATCACATGTACAACTTGACTTCTGCAACCTGGAACCTCAAGAGGCCGTTCCAATCTCCAGCTGCTTCCTTAGGGGAACTTGTGCATGCGTCGAAACAAAAACAGATTTCAAATGGATTATTTCTTGGGGTGGGTTGGAAGAGGGAAAAATGTACACTGAGCATTAGAATCATAGAATCCTGGAGTGGGAAGGAGCCTCACGGGCCATTAAGCCCAACTGGCTGCTCACTGCAGGATTTCCAGATAAAGGAAGCAACAGCACCTGTGAAGGTGGTGGGACAGAGAGAAGGGCCTCTCCTGCAAACCTCAAAGCTCTGGGCATTTCCACACTACACTGTTATAGCGCTATTATTCCACTTCCAACATCCCGTGGAACCCTGTGGAATTTCAGTTTAGGGAGGGGGTCATTAGAGTTCTCAGCCAGAGAGCTCTTTGGCCTCAGGAAACTACACATCCCAGAATTCCACAGGTTGCTGACAGTGGAACAATAGCGCTATAACAGTGTAGTGTGCAAATGGCCTCAGCCATGCTGGTATGGGAAGATGCAGCCCTAAAGTCAGATCCGACATGGCCACCCTCATTGGCAGGAGCCAGGTTATCTAGCAGTAGGAGGAGGTGTCCTTCTTTGAGGCAGGAAGGAGACCAAAGGCTTTGTGTGGTTTCAGAAGGTTGTGTGGAGATTTTGGTGGCAGATGGTCATCCAAGCACACAGTTTTTAGTTCAAGAATCATCTCTAAGTGATGATGCAGTGCCTATGTGGTGCTGGAAAAAAATGTTCTACAGATACCCCAGACTGCAAAAAAGACAAATGAATGGTCCAAGAGCAAATCAAGCGGAATCTCCCTAAAAGCCAAGACGACTAAACTGAGGCTGTCATACTTTGGCCATATCAGGAGACAATAGGACTCACTGGAAAAGCCTGTAAAACTCGGCAAGGTAGAAGGTGGTTGGAAAAGAGGAAGACCACAGAACAGGTGGACAGACTCAATCCAAAAATCCACAGCCCTGAATCTCCCAGAGCTGAGCAGGGCCGTTGAGGGGAGGGTGACCTGGGGATCTCTCATCCAGAGGGTCACCAGGAGTAAAAGTGGATTTGGTGGCATTTAAAAAGAGGGGGAGAAGGACGAGGCAAGAGCCTGAAGTGTCAAGATATATCATTAAATACTCAAGCTAGGATTGTCCGTGCCGTTGTATTTCCAGTTTCTATGTATGGCTATGAGAGCGGGACTGCAAAGAAAGATGATAGGAAGATAATCTCCCCGTCTGAAATGTAGCTCTGAAGAAGAGTTCCACAGATACCCAGGACTGCTAAAAAGGCAAATAAAAGGATTTTAGAGTAAATCAACCCTCAACTCCCCCTGTAAGCCAAGAGGACTACCCTAGGACTGTCCTACTTTGGCCATATCATGAGAAGATCTGACTAAGTTGAAAAGACAATAAGACTTGGTAAGGTAGAAGGTAGTTGGAAAAGAGGAAAACCACATTACAGGTAGACAGACTCAGTCAAAAAAATCCACAGCCCTGAATCTGCCAGAGCTGAGCAGGGCCGTTGAGGAGAGGGTGACTTGGAGGTCTCTCATCCAGAGGGTCGCCATAGGTTGAAATCAACTTGGTGGCATCAAACAACAACAACATTACCTATTCTGGGGGAACGTTATGTTTAAAAATGCATGTTTGGAAAGGAAATGTTTTTCAGATATGTATTGAATTTAATAAATCATGTTTAAATATGAATTTTCATGAGGATTTTTTTTTAAAGAAGAGAGAGGAATCACAACATAGGGTGGACATATGAGCTGAGAACAGACTGGTCCACCCATCCTTACAATACAACAGATACATACAAAAATGAAACCACATTTATTTTGTTTGCCAGCCATTGTGGTGTCGGCAAATGCTTCCCTGGCTGTCTCTCAGTGCTAATGGTTTCATTGTGTTTTATTGTATACACCATTGCATGGTTTTTGAGTGATAACCTTAATGGCGTTTGCATGTGGTATTCTGCTTAGCAGAGCTACTTTCACAGGGAAGAAAAGGATGCGCATAAAATAAAATAGCACACATTTTTATTTATATTTACTTTTCGGGGATTCCAGCAAGCGTACCTTGGATGCTCCAGAAATCTCTCAGCATTATCAAGCAATTGCAATCTATATCGCTGGAACTTGCATCTGACAGCCCTTTTTGCTGACCTGGGAAAGTGGGAGCCGAGATAGATTTGTTCATTTTCAAAGGTGCCAGCCGAGGCAGCCTTTTTGTTATCTTCTCCACCCAAAGTTTTCCGCTGCTTCTTTCCCTTAAAAAGAAAAATAAAGAAACTTGGCTGCTAGTATGCTTGTAAGATAAGCCGAAGGCTGGACAAATTAAAGGGAAAGGATTGTCCCCCGTTTCCATTTTCTTTTCTACAAAATGAAGTGAGAAGGGGAAAGTAGAAATAGATCTGTCTCTGAGCCAATGAAGAGGGCAACAGTTCTATCAAGTCAGAAATCAAATTTACAGGGAGAACAGATGTCCAATTAAGAAATGAATTGGAATGCCAAATCACCATGAAATAGTTAAGAGCATGTACAATTAATGACATACATCAAAGACGCCTGTGGAAGTTTTCGGGCAGATTCTACAAAGTCTTCCTCCCTCCTCTCCCCTTTCTTTCTTTTTTGAACATCTAACAATGACGGAAATTGCTGAGCGTCGAAAAGCAAGTAGGCCGCTCCTTTCTTCAAGGAGGCCTGGTGGGACCCTTGAGCGACTTGGTTCTTAAGGAACAGATAGAATCAGAGGGTCCTAGAGGTGAAAAGGATCCCAAGGGCCATCCAGTCCAACCCTATTCTGCCATACTGGAAAGCACAACTAAAGCATCCCTGAAAGGTCACATCCAATCTCTGCTTAAAAGCCTCCAAAGATGGAGACTGTATGACTCCATTCCATTCTCTTACAGTCAAGAAGTTCTTCCTAGTGTTTAGGTGCAGCCTATTTGTTAACCCTTTCATATTGTCATGGAATCATAGAGTTGGAAGGGCCAGGTAGTCCTCCACCCACCCACCACGCCATTCAGGAATGCACAACTACAGCCCTCCCCCAAGATGGTCATCCAACCTCCCTGCAAAGACCTCCAAAGACAGAAAGCCCATTCTCTTAAGAGGGAGTTTGTTCCACTATTCAGCCATTTTTGCCATCAAGCCATTCTTAGCATCATGGAAATGTAGAAAACCATCTCATGATTAAGAGCTATTCAACTTATGTTTAAAGACCCCCAACACTGTACAGCCCAGCACCTTCTGAGGAGCCCCACAGCATAGTTATAGCTGTTAGACAGTCCACTTGACAGTCAAGAAGTTCTTCTTAAAGCTGAGCTGGAATCTCTTTTGGATCCATTGGTGTTGGACCTGCCCAGTGGAGGAGCTGATGAAAGCTTCTATGCATAATAAATATGCAAATAAGGCTCCATTGTGTCTCCCCTCACAGTCTTCTCTTCTATAGGCTAAGCATACTCAGCATTTTTAGATGTTCCTCAGAGGGCATTTGGGAACAAAAAAATAAATCTGATTTTTTGGTTTGGGCAGGGTGCAGTGGGAAGTGCTCTTCCAAGGACTCCTGAGGAGGCTGAAGTAGCCCAGGGCTCCCCCAGGGCCCATCCCTTGAGTAAAGAGAAGAGAACTGTCTTCTCCAGAGTCACCTCAGGGACCACATGGCTTGTTTCCTCAGCCTCACGGAAAAAGCTAAGACAGCATTGCCTGGAGAAGAGAAGGTGAAGAGGGGACAAGACAGCCATGTTTAAATATCTGAAAGGATATCATATGGAGGATGGAGCAAGCCTGTTTTCTGCTGGGCCAGAAACTAGGACATTATGGAGCAATGGCTTCAAGCTACAGGAAAAGAGATTCTGCCTAAACGTGAGGAAGAACTTCATGATGGAAAGAGTACTTTGATAGTGGAATCCGCTGTTGCCTCAATGGATTGTTCTGAAGTCTCCTTCTTCTTTGGAGGTTTTTAAAGAGAGGCTGGGTGGCCATCTATCAAAGAGAAATGTAAGAGAGAGAGAGAAATGTAAGGTCCTGCACTTAGGCAGAAAAAATGGAAGGCACAAATATAGGATGGGGGACGCATGGCTGGATAGCAGTACATGTGAAAGGGATCTAGGAGTCTTGGTAGATCACAAGCTGAATATAAGTCAGCAGTGTGATGCAGCAGCCAAGAAAGCCGACACAAATCTTGGTTGCATCAATGGGAGTATGGTGTCTAGATCAAGGGAGGTAATGGTACCACTCTATTCTGCTTTGGTCAGAACTCACCTTGAATACTGTGTCCAGTTCTCGGCACCTCAATTCAAGAAGGATATCAACAAGCTCGAACATGTCCAGAGGAGGGCGATCAAAATGGTGAAGGGTCTGGAAGCCATGAGCTATGAAGAACAGCTTAGGGAGCTGGATATGTTTAGTCCGCAAAAGAGAAGATTAAGAGGGCACATGATAGCCATGTTTAAATATTTGAAGAGATGTCATGTTGAGGAAGGAATGGGCTTGTTTTTTGCCACTCCAGAGACCAGGACAAGGAGCAATGGATTTAAGTTACAGGAAAGGAGATTCCACTTGACCCTCAGGAAGAACTTCCTGACGGTCAGAGCTGTCCAGCAGTGGAATCTGCTGCTGCCTCCATGGAGTGTGGTGGGTCTCCTCCTTCTTTGTCTAGATCGAGGAAGGTACTGGTACCACTCTACTCTGCTTTGGTTAGACCCCATCTTGAAAACTGTGTCCAGTTCTGGGCACCCCAATTCAAGAGGGATATGGACAAGCTGGAGCAAGTCCAGAGGAGGGCGACCAAAATGGTGAGAGGCCTGGAAGCCATGAAGCCCTATGAGGATAGACTTAGACAGCTGGGGATGTTTAGTCTGCAGAAGAGAAGGTTAAGAGGGGACATGATAGCCATGCTTAATTATTTGAAGGGATGCCATGTAGAGGAAGTAGAAGGCTTGTTTTCTGCTGCTCCAGAGACCAGGACAAGGAGCAATGGATTCCAGCTGCAGGAAAGGAGATTCCACCTGAACCTCAGGAAGAACTTCCTGACAGTCAGGGCTGTCCGGTAGTGGAATGTTCTGCCTTGGAGGGTAGTGGAGGTTCCTTCCTTGGAGGTTTTTAAGCAGAGGCTGGATGACCACCTGTTGGGATTGCTTTGATGGATGTTCCTGCATAGCAGGGAGTTGGACTCGATGGCCCCTGGGGTCTCTTCCATCTCTATGATTCTATGATTCTAAAAGGAATGCTTTGCTTATGTCTTCCTACATGGCAGAATGGGGTAGGACTGGATGGTCCTTGGGGTCTCTTCCAACTCTAGGATTCTATGGTTCTAGGACCAGATCCTTATTTGAGAAGTTGAGGGGTGGTAAGCAATAGAAACTGGGCATCTTTTTCTGGATTACCAGAACAGGCCCAGGGGGCTCTTGCCAGGGCAGGCCAGTTTCTCAGGAATATTTCAAAGCACATGGACTTCTTTGGTAGGGAGCTCTGGAGCCGGTCTGTGGGTATCTCTCCATCCACTTTCCAATAAATCTGCACTTCCATTTGAACAAAGAGCTTTTTTTTTTTCTGTTCCATACACTTCATATACTTGTCAAAAAGTGATGTTTCCTTCACAGCCTTCCAGCCTCCACTGCCTCAGGCAACTGTAGAGTTTTGTTTTCAGAGACCAAAATAACAACAATAATAATACAAAAAATGAAGCTTAAAAAAATGGAAGGAAAAGGTACACTTTATTTTCTGGAAAACACACACTCACACACACCTTGAAGACTGTTAGATGCTATTTTTGCACAATGGGGCCGGAGAGGAAAATGTTTTCTTCCTTGATTCAGCAGGAAAGGAAAGGCCTCATCCTGCCAGCAATTTCCAGCACCACCTGGGCAGATCAGGGTAACACCAGCTCTCCAATCTGTCAAAGTAATTTTGAAATTTGATCCTGTCCTCTGGAGTGTTAGCAAGCCCTCCCAGTTTGGTGTCGTCTGCAGATTTGATCCATGTGCCCCCCACTCCTTCATCCAAGTCATTAACGAAGGTGTGGAATAGCTCTGGGCCCAGGACAAAGCCCTACGGCACCCCACTAGTCACTTCTCTCCAGGATGAAAAGCAGCCATTAGCGAGGAGCACCCTTTGGGTTTGTTCAGTTTTCCAAATTTTATTGGAAAGGATTTTTTTTTTAATTGACTGTCTCTGGGAGCTGCCTTTGTGTCCCACTCTGGGAGAAAGGCAGCATACAAATGAAATGAAATGGTAAAATAAAATAAAAGCATTCCTTCTGAGGCTCCCACCCACAAAGCTTCCGTCAGGGACGGACCCTGCTCAGTCAGTCCCAATGGCCCCAAACGCTGGAGCGTTCCTCACCCTGCCAGCAGAGACGGTTGTGTGAACCAAAGGGTGCCTCTGGCAGAGAGTCCTGGACTACCCTCTGGAGAGGCCCCTCTGCCTCACCCCCGGCCTTCAGGAACTCAGCCCCCCAGTCACTTGCTCGGGGAGGCAGTGCGGCAGACACAATAGAATCCCCAGTATAATATCCATAGATTTCCCTCCAAAGGCACTTAGCAATAATCGAACGCCCACTTTGGTTTGAACCCTGCCATCCTCCAGATAAAAGCAGCATGGCAGGGGATTAATTTCCACCAAGACTCCTGCTTTCCCTCATTTCAACACCTCCTTGACATTATGTTCCCACAGAACGTCACGTGCCTTCCCGCCCACCTCCGGGCCGCATGGGTGTGACTGCCGCACTTGTGAGTGCCTGTCACAGCATTTGGAGATACACGCAGACACAGTGGATCATTGTATCAAGACAGAAGGTGGTTGTGGCTGCTGCAGTTGTTACACCATCACTGTGCATGGTGCCTTACAAGTAAAAGAACAACAAAATAGTTCCTTGCTCTCAGGCTTATGATCCAATTGAAACATGACACAAAAGGAAAAGGAGACAACAGTTTGGGAGGTGATTAAGGCCCCAGAAACTGCCTCTTCTCCTCTCCTTCCACAGCCAGGGCGGTGGCATTTCTTCGGCTTCTGGGCCTGGGCCTGGTGGAGCTGTGCCTGCCTGTTCCTTTCTCCCTCTGGGGCTGGGGAATTGCAGTTGGGTGTTATCCTGTTTACTGGGGGTCCCGGGAGGGACACCTATATGCGCTCTCAATTAACTAAGTTTGGGGAAATTAGCTAACAGCACAAGCTAGCAATGCGAGAGGCAGGGGAACGCAGCAGAATCTTTTACCCAATGTCTACGGGTCAGGCCAAGCCAAGGAGCACACCAAAGTTTGAGAATAATTGTGATCTTTATTAAAATACAGTCACGCAATGTATGCAGCACACACAATCACACAAGTAACTAAGGAAAATAAGGGTTGGATTGCTATAAAGGGATTTTGAGAGGGATTGTTGAATTGGGTGATACGAAACCTGTCCGGAAGCCTGGAAGAATGGAGAGCCATGCTGGGGTTCGATGTGGCTCAGCACATGGAGCTGAGGGGAGGCTCGCCAAACAAAGTGGCAGCAAGGTGGTCTAGAACTCAGGAACGATCCGAGGAAGGTCTCAGAATCAGGGGTTTTTATAGGAAGAAATGTAACTGCAGGCTATTCCATACTTGGGGAAAACAATGAGTTTTGGGTGCAAGACAAAGCTTTGGAAAGGTCAAAATCTGGCATGATTGAGTTAGGTCCAAATTGAGAAAGAGGTAGCCAGTATGCAAACGCAGAGTGCTTGACATTTGAGTATTCAGCTTGCCAGGGTGCCTGATCGGGGCAGGGAATCCTTTGTAAGCAGCGTGCATACATAATGAGGGTGTTTGCAGAGAGGTCTCCTAAAGCGGTGATCTGGCTATTTCTGGCCTGCCTGTATTGTCTTGGGATATGGCATCATTTGGTGGCTGAGCCTAGTTCTGTGCTTGTCCGGGGGCCTCTCAAACACGTGGAGAGGGTGGTGGAAGAGAGCCAAATTATTGATATCGAAATGATATCTTTATGCTATCTCCAAGGAGGCCTAACCTGCAGTAACATGGGCATGGTCAGGATTCTGCAGTCCCAGGGAACGAAGGCTTACCCCGAAATCACCAACAAATAGCTTTGTTCCACCCAGGAATGCAGATCAGCTTGGCTGACATCACTTTGGTTAGACCTGACCAGAATAGATCCATTGAATCAATGGCTGAATGTTGTATCTATTCTAGTATAGATTCTAACAGAAGGAATCACCACCACCACCACCATTATCATCATCATCTTCATATCATCATCATCAATATCACCGCTTTCCCCTTTAATAGGACTCAAGCTACCTTACAAATTATTAAACAGTGGAAAGACAGAAGAGTGGGGCCTCTCCCAAAGCAGAGTCAAGCCCAGGTGAAACCCTTGTATTTGTGGAGCTCCATTTACACATCCATGAACTGAACACATCTACTCCACATCAGACCAAAAAGGGCAACCACACGTGGAGAGGAGCCTACACAGTGCAGGAGACTGACAGGATCCCAGGGAAATAGCAGTGGGTAGCCCATCACTGAATCTTGCCAAGCTTTCCTTCCCTTTTCCCAGCTCAGTGGCTTCAGAAAGAGAGAAAAACCAAAAACTTTTCCCAAAGTTCTCCAGAGGCCAGAAGCCATCCAGGGAGGCAGCTGGGCCAGGAGATGGCAACGGAGTTAAAAAGGTGCTGAGTGGCATAAAAAGGCCTGCTGGGGAGGCTGCAGAGATGTGGCATGAATTCTTTGGGTCCGTCTTCACTGACAGAATGTGAGCCTGGCTCATCTTCATGGACAGATCTTTCCAGGAGGGGAGTCTGAGGAATGGTAGCAAACTGCTGGTGACACATAGGGATCGAAATTCTCTCTTCCGGTGTGAAAGAACAAGGAAGGGTAGCTTTTTCCCCCTTCCCAGGTGCAAGCAGAAAGCCAGAATCCTGTTGGCATCTTAGGCATGGAAGCCACTTCTTTTTGTCTGTGTTCAGTTGAAGGTTGTGGGAGCAAAGGTGTGCATGCAGTACCTTTGGAGCTTGGAATGGGCATGTATGTACCTATGTGCAATGCTCATATGCATAGATGCATGGTACTATATATGCACAGACACATCTGACTGTGCATTCAGTTCCACATTTGGTGTCTTGGTTCAGTTGCACAGCACAGGCATTGCACAAAGGTTGCATGGAACAATTAATGCATACCCTCCAACGTTTTGCAGCTGAATACCAGGGCACATGTGGGCAAACAAGATTGTGGGCAAGATGGGAACCGTTATTAATGAGGAACAACAGGCCAGCTAGGAGAGGGTGCTGCAATTTGCTTTTGCCCGAGCCTACTGGGAAGCGTGTGGTTCTTCTCCTCTCCTCCTCTCCTTCTGCTGAGTTAACTAAGTACAAACTACATTTGAACACAGCTTGTAGCAACTGAAGGAAAGCAAAGACACAGGAGGAAAGTGGGAGAAGGAGATAGAAACTGAGATATTTCAAAAGTAACTGAAAAAGTGGGATGACAGAGGATTAATCAAGACTGTCCTGCCGAGCCAGGCCAGTTGGAGGGTATGTTAACGTGGAATTCCTCTCGCAGAGATCTGCTCTGTGTTGGACTGATGTGGGACTTTGGCCGGGGCAGGATAAGTCCTGAGCCAGCAGAGGGTTGGACTGGATGACCTCGGGAGACCTTCCAACTCTGCAGTGCGGCCACTCAATGTCCCTTTAGCCCAGGAAAAGGGGTTTTCAGACACCAAGGCCGCTCGTCACTGCTCCAATTGGCTGGGGGCATCCTCCCGTCCTTTCTCCTGCTGCTATCTCCGCTCTGAGCCCCAGACAAAGCAACTCGTGTCCAACAGGCCCAGCGCTGATTTTATTTCTCAGTAATCAATACGGATCTTCTGTTGCAGCCATCCAGGGAGATTACAGCCGGCCACAGATGCTCTGGGAGGGGCCGGGCCTCCGCTGAGTAATGGGCACGATAAATATCCCCATTGTTATCCTTGCACAAAAGGTGTTTGTGCTGACGTATCGCAGGGCCGTGCTCCGATTAGCCGTGTCTCTGCTGCCAGCGAGAGGGAGGTGGAATAATTTCCAGACCATCCCTGGCTGAGACAGGCTTGAGCTCATAAAACTCCCTCCTTTCTGTCTGTCCTTTCTCCTGGAAGAGGCAATAGCCAGGCTTCTCCTGCATGGCCGGAATCCCAGAGCCAAGGGGCATCTGGCATCACACTGCACCCTCTTGGACGGTGGGTGGGACCGGTTAACAGATTTCCAAGGGTAATGGGGCGAGGCTGGTTCATCTTCCAGCTCCTTCAAGCCTCTCTTGAAAATTGTTTATGGCAGGCCTTCCCTGGCTGCTTGACCAGAGTCTTTTCCTAGCCCACACCCAGAGGGTTTAAAAATGGGACTCTAGCTGGTCCTGGTGGAGGCATCACAGATCACAGAAGCCTAGAGAAAGCCCAGGACCTGTGACAGGATTAGCCACAGTAAATATTCACATGCAGAGATTTGCATTAATTAGGGTATGAAGCCCTTGGACCGAATCCTGACATTAAGCAGTTCAACTGGGGTTGGAGTAACTCTTTGTCATTTTTACCACTTCACTCCTCACTGTGAGGAGGTCCAAAACTGTGCAGTTTTTGAAAACCGTTTGCACTTTGAAACGTATTCTGTGCTAAATGGGCACTTTTTTTGCACAGAACACAGCCTTTCCTGCAGCAGGAAA
Source organism: Ctenosaura bakeri (assembly GCA_948474755.1). NCBI lineage: Eukaryota > Metazoa > Chordata > Lepidosauria > Squamata > Iguanidae > Ctenosaura > Ctenosaura bakeri. Next base: position 365,642 of record CAOLHI010002185.1, read on the forward strand.
TTTAGGTTTGTGCAGAAAATGCCGTTTTCTATGGCAACACTCATCTTTCCTGCAAAGCGAGCTCTGAACTGCAAAGGTGATCTAGGATTCTCCAACTCAGGGTTTCCTGACACTTGGGAAACGTGATTGGGTTTCATTCTAACCATGTTTTGAATATTTTTGAATGTTCTTTCCACCCCTAAGCTGAACAGAGACAGCACCTTCTGCCCTGGAGGGCTGTTGAAACCAGCAAGAGAAGAGCTGCTTCTTGGCTCCCCTTCATTCTCTCCTGGTGGCCACTCAGCTTGCCCGCTGACCCATCAAAACAAAACATACCAGAGAAGTTCACTACCTGTGCTTATCTCTTTTCCAGTTAATCCACTTCTCTTATCTATAACTCTTCCTGGGGTTCAGTGGAGGTTGTGAGTATTCTGATGGCATCAGCCAACGTGCCTCCAGGGTGGATCATTCTGGCGAATGTCTTCCTCTTTTGCGTACACCTGGAGAGGCATGTCTTGTCTTATTTACAGTCCAGTGCCTCTGGCATTTATCCCAAACGGCCATTAAAACTGAGACCAAGGCCCTTTTCGCATGGGCCTTTTCTCGCGCGACAGCCCCGTGAGCCTCGCGGGAGTGGGAGCGTCGCTCCGCACGATGCACTCCCACTTCCGCCGGGCTCACGGGGCTGAAGCGGCGCGAGTGCGGGTTTTTTGATTTTCGCTTCGAAGCGAAAATCACCCGCTCTCGCGTAACGCTCCCGGCGCCCACGCACACTTACCTCTCATGAGGAGTGTCGGGAGCCGGCCGGGTCACGCTTCCTTCCCTCCGCCCCTGCGGAAGGAAGGGAGGGGGCGGGGCACTAGCGCGACAGATGCGACACATCCTGCTTCGTGCGCACGCGCACAGGGCGGACACAACAAGCGTCTTTCTCGCGCGCGCAGGGGGGGATGGAGGGGACAGGCTCCTTTCTCGCACGCGCGCGGGGGGGAATGGACGGACGCGCGAGCCGCCTCCGCCTCCGGGAGGCTGCCGCTTCCCCACTCGTTCCTTCACCTGCAGAAGGAAGGAGGGGGAAGCGGCAGCCTCCTGGAGAAGGCTTCTTGCGCAAGCCGCCCTCCCCCGCTTGCGCGAGAAGACTTAATGCGAAAAGGGCCCAAGTTTCCAGTGCCCCCTGCCTGCATTTCAGTTCTTATGTTATTTATCTTACACTCTTACACTATCCTTTAATATTATCACACAAGCTGGATGAAAGGTTGGCAGCAGAATCTTCTCTGGCCTGTAGCACTAGGCTTTCTTATGCTGGGAAAAAGTGGGAAGAAGTCAGAAAAGAGGCTACAGGTGGAGAGACTCCATCCAGGAATCCGTGGGATTGCAAGAACTCGGCAGAGCAGTTGGGGTTGGGGCTTTTAGAGAACTCACAGTGGCAGGATCACTGCAATTCAAGCCTGACGGAGTGGGAAACGGAAACAGCAATAGCAGAAATGTGTCTGGGTTGGGAGGGTTGTTGTTCTGGGCTCCCGTGGCCACTAAACAGCTGAGGGAGAGCCCGCTTTCCTTTTGCCATAGGCTTCCATGGGGAGGGATGCATTGTGGAGCAGGGCATTGGCCACCCACGTTTGCAACCAACATAGGAAGACACACTTGTGCAGAAGCCCAGGTGACGCCTCAATGGTGAACAGGTGAGTCTTTCCCAGAATCTCTGAATCCTGACCAAAGCTCCTCTCTATCATTACACCAAGGGGAGGATTCAAATGACCCTTCAGGTGGCAATGGACTGTAGTTCCCATTAGCCCCCTTGCCAGCATGGTTGGAGATTTAGGAGCACGAACAACATCAGGAGGACCTGACAATCCCCTCTCCTGGGGTTTGCAGTTTAGGAAGGGGCCTTTGAGGACAGAAGCCTTTGAAGCCCCTCCCTAAACAGCAAACCCCAGGGTTCCATAAGATGTTGAAAGTGGAATAATAGCACTATAACAGTCTAGTGCAGAAATAGCAACAGAAACAACCTCAGTCCACCTGCCTCCCCATGAAGGTAATGGGAGCGCAAATGTGCTACAGTACTTCAAAAAGAATTTCATGACATCGTGCGTGTTCTTTATGAAAGTTTCTCATTGAGACAGCACCTTTTAATTTCCTTCATAAAACAAGGCATAATAATACCTTTGCCCAGCTTTAATCTAACATTCGGTAGGGGAGGACTTCTCCCTGCAACTCTGAATGCCAATTGCAGGTCTGCAGAAACCGGGGCTGCTGTGTAGAAACCTCAAGAAGATGGAATTAATTCCTGGCTAATTGCATGGTCTTGCATTGGCGTGAGTAATGCGCTTCCCACACTGCAAATTTCAGGGGAGAAAATTATGCTTTTCTCCACGGGGTGTGCCTCCGTGGCACGGCTGAGCACTGGGAAAAGTGTGGGATCCTTGACTTGGGACTGCACTCCAATTAATGCTTGCAAAGATTAAGGAGGGACCCTGTGTAATAAGCACGGATGTTCCCACAGGACTGTAGTCGCTCGACTCAGCGCATGCCGTCCGCTTCCAGAAATATTTCTGGTTCTGATTATGGCCTAGAAGGAGCCTTCCCAGGCTCAAGAACAGCTAGAAGGACAAAGAGGCAGGGACAGATTTATTTTTGCATTTCAGACTTAGCAGGAAGAGATTCTGAGTGGAATCCTGCTGAGTCACGGCTCTGAATGGCTCCCCAGCCTCAAGTCCTTTTGTGCATGTATGTGTGTGTTGTGGAGGGAAGGAGGGAGGGAGAGGGAAAGGAAGGCTGAGAAAATGTCTGCACCCCCCTGCAGGGCCATTGCACTCTCAGGCTGAAGGTGCAACAGCCAGCAGAGAGGGAAGACAGGATCGTGTGCAGGGATTCTGCACCAGAAGGCTCTGAAGACATCTGTTACTATGGTTCGGACATACCTGGTGATAGCACTAGATATCTCTTGATATCAAACTTATTTGGCCTTCACTTGACCTTTCTCTGCCACCCTGCTCCACGTGTTTGCGAGGCCACCAGACAAGCACGTAAACAGGCGCGGCCAGTAATGGTTGGACATTCCAATTCCCACCTAGGCAGGCAGATTAATGCCACTCCGTTGCTTCAGGGACCATTTCTTGCAGACACACCTTGCTTAAGTGCGAATTTACACAAAGACGCTCGGCCTCGAGCCGGCACTCACACAATGCTAAGCTATTTGCATACTGGCTACACTATTGTTAAACCTGCGCTAAGCTGATCATGTAAAACTTGACCTTTGCCAAAGCTTTGTCCCGCTCCAAACTCACATTGTTCTCACCGAGTATGGCATGGCCTGTAGGCACGATTCACCCTATAAAAAGCCCCCGATTCCGAGACCTCCTCAGATCACTCGCTCAGACCACTTGCCCCTTGGATCAGATTGCTCTGGACTTCCATCCCGCCTTGCTGTCATTCGGTCTGATGAGCTCCCCTCAGCGAACCGCGCTGAGCTTTCTTCCCTGCAATCGTCCGCTTTTCTCCAGGACTACGAGAAAAGGTGTCATATCACCCATTTCCCCCAAAAACTCTCATTTCTAATTTCTAGTTAGCTGTGTGCTTGTGTTGTCTTTTATGTTGTTTGTCCTTTAATAAAGATATCATTTTACTATTTTAAAACCTGTCTGACTGCTTTTCTGACCTGACACTGTATACATAGGGTTGCAAGATCTCTGCTAAGTTACCCTGCCTCTCGCTAGCTTAAGAGAGTGCTCCAGCTAATTTCTCCATCTTGTATTTTCATTTGGTTATTTGGGTGCCCCTCCCGGGACCCCCAGAGAACAGGGTAACACATCTGGAGTCACCCTCTGCTTGTGCCGTGCAATCCCACTGTGCAAATGACTCTGTGGCTGAGATCCTACATTGTTTGACACAGCATAGGAATGGTGTCGTAGGTGCTGGCTGTCCATCACCTGGTCAGGGTGAAGCAGAAGCGAAGTCAAGTGTCCCTTCAAAGGTCAGGAATCCGGAGGGCAGCAAGGTCAGATAGTCCAAAGGTCAAAGGAGACAGGCAGATGGTGAGCAGGGAATCTGTAGCACACACAAAGGCAAGTGCCAGCAAACACAAGAGGTATTTCTGGGGTTGGGTCACCACCCTCTTTCTTCCTTAAAAACTTTGGATCCAGCTGGCTCTCACCCCATCCTGATTAGTTCCTGGTGGGCTTGCATCTGCTTGTCCTCCTTCAAGGCTGCTGCTCACCTGGAGAAACTGACTCCTGTCCCATGAAACATGGAAAGAATATGTGGAGAGATATATATATATATATTAAAAATAGCTGAAGAAACTTTTTTTTTTAGGTGTAGAGAAACCCTGATGAGAAGAATCCCAGACTGACAAGAATATCCTCTGTTTGGGACTTACTTTTTGGAAAATTTGTGCATGGGTAATTTGCATAGAACACAGCATTTTCTGTGGGGAAAACAGAATTTTTCTGCACAGAAAATATCTCTACACAGGAATATTATTTTCTCACCAAAAAAACCTGTTTCCTTGGCAGACAAATGCAATTTTCTGTGCCAAACAGCCATGTGTGAATTTTGCATCAAAATCAGGGCATGGAAAAAAAAACATCTGATGGCATTTCACATGTCATTCAAGTATTCCACCTCTGTTTGCACATTCAGCTGTGTAGTGTTGCAGCTCATTGCATTGCACTATTGTCACATAACTCTGACAGTAAAGTTGCATTGCACTTCCTTGGTGGTAGGACCAGCAGCCACAGCCATCTTACATCCGGATTCAGTTTCCAAAGCAGCATAGGATATGAAGGGCCAACTCTTATTATTTATTCATTGATATCTCACTTTATTTTCTCATGATGGGCCTCAGGACAGCTCACAAAATTTGAACCAAATATGGAGAAAAGCACATCAAAGATATGGTGCAAAGATATGGTGCAAAAACAGCCCAAAATCCTGTAGGTTAGTCTCAGGCCCTTTTCGCACGGGCTTTCTCTCGCGAAATAGCCCCGTGAGCCTCGCGGGAGTGGGAGCGTCGCTCTGCATGACGCACTCCCACTTCCGCGGCGCTCACGGGGCTGAAGCGGCGCGAGTGCAGATTTTTTTATTTTCGGCTTGAAGCAAAAATAAACAGAGCTCGCACTAGGCTCCCAGCAGCGTCCCACACTTACCGGAGTGCGGAGCGCTGTTGCAGGCGGGCCTGTTGCGCTTCCTCCCCACTTCTGCCCCCCGTGGCGCATACAGCTCCCAGGGGGCGCTGCGGAAGCTGGGGGCGTGGCTGAAGAGCACCCGTCGCTCAAGAAGACTCCACGTGCGGTAAGGAGGCGGGGGGAAGCGGCGGCGTTTTGGGAGAGGGTTCTCGCGTGAGCCACCCTCCTCCATCACGCAAGCGCCGGCGCTGAGAAAAGGGCCTCAGTCAAAGCAGACCCACTCAATCAACTGTTCAATAGTAAGTCAACACGTAGGTAAACTCCATCTATTCAGTGGATCTACTCTGGGCAAGGCTAATAACACATTCAGGTCTCACAACATCATTTTTTAAAATAAAATAAAATAAAATAGAAATTTTTAAAAAACCACTGAAAAGACAAAGAAAAAGAACACACTATTGGAAGCCCTTGCAGCCAGTTCCTAAAAGCCTGCTGGAAGAAAAAAGTCTTCTCCTGCCTCCAGAAGGAGAGCAAGGAGAGAAAACCATCCTGACCAGTGCATGGAGGGAGTTCTAGAGTTTGGGAGCAGCCGCTGAAAGGCCTCGTCTCTCCTCTATTCACCTGTGAGGGACTGGAGAAAGGGCCTCCCTTGAACATCTCAGGACTCAGATAGGTTCATATGGGATAAAACATTCCTTCAGGTAGCCTGGACTGAAGACATAAGAGGTTTTCTGGGGGAAAAAAAGACAGCACTATGTCTCTAAAGGGGCCACCATGCCACCGCAGAGGAGATACGTCCGGTGTGCTTCACAAAGGGGACAGAGGAGAGCTTAAACCCCTTGCTTTCAGACTGCTGGATGGAGGAATTCACACGGCTGAATGCTCTCTATCAAGAACCCTGCATAAAAAAGTAGATCCTTTCCCCCAAGATGCTTGTCTTATATGCGCTGGAATTGTTTTGTTTTGTGTTTTCCCACGTGGAAGCTTTCGAGCATTTAGATCCCCCAGAAAGGGCGAAATAAATAATGCAGCCAATCTTTGCATGAATTTGCTGAGCGCCAAAAGGGAGTGGAAGGAAAGGACCTGTCCTGGGTCACAGAAGGCGCAGAAGAGGGGAAGCAGAGCCCGGGGTTTCCGGCTCTTTCACATCCCCTGCCTTGGACTGTTTCATTCCCGGTCCCCCCGTGTGCAAAACTGGGCAGGAGAACTGCCTCCCAACAGAATTCCCATTAGCTCTCACCGTGGGTGAGGCCAGCTAAGGGTGCTGGGACCTACAGTCCAGCAGAACCAAGGGAGTGCCCGTACCAGGCAGATTTGGGAAGCTCATTTCTTCCGATTCCATTTTCCCCCATTCCTTTTTCATGATTGTCATTTTATAGCTGTTACATTTGCCTTTTCAGAATTGCCATTAGGCGCAATATTAAAAGCACACATTTCACTGTAATTTTATAGATTGGTAACTAAGGAAAAAATATTGTGAAATCTTAAAATGCTGGCTGTAAAATAAAAGCATTTTTAACACTCCCTCTTGCGTAAATGACTTAGCTGCCTGCATGCTGTAGAGCTTAGCTTTTACAGATACTGATGATCAAATAAATCATTTTGTACCTTTTCTTATGAAGGATGTACTTTGTCCCACCTGTTTCTGATTATTTTATACTCCAGAAATTTAAACCAAGTGGCATTTATTTATCTTTTCTTCTTTTCTCCTACTCTCTCTCTCTTTCTCTCTTTCATTTCCTTTCTTTCAAAAATAGTTTTATAAAAATGTTTAAGCATTGTAAATAATAGCCATAGGCTGTGCATTCACATGCAAAAAGGAATAGACCAGAACCCAGTGGACGCCTTATACCTGCAAAAGTTCCCCTGCAGAAGCGGGGACATGCGTTTGCTAATGCAGGCTGTCTATGTTCACTTCAGGGCTATGGAAGTGGAGTCAGGTGTGCAGTGAAGTTGTGCATAGAAGCAAATTGTGCATTGCTTATGCAGGTGTGCGTGGGCACTCGCTGTGTATTGTGCGTGTAAATGTGCATGGATGTGGATTGTGCATTATATATTGCTCGTAAAATGTGCATGGATGTGCATTGTAAATTGCTCATGCACACATGCATACATATGCATTGTATTTTGCACAAGCAGATGCACATGCATGACTGTGTATCGCACATGCAGATACACATGTGCATTTGATTGTGCAACAGCACAGTTCACTAACAAGGTGGTATTTGCATAACTGCTGTCTGACTCCATGACCCTAAAGTGGTGTTCCATCTCTTTGATGTAGGATCTCAGTTGGGGGTTCTCCCCTCCCCATAATTCTGCATTGGTGGTTGGAAGTCATTGGATCCATGTCCTAATGTCTGGAGCACCAGAAAACAAGCTTGCTCCATCCTCCACATGACATCCCTGCAAGTATTTAAACATAGCTCTCATGTTCCCTCTTAATCTTCTCTTCTCCAGGCTGAACATCCTCAGTTCCCTAAGCTGCTCCTCAGAGAGCTTCATGGTTTCCACACCTCCTACTATTTTGGTTGCCCTCCTCTGGACACGCTCCAGCTTGTCCATATCCTTCCTGAACTGTGGTGCCCCTCCCCATCAGTTACCAGGACTGCTAGAAGAACTTGCCGAAAAGGTCCTGCTTGCTTGCTGGTGGGAAGGGGCTGGAGACGTCATCCGCCTTGCCCTGGTTTGGCAGCTGAAGCAGCCTCCTTCACCCAGGTCCTTTCAGCACAACACTCTTATAGCACGATTATTCCACTTTCAACCTCCTAGGGAATCCTAGGGTTTGCAGCTTCTGGAGGGGCCGGCCGGACCCCAGTCCAGCTGCTGGCTGTTAAAGTGGGCTGGGAAGCAGTTACATAGTTTTACAGAAGAAACATCAGTTACAGATTTGTAACTGCAATACTGAATGCCAGCCAAATAAAATAGAGAAATTATCTAAATAATCACTAAAAAAGAGATTAAACAATAAATCCATTGAACTCATTAGTTAAAAGCAGGTTGGTTAACATTTGTCACCTTGTCCCTGTTATTCTCCATCTTTTCAAGACTTTTCAGGAATGTTCTGTCACCCTTTCTGTTTCCTTGGCTTTTCCCTTCAGGTTTATTCTTTGCTCGTGTTTTTTCCTTTATGCTGCAAACATGTTAATGTTTTCTAGGGGGAAAGTTTTATTATCACTGATATTTATTGTTTTTACTGATCTCTGGTGTTTTTTCAGCGCACTGTGTTTTTTTATGCGAGCCACCTTGGGAAAGTTGTGCCTTAGAAGAAGCCTAAAATACCTGAAAATAAATCCGTAACGAAAAGTGGCCCTCCCAGGGCTTTGCGATTTGGGAAAGGGGGCCTCGGTGGTTTAAGGCTGCAGAGGAACTGACTGGAAGGCCTCCATTTGCGTGTAATTTTATTGACCTTTGTCTCTTTAACAGATCCATTGGAGACTGCCTTAACTCCACGGACTATGTAATTGCATCTTTAATAATAATGTTTTATTTCTGTGGATAACAAAAGCCCACACCAGAGAGACAGGGCATGGGCCTCAGGTGTGCAAGGGGAAAGATGCTGATTTTGTGATGGGACAGGCATTTAAAATCTCCTGTTCCCCACCTCCACTGCCTTAAAGAGACCAACACCCCCATTACTGTGTTGAGGCTTTGCCCTCCCATTTGGGGGGAGTGCAAGGTCTCCCCACCCTTGCAGGTAGGTTGGACGTGGGGGGCCGGAAAGGGCAGCCTCAGACGGAAATGCCCAACTGCTTCTGGGGGGAGTTTTGCAGCCGTAAACACACTCCACAACTGCCCTGAGCTAACAGGGAAAATCCCAAGTAATACTCTGTCATCCCATTTTTTTGAGCTGTTGTAAAATGTCCCAGTTTGTCTCTCTTCCTTTCATGTTGTCCTTCTGTTACCCTGTATGTTGGGGGTCCTGGGAGGGGCGCCCAAATTACCACATAAAAACACAAGGTGGGGGAAATTAGTCTTGAGCACTCTCTCAAGCTAAA